>VNJO01007239.1:0-26352 GCA_008042535.1 Drosophila tani
CTAGAGACCGGGGCGTAGTTCACCCTTTCGACCAGCATGAGGGTTATGCCGCGTCCCTCGTTTCTGGCCAAGAAGCTTCGGCCATAGTTGCCGCGACGACAGCCGCCCTCGCAGTCGCAGCCGAAGATGTTGCACTTCCCGCCGGCCACCATGAACTCCAGATGCTCCATTGTGGTGCAGCACTCGGCATCGGCGCCTCCCAAGGAGCCCAGCAGGCAGACAATGGCCGTAATTAACAGTCGCATGGTGTCGCCAGTTTGACTGAAGAACTGACTTTCATAGGTCGAGTGCACTACGATTTATATGGGTACCTACTCGGGTCTGATTAAGATAAGAACTTGGAACTCACTGGTCTAGGGCGCTTGAGTGGGAGATACCTGGTTCCGATAGCTTAGGCGTAAAATCAAATGACAGAAGTGATAATATTCTATCAATTGTAAATTAAATTCCAGACTAAATTTAGTTGCATTTAAAATTAATAGGAATATTGGTGGCTCTAGCTCTATAGTCTCTGAGAGCAAGGACAGACAGGCATGGCATTGAGGTTGACCTATAATATACATAACGAGTCGGAAATGTTGTAATACCCTTATCTAATCCTATCTTTCGAGCACTCTCGACTAATGATTTTCAAGTATTATATTCTGTGATTCATTTTTTATATTAAGGTTCCGGTTACAAGCTGAAGAAAGTGCTGTAAAAAGTTTCCTATTCGAAGGATTTGTTCTTTCTTTCGATACCCGAAGAAAAATCTGTCAGGAAGCGAAGATCGAGGGACCTAGTGTTTCTCCCCCAAACTTTATGGATATCAGGGCCCGCATCCTTTTTGGCGGTCATAATCAGTGGCCCGCATCACAATGGCGCCCAAAAACATGACAACAAAAAAATATACAAAGTAGAAATGAAGAAAAAAATTAGAAAAGAAATTCAAGCGGAGGAAAATCGAAGGCTGTCCGCCGGCAAAAAAATGCGAGGCGGACGTGGACGCTGACTGATTAGAAAAATTCGGTAAGACACAAGAAGCGGGCTGGGAATAAAATGAAATAAGAGAAAATGCGAGTACAAAAAAAAAAAAAAAGAGTGGGGTGCTGGAGGACGAGGAAGGACCTTCGACGAAATGAATAAAAAAGAAATTCATCAAATTTCGGGAGCGCAGCAGGAGCGACAGGAAGCGGCTTGTCAGCACGCGTACGCCGAAAAAAATATTGCTGAAAACAGTTAGCGAAACAATTTAATGATGAATGATGGTCAATAGCAAATTTCCCACATTGTGCCGAGGACGAGGACGAGGCGGATTGAAGGAAGGAAGGAAGGAGGGGGGAACTCCTTTGGGGCATGTCCTTCTGGCTGACCAGAGATCCCGGCAGCAGAGCTCCCAAAGGCCCCCGAGCCCGGGAACTTATTAAAAATGTGTAAAAAGTGAATGAAATCCGGGGGAAGTCGCCGTCGGAGCTTGTCAAGCTCCTTGAAAAGGATATTCGGGTGACGTAGCCTCTGGTTCTTATTTTTTTTATACATTGACACACGATTTGGAATCCCTGTAATCCCTCAGGAAAGGAGGCGGAATTAATAGCATAAACACAAAGTAATACTTCCTAAAGTTGGTACATTATTTAAATGTTTATTGAAGTATATAAAAATGTTTAGTGATTATAAGTATATAATATTTGTATAAAAAATAGTTATTTTCTTCATTTTTCTTTTCCAATTAATAAAGGTAAGGATATATGGGATAAGGAAAAAGTTGTAGTTAGTTTTAGACTCAAGAAAAGGTTCTTGTTGAAAATATGCATTGTTTAGGCATTTTTCTCACCAATCAGAGGGAGCAAAAGAATAAGAATTTCCTAAAAAATAAATTTCAAGTTATTTTTGCTTAGATTTACAAACATTCTTTGTTATTTTAAGACATAGTTTTCCTTTTACTTTTCGTTTTTTCACCACTTTTAATTTTTTGAATATTTTTTTAATATTAGTGTCAACATATTTCCTGCTCTATATATATTTTTAGCTTTTAATAACCATTTATAGGCCGTCTCTTGATATTTTCTTCTCTTAATTCCTCATCCACTTGCCTATTGAAAATCGAAATTATTTCCATTGTTGGAGGGCATATTATTATTGTTATTATTATTATTATTATTGGGACGCACGATCCTGGTCTTGGTAACCCTATTTAATTTCTTCTTGTAGTGATTTTCCTTCATGATTTTGCCCCAGTGCAGATCGGTGTTTATGTCCATGGCCAGGCGGTGGGCCTCGAAGAGGTTCTTCGGGCTGTGCAGCTTCACCAGCCACTTGAGGACCCCCCACAGGCCGGCCAGGAAGTTGTTCACGCACATCTCCTCGAAGATGCGACGCCTGGCACTTATGTACTCGCTGTCCTCGTCGCCCCTCTCCAGGTTGCCAATGAGAGCGCACCTGATGGTCAGTATCTCGTCGAACAGCTGGCAGAGGGGCAGTCCCTTGCCCGCAATGGTGACCAGGTCGGCCACCAGGGTCTCCGTGGTGCGGGGATCCGCGAAGTTGATAATCAACGTGTGCTTCATGTCCTCCCAGTTCAGTTTGGTCCCGGCCCTGACGAGAGCTGCGTCGGCCTTTCCCCTGATCCGGCCCCTAATGCCATTCAGCACGTAGAGAGGACACTCCGCCTTAAGGACATGCTTGAAGTGGTTTATCACCAGGTTCTGCACCTCCCGGATGAAGCGGGTCAGCCCGAACTTGTTCCCGTCGAAGGTGGGCAGCAGCTCGATCGTGCTGGCCACACCTATGTGGGCTATCAGGTCAGAGCAGTTATTGACAGCCCCCTCACCTGGGCCTGGGACTGGAATCTGGGCCGCGGCGTTCTCCTCCTTGTTCTCATCTACCTGGGCGGGATCCATGATATCCTACTGTTCCGTGAGTTTATCCTGGGCTTATATTTCTTGCTTCTGATTTTGTGCACTTTCTTTGATGTTTTTTTTTAAGTTTTTCTATTAAACTTGTTAAGTTTACTTGTGGCACTTTTGTAAGTATTTTCTGCAAGGGAAAATGTTGTTATTATTATTATTAATATTTTTATCTATATTTTCTATTATTTATTCAGAGCATATTATTATTTCTTGAATAGTAATTATTGTATAAGAATTATGTAAGTATTTTCTGCAAAGGAAAATTTTGCTATTATTATTATTAATATTTTGATCTATATTTTCTATTATTTATTCACAGCATATTATTGTTTCTTGAATACTAATTAAATATCCACAAGAATATATCATAAATATTATTTGTTTGTTAATTTGTCCACTTTGTAATTATTCTCTCCAAGTCTTTAGGGTTTAAACTCACATTTTAGCACTGCCTTAGGTTTATTTTCTCGTATATCCAAAGCTTAGAATTATTTTCTTTTAATTAACCATTCGAAATTCCCTTGAAAATAAGTTCCGGGTCGCTGGCCTGCTCGATCGCAAGTGAAGCTTGCTCCACAAAAATATGGTCCAAGTAGCTAGCTCCGAGCCGCAGAGCTCTTATATAGAATGAACATATATGTACATCATATAGGTATGTCCCTATATATCAGAGTTTATATACCATGTATCCCGGCCATGTAAACATTTTGCCTTCGATTTCGCTGATGCGGCGACTGGACTGGGCTTAACGGGGAATATCCGAAAAGGGTCCAATGTTTGTGTCCAGTTGAGGCATAAACATAGCTCGGCGTTCAAGTACATATATATACCATATACACTTACATATATGTCGGGAAGGGCCGCTGCTGGAAATTCGAGGAGGCTCGATCGCGGGCGTCGGAGCTGCCTGAAAACCAGAAATTTACTTGAGAAACGAACGAGTAAACACTCGAGCTGGGATCATTAGTATTTTCTGGGACTGAAGTGCCATAAAAATGTGTCATAAAATATATGCAAGCCCTTGCCTAATATTTTATTCTTTCTTTTTAAGAGTTCTTTTGTTTAATTTGGCCTTACTTGAGTTACAAATTAATTTTGTTATTTAATATATTGATTTAATAAGTATATGGAAAATATTGTAATAGGTTACTAATATATTAATTGCTATGCCTTGTATCTCACTATAACTATAGACTCCCCAGTAAAAATATCTAATTTCTTACTGTAAACAATAGTTCTAGAGTTTACGATAAAATTCCGTTCTTTAATTGCTTTGATTTGAAGTATACTTTTCCAAAGCGCATTCAGTCTTTCCAATTATTTTCAAATTACAGCTAGGCAATGTCATCCAAAGTCCCTGCTGAGGACCTCTCGGGGACCTGTCCCTCACGCCAGGGAACACGTCTCCCGTGCGAGTAATTATGGGTCGAGGGAAATGGGGCTTCCTCAGGCGGACACCTTCTCAAATCCCGGAGCCGACTATGAACCAGCGTCTCACACTTCACTGGAGCAATTCCCAGATTCGGCAGCTTCCAAGAAAATGCTGATCAGGAAGGCCAACCCAGAGGCCTCTCTCAGATCACGCTGTCCACAACAGTCAGGAACCCTACAAATGCAATTGATATCCGCCATCTGCTCGGAATCGTCAAGGCCACTGTTCTTGGCACTATTGGAGCTTTGCAGGAGGCAGGACTTTGTAGAGGAGCCATCCAAGTTGCAGCCGAGCAGCAGAGCTCCCAGCAGGCAGTTCACCTGCAATGAGATACGAGGATAAGAACAAGCAGGATTGTCAATGCAATCGTTGGGCGAACCTGGCTCAGATGCAAGTCCTTCTTGACGGCTTCCTTTAAGAAACTTTCTAGCTGTCCCCGAAAGCCTGGCCCTTCGCTCGTCTTGGGGTTTCCTAAGTAGGGGAAAAAAATGCCAGGTATTATTAAAAATTGTTTAAAATTATATTTCACTCACTTGGTTTCCCTCAGGCTAAGCTCTACTTCCTGCAAGCGCGCACACATACATTTACAGCTAAAATTAAAATTACAGAAATTACAGAAAAATTAGGATCTTTTTGACTTACAATTTCAGTGAAAGTCCCTTCCATTTGACTTGCGTATCCTGAGATATACAACTTG
This sequence comes from Drosophila tani, assembly GCA_008042535.1. Taxonomy (NCBI): domain Eukaryota; kingdom Metazoa; phylum Arthropoda; class Insecta; order Diptera; family Drosophilidae; genus Drosophila; species Drosophila tani. The sequence continues at coordinate 5,018 of VNJO01007239.1, forward strand.
ACCAGGCAGCTACAGTGAGTAAAGTAAAATTAAATATTTTTAATTTTAACCATTCCTGGCATCCCCTTACTCAGAAAACTCCAAGACAAGCCAAGGGCCGCAAACACCGAGCGTTCAGGCATAGAGCAAGGTTTAGGGGGACAGCTGGAGAATTTCTCAAAAGAAGCCGTTAAAAAGGGCCTCCCTCTGACCCAGGTGACCTGCCTGCCGTAAGCCCTGCTGCCCAGCGACAACTAGGAGAGCCCTTCTACGAAGTTCTGCCTGCTGTTGGCTCCAATAATGCCAAAAAGTGACCGTGAAGTTTCCGAGCAAATGTCCGATCTCAATTCCACTTGTAGGACTCCGGTCTTTTGTGGATGGCCGTGGTCTGGTAGAGTCCTCTGGATCAGTCCTCCCGACCAACCTTTCCTTGGAAGCTGCCGCATCTGGCATTTACTCCGGTGAGGTGTGAGACACTGGGCCATGGTCGGATCCGGGTCTTGAGAAGGTGTGAGCCTCAGAAAGCCCTATTTTCCTCAGCCCATTATTACTCTTCCGAGAGAAATGTTCCCTGGCGTCAGGAACACATCCCCGAGATGTCCTCAACAGCTACGTTTTGTTTCCTAGATTTAAATTTAATGAAAAACATTTAAAATTATTTTAAAGCCTCAAACTTACCGAGCACATTGGAAAACTTTGGCTAGCCTTTATTTGTATTTTTTTTTATAAATGGAATGACGGAAAACGTTTGGAGAAATTATACTTTTTTTTTTTTTTTTTTTTTTTGTTTNGGAATGACGGAAAACGTTTGGAGAAATTTTACTTTTTTTTTTTTTTTTTTTTTTTTGATTGTAGAAAATTAGATGTTTTCATTGGGGAGTCGAGAACTATACTGAGGTACAAGGCATAGCTTGGTTTTACAAATCAACTTTCGATTTGACATTTCAATGGCCATGGCCCACTCTGATCGGGGTTTTTTGTACGAAATATGTATGTATGTATTCTTTATTCTTGATATATAACAAGAAAGGAAGCGAACTTCGGTAAACCAGGTTTATATACCCTTGCAGTATCTCACAGTCGATCAAACTTTTCCGTAGATTTCCTACTTGTTAATAAACCTAATTTTCTGCTGCAAAAATTCGTTTAAAAAATATTAAAGAATTATTTTGTAAGACTTTAAAGTACGACTACCTGAACAATAATTTCCACACTTTAAAATATTAACAAAGTTACATTTATCAAGAGATTTAAATACTTTCTTTCGCCAGACTTGCCACAACTTCATCAGCTGCTTGAAATATCCTCATTCGTGAGTAATCCCATTTACAAAATATTTGTGTAGCTATGAAAAAAAAAGGAAAAATGCTGAAAATCCTAGGGGAATGTGCGGGATCCATCCTGCTAGGATCTCCAATCATTCGGAGGAGCAATCATTATGCGAGACCGAGACTTAAAAGGGCATTTATCACATTGACAAACTTCTGCTCGACTCTGGCTGTGGCCACTGCCATTATTTATACCCAAACTCCTCTCGGCTCGGCTTCAGTCATTCGTCATTCGTTCATTTGGCAATCAGAAATGAATTTTTTCCCAGTCTCAGGCTGAGTCTCAGTCCTGTTTTGTTTGCTGTGTTTTGCAGCCGTCGTCCTTGCTGTCTTCGATTCCTGTCAATTGGCATTTGTCAAATGACTTTGGCTGCCCGAGAGTACAGTTGCCTCCTTTTCTCCAACGTCACGGCACGTCACGATAAGGATTCCCTCCTCGCTCGCTCCGAGCGAGCCTGACAAGCTGCCAAATCTTTTGGCATATCATTTGAATTTGTGCGAATTTGGAATTGCCATTTCCTGCTGGTCATTTATCTGGGCCTAATGCGCTCCATGACAAGCGAAAAGCATCGTCCTTGCCGGCTCCTGCTCCTGCCGCTGGATCTACGCCCCCGATGATTAACAGGTTTCCTCAGCTCCTCGGACTGATTGTTGTGGATGCCGCCGATGGCGATGGCGATGCCGAGGCACTTAAGTTGCCTCCTGCCTGCCAGAGGCCATAAACTCGGCCAGTGCCAATTAAGGCACACAGAGAGAAAAAAAGGGGGACAAAAGGGGTCTTGAAGGGTTCGAATATTCCAAGGAAAAGAGATTTAGTTTTTATTTCTTTCATTTGTTTTTAATTTATAAATTTCAAATACACATAGAGTAAAGTGTTCAGAACTTCCGTTTGATTTTCTCCCTGTCCTGGCAATTGCAGGCTTCAACTGACCAAAGGATGCTCGGCTCCTTGGAGGTGGGTGGCATCGGGAAATGGCCTTCGGGCGTATAATTTTATTGTGATGAACTGATAATGTGACATTATTGTAACTCATTTGTCAACAAATTACGGGCGCTCGAGGTGGGCGTGGCCCGGTCCCAGGCCTATGTATCAATCAGTGTGCTCGCCAGGGATACAAGGATACACGGATACACATCCTCGTCCTCGTACATAATAAATGAATCGTGCATGCATTGGAAAAGATCAAAAGTGTCAATAAAACAAAGGCAGGCAGGCAAACCAAACAAAACCCAAAGCGGGCTCTGGACCGAACCCCAAAGGGGAGCAGGGAAGGAGCAGAAGCAGGAGCAGGAGCTGGAGCAGGAGCAGGAGCTGGGACGGGGGGTATGAAGAGCGAGATAGAGCCAAGCCAAATGACAAAAGTGGCAAACGTGGCATAAATTACAGAGAACCAACCACCACCCACTGGGGTGGCTAGTTTCGAGAGAAAAAAAACATAAACGACTCTTGAATACCCTTTTTAGGCACAGAGAAAGGTTTATTTTGAAGAAAAAGTTATCAAGCTTAAATATTAGATATAAATATTAAAATAATATATAATATAATCCCTAATTTATATTTCCTTAGCTTCAACCTCTGGTCAAAGTCAAGGAGCTTCTCTGCCAGGAAGAGCATCTGTGAAATCCCCGCTTAACAAGTGGTCTCCAATGATGCGCGTTGGAACTTCACATGGCCAAGGGGAATACTATCTAAATAGGAATGTTGGGATGGAACAGAAAAAGGGGGAGTTGGGACATCCCCCTTTTGACAAAGTAAATCAAGGAAAATTAAATGAATTATTGCCGCAATAAATGCGGGCGAATGGCAATATAAATTGTGTATGTCGCCACTTGAAAGAGCCAAAAAAAAAAAAAAGAAAGGAAAAAAGCCGAGATGGAGCCGCTGATGGAGATGGGAAAATATAGAGGAAAAGATAGCGAAAATAGAGGAGAAAGCACTGGGATCAAGGACACAAGCCAGATATACATCAAGCCATAAGGAACAAGGCTCCACAAAAAATTTGTAAAATACTTTTACGTAATTTCCATTACTTATAATCGAGTTACTTTCCCTATTATTTAATAACTAATAATATTTTTATATGGTCACCAAGCCCCCCCTCCCTCTTTTACCAGTCCCTGGCCATTTTCCTTGCTTATGTCTTTGTTTGTTTTCAAAATCTCTATATAAAGCATTTTTTTATTTGCCATTTGGACTTTGATTTATTTCAATTGCTTATAATTTCGTGCACGAGCTTGCCGCTCGCTTTCCTTTATTTTTTCCGGCGGAGGGTGGCTGCGCATAAGTAGAAATAAATAAAAACAGATTAATGGCCAAAGAGAGCTCGAGTATCCCCAACAATAAATTCCTGTGGCGCTCTCGGCTAAACTATTCGCCATGGCCTTCATTCACAGAGAACAGAGAACACAGGGAGTATCTACTTGTAAAAATATTGGTTCAAACCAGACACCTCCAGACGCCACAAAGCCGATACTCTGAAATCGAAACTCGGTTCAGGCAAATCAGCAATTCTTCCGAAGAAATCCCTGATGGAAATTTGTGGGGATTATAAATATGAGCTTCCGGCGAGGTTTATTTACTCCTTTAGTAAACCATTTTGATGAGCAAAATCAGGGCTATAGTTTCAGATTGATTTGTATATTTCTTGCTGCTATTTTGGACAGCAGCTGATTGCTACAGTTATGCTTCATTTAGCCCTGTCACACACATTTTTTTTGTTCTTTCAAACGCTCTTATTGCATCGCATTGGAATCGCTCCTCCAGGACTCGTCCTGCTCCTGTCCCTGTCCTCTTGACAGTCAACAAAGCAATGTTAACAAAATATAACAATAACAACAACAGGAGAAGAAACAGAAACAGGAACAACAACGAGAAAGCTTTTAAGGCCGCATACATTTTTAATGAAACGAAATGCGGCCATTAAACATTCCAGAGACTGACTTCGGAGACGCTCCTGCTGCTCCTGCTGCTGCTGCTGTCAAGGCATCCTGCCTCCCTCCTGGACTTCCTCTTCCTGCCCGCCTTTAGCAACAATTTAAACTTTTATTAATTTTACATACACAACACAGGGCCCACACTACGCGCCGCCATTGTTGTATTCTTGTTGCGGGTTATTAAAAAAAGCAAGCTGCCTGCAAAATCTTTTCCCAAATTAATATTTCTTTGTGCGAGATGGGAGAGTGAGGGGAAGGGAAGGCTGGCGAAAAATCGAAGCTGAAACCGAAACTGAAAAATGAAAAATGAAGAAAAGGAAGCTGCCTTTGAAGCTTACCTCAAGCGGGCACTGGGGCGGCGTGTCCTTAATGTTAAGTCAACTCGGGCCCCCTTTGCCAGGGGATCTGTAATTGGAGGACTACGGGTAATGCTCCTCTCAACAATTTCTCAACATTCGTTTGAAGTCGCACAGTGCCCAGGGAAGTGCCTTTTCCCTGCAAAATAATTATGCATAAAGTCAAAAGCTGTATAGTTTTTGGGGGCATATATTTAGTTCAAAAAACCAGTTAACACAAGTTACTAGCCTTGGCCATTCGTCACCAATTTTTGGGCCATTTCCCAGGACACTTGAACATTTTCTTTGCCGTTTCGTATGTGTGTGTGGCTATCCTACTGACCCACCCAATTTTCCTTGACTTTTGCCGCTGCCCAGCCCAGCCCAGTTCTCGTGGCTTGTCCTGAATTTCCCGCACTTTTTCCGGAGTGGAGAAGAGAAGAAAAAAAAGGAACTATTTGTTATCCCTTGTAATTTGCATGGGCGCACCCAGAAACGTCAGGAGGGGGAGAACGAGACTTTGACACATGGGCAACGTCTCCATCCCAGCCCAGCCCCCAAAACAGCCCCTAAATTAACCCACTTGTGCCACTTTCCTTCTTCACTTTTGCCATCAACTTTTTCACTGCCAGCATTTTTTTCTCTCCTTTTTTTTTTTGTTTTAATTGATTTCGCTTAAGTCTCATAATCGTGACACTTTGGCGCCTTTTAATTTGATTTTATTGGCCCTCAGCATGCCAGAAAGGACCTCCTGGCGGAGAGGGGTTGAGGGATGAATGTAAATTGCGGACAAGTCCCCGCGAAAGGGTTTGGGTTTGGGCTTTCAAGGAGTTGACCCGCGTCAATTGGCGCATTTTATGACGGCCAGGCGACCTCGGCGAACTTTATTATTTTTGTATTTGTGAAAACAGAACGAAGGGAAAAAATGTTGACATGGAAAAACAGGGAAAACTCGATGGCTGAGACGGGGGGGAAATTCCTCTTTTGAGATATATTTTATGCCTTTTTACGTCCTGTTTTTGTTTTGTTGGGCTTCGGTTTTGTTTTGTTTCGCCTCCTTTTGCCTTTGTTTTGTTTTATTTCGTTTTGTTTCTTGTTTTATTTTGTTTTTTGTTTGCCTTAGCGCCGCCCACATTCTCGTTTTAATTTGCGTAATTGAGTGGCTCGTTTTAATTTCCATTTCCTTTTCCGCTGGCTTCATTTTTTCCCGGCATCGAAGGGGTAGCAGGGATGTGCAGGACAATGTAATGATTGCCAGGAAAAAATTTATAGAGATATTTATAAGTTGAAAGACTTGAGAGAGTTTCGAAATTCCTATTATTATTTTATTGAATTTTTTTAGAGGCTTACAAAGTGAGTTAATTTATATATTAAAGGGTATTCCCCTCGTCTAGATGTGTTTGCTTGGCCCAGGGAAAAGGATGCTCTGCGAAATGGGCAGGATTTGGGGCTAGGATTCGAATGACGATTGGTAGCAACAAAGGGCGGCTTATTAAGTTGTTGCCTTTGCCTTAATGAAAATGACAAACTGCCAAATGAGGAAATGTTCTTGGAGTTCAGTTTCAGTTTCACTCAGAGCTTCAAAGGACCAAGAAAATAGGCAGGGAGGGCGTCCTGGAAGCTAAATCAATTTTCGAATAGTCTGCACCAAAAGAAATAAAAACTAAACAGGGCTTCTGTTATTATTATTATTATTATTATTATTAGAAAGGGAACTAACTAATTATATTTTTCCTTTTTGGTTGTAAAAATAATTTTGCTTCTATTTTTCTTTGAGTTTCGTTAAATTAATTAATTCGTTAAAGTGTATTCGCTGAGGGACATTTGACAAGAGCTGCCCGCAAACAGTCAAGGACAAATTAGATTTAATTTAATTCCGAGCTTCCTACCTGACACCCCCCATCACTCAATGCCCGGCTGGAGCATCCAAGCATTTAGCCATCCATCAGCCGCTCCCGTCCGGAGTTCGGTCCCTGTCCCGTATCCCGAATCCCGTGTCCCCTATCCCGCCCCGATTTCTCCGGTACATAGTAACTGACTGTTGCTCAGTCAAGCGCCGGCGAGCGGCGATGGAAATTCAGTCGGCCAGTCAGTCAATGCCTTCGATGGGCATCGGGCAATCCGAGCTGCTGGCAGGACATTTAATTTATTAAGGAATTTGTAAAGCAATAAGTTTGCAGCCAGTCAAAGCCTGTCTCCTGGCCAGTGTGGCCAACAATTTATTTCTAAAAAAAAGGAAACGGGGAAACTAGCAGGTATTAGGGGGAATGGAAGGAATAAAAAGGATACAATAATATATATTAATATATTCAAGCCGGTTTATATGTAAATATTATATAGTTGTTTAGGGAATATATTTAAATAATTATGCTACTTATAATAATAAACATCTTTATAAACATATGACAATTAAAATGATATATGTTAATTTAAATATATTCAGAAAAAAAGTTTTAAAAAATAAATTAAGTAAATACAATAATTTCATAAAGAACTTAATCTTTAAAATTTTCCAACTTAAATTTAATTTAAATTTAATAATGAATATGCCTTTAAGTGCTTTAAGTTTTATTTTGCGCAATAAATATAACATATCAGTGAAATTAAATTCGCTTTCGATCGCGCAGATCTCTCCGAAAAAAAACAAGCCAGCTCGACAGCACTGCCTCCGATCTATTCCATTCCATTCCGTACCGTTCCCATTGCCATTGCCTCTTCCAATTCCATTCGTTCGGATTTCGAATCCAATTCCGAAACTCAGGCCACCCGCGCCCCCCGCAGCGACCAAAGTCGATAATCGTTTTCATTAAGCCAAGCGACAGGGGGCGCCAGCGTGCAACACGGTGGCTTAATTGCTGGAGCTTCTTCTTCCCCTAAAAACCATCCCCATCCTCATCTCATCCCTGCCTCCGCTCTATTCCCGCCGCATCAGTCAAATGGACAGTCGCACTAAGCGACACTTTTTAATTAAAACGCAGAGGAAACAAAGAGGGAGTGGGGCGAACGGGGGGGAGCGGGGTTGTGGGGGAGAGCAGAGCCGGGAAAATCTTTCGCCGACTCGAGGAGAAGAAATCCGAATCCGCCTTGAGACGGGGCTTGAGACCACAAAAATTCAATCAAATCTCGGAGCATTTGCTTGGGCATTCGTTCGTCTTTTATCCAACTTTCCTCCCTTTGAACATTTATTTTTGGGGAAGGAGATCCTATTGGGATTATCGGTGTCTATATATAGCCCCCTGGTATTTAATTAATTAATATTTAAAGTAAAGCAGCTGGAAATACAAACAAATGCAGTTTCTTGTTTATACAACTTCTTAGACCAAGTTTTAGTAGCAGCTACTAAGTAACTTATGCTTCTGCATAATCCCTGCACCTTTCCCCGCTTAAGCCTGATCCTTCGGACCGCAACAATCCAATCAAATGGCAGCGCATCCGGCGAACACAAGCATTATCCTTGCGGCAGGCAGCCCATCCCCGCCTCCTGATTTCCCGGCTCGCCATCCAATCTCTTGGCCAGGGATCATTAGGCGCTGACTTGGGGAGATACTTAGGCACTGAGATACTGAGATACGGGGATGGGAAGGGTTCCTTTACATTGCAACCTGCTTTAACAGAGAAAAAAATTAACAGGAGTTGCCCAAGAATAATATAAATGTATTTATAGTATTAAAAATAATAGGTTTATTTGTATTAGTTCACCCAGTGATAGAACATGATATTAAACTAGATATTAAACTACAAGGGCTTAGAGTGACCGACTTCCTTATATGCTAAATAAAAAGGTATTTCAATAATAATCATAATAATAATTACATTTTCATATTCATTGTGGTATTTATTTGTGGTTGTGATATTTATTTGTGGTATTTATTTGTGACTGAGTATACAGAGCCAACATGATCTCCGTCAAAGGCAAATAGAGTGTAAATACAAAAGAGAGTCGTAAGAGCGCCGCTTAACTGCGACCAACACATACGTACATACATATTAACTTATTTGGGATAATGACAGAATTCAGAAAGAGAGACGAAAACAGAAAAGAAAAATAGAGAAGACACAGTGCCTTATTAAATTATACATATTCAACATTTTAAAATAGCTTGTTCTGATCGCTGTTTCCCGACGGTTACTATTTACTTGCAGTGTACTCCTTCCGGGGGGGGCGTGCTGGAAAAAGGGGAAAAGAGTGAGACATTCTCCATGTTGTTGCGGCTGCTCATTTGCGTAATGCACAAATTTAATTTACCAAAACGCAGCCCAAGAAAAGATGCTGGGGAGATGTTGGGAGAAGCTGCTCCTGGCCCGTTCGGCGAACTTTCGCCACGGAACATCAACGGCGAAAGTCGCTTACCCGCAACGCATTCATTTCGGTCGGCCGCTGTCCACCCCTGAACCCTCACTTTCCAGCAGCCCTCCAACCCTGCCACCTTTCACCTCCCCCACCCCCGCCCCTCTGCCAGGCGCCACACAATTTGAGGGAAAAGCTTACGTTAATTGTGTGTATCCTCCAGCTGCGAGCTCTCCTTCGTCGCTGCAAGTGCTTGGCACCTCCTTTCTGAAGGGTGACCGGAGCCGGGGCTCATTTTAATCAATTTTTAATTTAAATTTAATAGAGTAACACGCTTGGTGGCCCGGAGAAATGGCAGAAGAGAGGGAGAGAAAGAGCGCGCGGAGCCGGGACCGTAAGTGATACGGCGCGGAGTCAGGCAGAGGCAGAGGCAGAGGCAGAGGCATGGGGCGCTCTCCTGCCAAGAGGGGGTGTCGCAATACATTGGTGTCATTTTACACGCATTCCTAGGTAAATAATCTTCAGAGCGTCACTAATGCGATGACTTTGTGGCGCCCCCCTACGCCGGCAATGTAAATTTGCGCGTCATTTCGGTTCGCGGGGCAAATGTGGGTTAAGGTGTCACAGAGCAGCGAGCAGCGAGCGGGCGATATTTAAAGGATTAAGTGATTTCCCAGAAATTAACACAAGTGTGGGTGGGTGTGGGTGCTGCTGGGTTGGGGCTCTGCTTCGGGGGTGGCTTCATCGATTCGGCCTTGCTCTTCTCTGAGTGGGCGCCTTTGCGGGCAGCCGGCAAATTGCGTGTTATTTTGACCATTATGCTTCGGGGGCTTAACGTAATTCAATTTATGGCCTTGCAAAGTCTCCGAAAAACCCCCCCTCTGCCCCACTGTCCCACCCCTGCCCACTGTCAATTGGTTATTTATGCGCGCTTTTTAGATTTTAGCGGTTAATTAAAGCACATTATGCCTTAATTGCTAGATTAAAATGCCTTTTTTTTTGCGGACCAGCTTCTTTTGTCGGGGGTTGGCTTTTATTCCTTTTTTTTCGCTCTGTGTGTGTGTGTGGAGTGCTGACCTTTTCCCGCATTTTTTTTAGCTGCTTTTTAATTACTCGCAATTAGTTGCAAATTGAAATGAGAGCCGGTAAAGTTCGCTTCTCCACTTCAAAAGGTTTTGTTCTGCTTGTGAAAATATATTAAGCATTTGTGTATTTTTTGGGGTGCCTTATATATTTTTATACCCGGTACGCAAAGGGTAATTTTACCCACAATGCTTTGGGTACCGGGTATCTCACAGTCGGTCACACTAGACTGTAGCTTTCCTACTTGTTTTGTAAGCCTAGTGAAAATATCTAATTTCTTACTGTAAACAATAGTTCTAGTTTACGACTAAAAATTTCGTTCTTGCTTTTAATTATAATTTCTCCAAGCGCGTTCAGTCTTTTCAAAATTTTCCAAATTACAGCTAGGCAATGTCTTCCAACGTCCGCGGAAATAAAAATTCCCTGCTGAGGACCTCTCGGGGATCTGTCCCCCACACCAGGGAACACGTCTCCCGGGCGAGTAATTATGGGGTGAGGGAAATGGGGCTTCCACAGGCGGACACCTTCTCAAATCCCTGAGCCGACCATGAACCAGCGTCTCACACTTCACTGGAGCAATTCCCAGATTCGGCAGCTTCCAAGAAAATGCTGATCAGGAAGGCCAACCCAGAGGCCTCTCTCAGATCACGCTGTCCACAACAGTCAGGAACCCTACAAATGCAATTGATATCCGCCATCTGCTCGGAATCGTCAAGGCCACTGTTCTCGGCACTATTGGAGCTTTGCAGGAGGCAGGAGAAGAGCATTCCAAGTTGCAGCCGAGCAGCAGAGCTCTCAGCAGGCAGTTCACCTGCGATACGAGGATAAGAACAAGCAGGATTGTCAATGCAAACGTGGGGCGGACCTGGCTCAGATGCAAGTCCTTCTTGGCGGCCTCCTTTGAGAGACAGTCTAGCTGGCCCCGAAAACCTGGCTCTACATCAAAACGTTCGGTGATTGCATCCCTTCGCTCGTCTTGGGGTTTCCTAAGTAGGGGAAAAAAATGCCAGGTATTTTTAAAAATTGTTTAAAATTATATTTCACTCACTTGGTTTCCCTCAGGCTAAGCTCTACCTCCAGCAAGCGCGCACACATACATTTTCAGCTAAAGAAATTAAGATTACAGAAATTACAGAAAAATTAGGATCTTTTTGACATACATTTTCAGTGGAAATCCCTTCCATTTGACTTGCGTATCCTGAGATATACAGCTTGACCAGGCAGCTACAGTGAGGAAAATAAAATTATTAAATATTTTTAATTTCAACCATTCCTGGCATCCCCTTACTCAGAAAACTCCAAGGCAGGACAAGGGCTGCAGGCGTAGAGCAAGGTTCAAGGGGACAGCTAGAAAGTCTGTCAAAAGAAGCCGCCCAGAGAACCCTGCTTCTAACCCAGGTGACCTGCCTGCCGTAAGCCCTGCTGCCCAGCGACAACCAGAAGAGCCCTTCTACGAAGTTCTGCCTGCTGCTGGCTCCAATAATGCCAAGAAAGTGACCACGAAGTTTCAGAGCAAATGACCGATCTCAATTCCACTTGTAAGACTCCGGTCTTTTGTGGATGGCGTGGTCTGGTAGAGTCCTCTGGATCAGTCCTCCCGACCAACCTTTCCTTGGAAGCTGCCGCATCTGGCATTTACTCCGGCGAATTGCGAGACGCTGGGCCATGGTCGGATCCGGGTCTTGAGATGGTGTGAGCCTGAGAAAGCCCCATTTTCCTCAGCCCATTATTAGGAACACATCCCCGAGATGTCCTCAGCAGCTACGTTTTGTTTCCTAGATTTAAATTTACTTAAAACCATTTTAAATTATTTTAAAGGCACCAACTTACCGAGCACATTGGAAAACTTTGCCTAGAGAAAATTTTGGAGAAATTTTACTTTTTTTTTTTTTTTTGATTGTAGGAAATTAGATGTTTTCACTTCGGAGTCGAGAGCTATACTGAGGTACAAGGCATAGCTCGGTTTACAAATCAACTTTCGATTTGACGTTTCAATGGTCATGGCCCACTCTGATCGGGATTTTTGTACGAAATGTGTATGTGTGTGTCTATTTTCTTTATATATAACAAGTAGGAAAGCTATATACCCTTGCAGTCTGCAAATAAGTGATTAAAAGTCGATTCTTATTGATAACTTAAAAAAAAATCAAAGTTTGTAAATTTTTAAAACATTTAGAAGTAGAATTTTAAATTTGCACATAAATTAACCGATCGCTTCTATGGGAGCTATATAATATAGTTGTCCGATCTTAATGAAATTAAAATTAATTCTAAGACCCTAAGAAAAACAACTATTTCTTGAAATTTATAAAAATACGTTGAAAAACAGGGAAGTTATATTTTTTTTCACCATTCATTTTCCGATAATTCCTATATCAGCTATGGCAGATCTTTAATCCCTTCTTTAAATCCTCTATTTATTATGAAAAAAATGATAAAAATTATAAAATAATTCTTATAAACATTTTACAAGGTAAAATTACTCTTAAATATTTGTTTTCCTCAAATATTTAAAGAATTTACTAAATCAAATATACCTGAAACCCTTTATAAAATATGTGTTTTTAGCAAAGAATCCCATTTAATGGATATTTTCCCCAGAGCCCTTATAGGGGGAAGGGCGGCGTAAGTGGGCGCCGGACAGGTGACTTTGAGTGGCCGTGCACCTGTCATTTGTCAGGCGAGGAGGCAGTTGCACCTTTTGATGGGCCTGCCAGCGATTGGAGGACACTGGGACACTGGGACATGGGCACATTGGGGCATTGCCGGGGCTGCATTCGGCAGCAAACTGCATTTGTCCACTTTGATTGTCATAATTGCATTTCTTTGTGTGCGTGTCTCCCCCCCCTGTCAAAGTGTGCCTGTGTGTGTGGGATGTGCTGGGTGTGTGCTGGGTGTGCTGGCTGCAGTGTGCGTACGTGACAATGGCAGGAAGTCAGGCAGGAGATACACTGTACACTGAAAGCAAAGGAGAGTTAAGCAATTGCTTGGCCCTACTTGGCTTTAATTAATTTAATTTAATTATTTCGCTTTGATAAATTATTTAATTTGAAAAATAAACTAACAAGATCTTTAAATAATATTTTGAAATACTTTTAATAAATATTAACCGCCTCTTTTGCAGTGCATTGCACATTGGCAAAGGCTTTGCTGTCGGGGCCGTCAACACACACGGACGAGGACGAGGAGTCCTGCGCTGGGCGGACAACAGGCGGACAGGACACCCCCTGTATCAGTGGGGGGGAGAGAGGAGGGGGGAAAGAGGATTGGATTGAAAGGAGTGTAGCCGTCAGAGCGGCGTCAGCCGGCGTATAATGATATTAGTCCCGGACTAATGTATGCAAGCTTCTCTAATAAGCGCACTGCACATTATTAGTTATTAATTAGTCAGGTGAATTGCCCACGAGGCACAGGCACTGGCATCGGCACACTTACACCTGCCCCAGTAGCAGCACACACACTACACACTACCTGCACACACACACAGCTATCCGCTCAATGTGGGCTTTGTTGTAATCCCCCAACCGCATTGAACCATTGCTCCGAACTCCAACAATGGCCTGCGGGCTTTTCGGCTGCTGCCTCAACATCCTGAATTATTAGAAATGAGCTAATTGAAAAACTCAGTGCGCACAGCCCACACACACACACACACACGCACACTCGCACAACGTAATTCATCACGTAACGTGAGATGTAAATTGACAGCTAACAAGCTCTCAGGCGAAGGTCTGGAGACCGCGAAACCGGAGATGAGATGAGATAGGAGCTAGGTCCTTGGATTCAAAGGATTCAAAGGGCTAATGGAATGGACAGAGCCACCAATGGCAGGTTGACTATGAAAACTGAAAATGATACATTGAAAATGATTGTAAACAAATATATAATGGGCACTGACACATTATAGAATTATTAATTGTAGCATTCAAATTAATTTCAAACCAAACATTTAGGGGACTTGAGTACCCTTTAGGGCAATGTAATCCTTGGGGATAGAGATTCAGAAAATTCAGCTAAATCAACTTTGGAAATAATTAATACATTATATTTACTCCCTTCAGGGTGAAAATCCTTCTTGAGCGGGCAAGTAACCTTAAATTTAACTGATATATAAATATATATATTATAAAGATTATAAAGAACCTTAAAAGGACTTAAAAAAAAGCCACTTGGCTGTCTCATACTCACCTTTGGCGGGGGGTCAACCTTTTTTCACTACGTAACTGGGTAATCAGCTGAGCCATTACGTCCGACCTAATCAGCGACGTAAGCGGTAAGAGTGTCCTTGTATCCCGCCCTGGGCATTGTATTGTGCAATAAGCCAAGTCCAAGTCTCGCCCATTACGCCGTCAGCTGCTTACGTTACGTAAACTTAAGCCATTGTCCTGCTGCTGCTTTGCTTTACGTGGGATATATATAGTATATGTATGAGGGAAAACTTCTACCCCGATTCTGTGCCAAAGTTATAATGACCTTTCGCGGTGCGACGACATCGCAGCAGTCCCCAAACCAATTCCATTTCCAAACCAATCTGCCAGCCCAAAGCCCAATCCCAATCGTGGTCCCAAGTCCGGTTCCAATCTCAATCCCAATCCGAATCAGGATCCGAATCGGGCTGCAGCTTAGCGCGTAATTTTCTATGAATGCAGCTATATCCACAGACCGCAGGAGGTCCGCAAATCGGCGGGAGACGGAACGAAACAGGAGACGAGACGTGCCACATGTATGGTAAATTAACACCCTCCCCCTCGAGCCACCCAGCCCCTTGCCAATATTCACATGCAGTGAGCGAAAAAGAGGGGCTATTTTCTATAAATTATTATATATTATATATATATTGTATCTTAATAAAAAGGAAATCTTTTTAGGTATAGAAACTTGGTTTTAATTAATTTTCTTGAACTGTGTTTGCACTTATACCTTTTGTGCATACTGTGCGTGTGCAGGCAGAGGCCCGACACGGAAACTTGTTGAGTAATTTATTGTGAAATATATAATATCCTATTTATTAGGATTAATTCTTTCTTTATAATTTATTCCAGCTGTAGTTGTAACTCTTTTTCAAAAATATAATATTTAAAATTCTTCTACTTTTTCTTCTTAATAAATAAAAATAATTTCCTTGGCTCACACCCTTTTCTGCCAGTGTTTGGTCCGCTCAAAAGTCGCGCTGCAACTGTCGCATATTGAAACGTTAATCGCATTGCTCCTTGCAGTTTTCCCGGCGGGGAAACAACTCCAACTCCAACTCGGACTCGGACTCGGATTCGGACTGTCCGGCAGCGGGGATGGTAATGGGGAGATGTGAGGATGCGAGAGGCGGGGCAGGAAGGGATGGCCTGGCTAGTGGTAATGGGCAAAGGGCAGTGAGAGATGGCGACTGGCTCGGGTTGGCTCGAGCAGAGCTGAGCTGGATGGAGCAAAGGCCGTCATATTTAGTTTTCCTTGACGCTCGCAGCTCGCAGCTCGCACAGCTGGATGTCCTTGCAGCAGTCGTCTCCCATCTCCCATCTCCCATCCGAATTGCCCACTGCCATTCCCGCTTCCGCCCCTGAGCAACGTTTGCGATGATTACTTTCGGTGGTTGTTGACTGCGGCGAGTGGGCCCCCGAGTTCGGCATCCCCCACACAACGCCCCTGCGACGCCCCTTTGTTGTTCGCCGCCTGGTCAATGACATTTGCTTGGGAGAAGCAGCGAAAAATCAATGCAGCAGCCGAAAGAGCAGGAGCAGGAGCAGCACCTGGCTGAAATAGCTTGGTCTTGTTTCGGTTTTTTTTTCAGTCACATATTTCACAATTATCATAAATTTCGGCGCTAGGTACTTTCATTCTTTTGTAAAAAAGCGACAATTTATAGGCGCGTTTATTTCGATAATTGGATGTGGGTCGGGGGCCATGAAATTGGTATAAATAAATTCACAAAATATTTATTATATTAAATATAAAGTATATAATATAAAGACAAAACACTGTACATACCTACCAAGCACCAAGACTTGCTAAAATCCATTTCTAATTAATAATCTGTCAGGTATTTAACGCAAATGAAATAATTTCAATTATTTTGAAAGCTCTTCCCGCTCCATGGCATAGCTGCAGCTCATTTGCTCATGTATTTGCAAAATATCTTGCGGCTTTCTTGCCGCGTAAGAAAATCAAATTCCAGACATTGGCCGAGGGTTTCCTCGCACTTGTTGGAAATGGGGAACTGCGGTAGCAACAAGTCCTCCAATTAGTCGCGTTCCTCGGATTCTTGCCTCGCGTTTGCCTCACCTGAGCTGCTCCTGCTCCTGCTCCCACGCACCTGTCTACGCAAATCGAGGCGCGTTAATTGGCTTTCATAATTGACCGAAAAGGACATCGACGGTGGCAGGCAGAGAACCAGACTCATACCCCCTGAGCACTGAGAGAAATCGTTTGAAGTCTAATCCAAAGGTGTACAAAAATATAAGCAGGAATGCCATACAAAGAATGCTACAAAATGTGGTCAAAGAATTTAAGTCCTTTTAGGTAACTATGTATAATGATTTTAAATTTAAAATTTCACTAAATATTACATTTTAAAATCGATCTAAAAGTAGGCACTAATGCCTTAAGCAGGGATGCCACAGAAATTGCTGTGCGCCCTTTTATATAATTTTGAAAACCCCTATTGGATTTAAATGTATAAATAAACTAAATACTTAAATTTAAAATCCTTCTTGGGTGCTTTTGAGTTTCTTCCTGTATGCTGACCGCTGCTTTTGCGGCCATTGAAACGATAAATGAGACTCCCAAACTGGCAATTGCAGCGTGTGCCGATAATTCTTGCGGACATTTTTCGCATTCGAAACCGAAATGGGAGAGCTGCCGCTGCCACGGCCAAGATGACAACACACCGATGCCGGATGTTGATGCATCCAATTAGGCGGGCAATTACCAAGGACCGATGGCCCAAAGGAGCTGCAAGTCACTCCATGGCCAGCGGCGTCAGGTGGCTGACAAGCCAAGGATGGCGGCGGCTGGAATTGGTTGCGGCGCCAGGACACCCCGTCGTCCCCTAATGAGGAAGCCAGCTGCTTGGATAGTGGGGATACACTTACCTCAAAGGAACACGAAATTACCAATTAAAAAGGGTTTTAAAATCTACCTATCTCAAAATATTATTTAAAAACCAATTCCAATTGATGTTCAGCATTTCCTCTTTATTTCTAGGATATTTTCTCCAAGTATGGCTGGCAGATCTTTTTTAAAAAAATAAATAAAAAACACACCCCCGTTCGATCCTAGTTAATTTCTTTTCCATTGGCCGGAGAGCTTTTTATGCGTTGAAATTAATTTGATGGTTTATTATTGTGGCCCTGCCGACCTCTTTGTCATTTAAAGCGATATTTATCATCGTTGTCTACTTTCAGGCTCATTTGCATGTGCCCCATGAAGGAGGGACCCAGGGCTTGCCGAGGAGTGTCGCCTGTCCGATAAGTTGGCCGTGTTTTTATGGCTTCCACCGCTCTGGGCCAAGTTGTTTGTGCCCAGTTTTGCCCGCCCGCTCGCTCGCTCGTTTCGTTTTCATTTCATCAATTAACCAAAAGGCAGCAAAAATGTGTTTTTGCCCTCTAATTAGCATCTACATAAACAGAGGGAAATCCTATTAGCACCCGCACTCGCCGCCTCCGCCTGCCTCCGCCACGGAGGAGTGTTGTAAAAAACCGAACCATAAATACTTTGGGGCAAATGTGGGCGGCAGGACATCGCAGCTCATTAGCAACTCGATTCAGGAGATGGGGCTCTGTATTTATATATATATATATGGCATTCTAGGTATGATGGGCTTCCCCGGAACTAGCCTTTCACAGAGAGCTGCATCGGAGCCATAAGCCAAGCATGAAAGGAAATCACTAAAATTGCACTTCTTTCAAAGGAATTCAGGATTTAAATCCAACTGAAAAGTCGCAAATTGCACCGTATGTAAGGCGATTATAAATGCACGATTTTTCCTTTGAGGCCAAAGCCTTCTCACCACACTTTTCTCCTGATTTATTCAAGGCTCTAATCTTTATTAGAAATTATTAAGTGACAAGAATGAGAGACTCAGTTTTAAATCCTTCGTGCCAATGATCCTTAAAGGCCACAGGGCTACACCTCCAGCAATCCTGTTGTGTTGTGATTCCCCTCACGTCAGAATTCGAGGCCCTCGCTCCAGCTCTCTCTGGCTAATATGCCGAGAATTCTTCTCGGGTTTGACAAAAGATTCTGCAACACTAATTGCTGCATAACTCGGTTCTATGTGGCATTCCCCATTCGCACCGACTCCTGCCGCCGCCGCCGCTCCCCTGTGTCAACGTTGCGAGTTCATTTGCGAGCAGCAGCAGCAGCCCGCTCCTTCGCATTTTTAGCAGGCAGCCGCTCCAGCTCCGGGGTCCGGGGTCCGCTCCTGATGTCCCAAAGTCCTGGGTGTCCTGAGTGTCCATTAAACCCACGACCACTTCAGGCAGTCCCCGAGTGCCTATCCCTGCCCCCCAGCGTCGGCCCCAGCACCAGCGCTAGCGCCATCGCCAGTTCCAGTTACGCATCCCTCGAATGCCCAGAGCCCGTCCCCCGGCATCCCTCTGGACCCCAGGTTGACCGTGGAGTGAGTGGGGTATATCGCATTCGTGTAGATATGAAATTGTGGTCAACATGACAGAATGAGAATTTTAAACTGATTATAACACAATTGAATGAGTTCCAGACATATCTCGGGCAGTTGCAGAAATCAAGGATGCTTTTGTGGGACTTAACTATGAAGATTTATTTGTTTATTCGATTTTATTTGGGTTTATTAGTTACTTGAAATGTTTATATTTGAATTTTCTGAGCTGTCTTCCTTTATTAGTAAATAGTTAATAATCGAAGGTGTCCCCAAAAATCGCAAGGATTTTGATATCACTAAAAATGCTGCCTAAAAGTATGCAATAAAATCTTTGAGGTAACAAATTCAGTGTACATTTTTCAAGACCCGAATATTTGTTTTAAAATTGTTAATACAGTTTCTAACTACTCAAATGGCAGCAGGAACTTTTCTTCACTAAAACACCAAATAATTATTATTAAAATGAAATTAAGTAAAAAACAAAAATATCAGGGATGCCACAGAAATCGATGATTAGAGATTTTAAAACACCAGAGGAGTTTTTGGTACTCAAAACCGTTTGTCTGTATTAAAAAATAGGTTAAATGAAAGAAGGTAACTCGAATCTCTAGAGATTATATTGTCCCTAGCCGAGACTTAGCATTTTTCCAATGATAAATCAATGGGTATCTCCATGTCCATACCCTGGACACCAATTCATCCTGCCCCTGGCCCATGTGTGCGTATCTAAATGTATCCATATGCCTGAGATACGGGATACCAAAGCCAATTACCTGTGCGTCCGTCCCCATCCTTTCACAAAAAAGAGAAAAGGCAGAAAGCCTGAAACGCAGAACCGGAGAAACGGAGAAAGAGAGAGAGAGAGTTGTCTGGGCCTGCGGCTGCTCGGGGAAATACAAAACTGACGCTGAGGGAAAAGTCTCCGTGGGCCATGCGACAAATTTGACTTTTATGCTTTTGAGAATTGCCTGTGACACAGATACAGATACGCACACAGGGGCACCGGCACCGGCACGGGCACCGCAGATACAGATAGAGCTTCAAATACAGTTACAAAATACACACACACACACACGCCCTCGACAGTTATGCAATTACAACAGGTAAAAAAAAAAGAAATGAACCCAACCAGGCACTTGATGCGACGCTGCCGCTGCTGCTGCTGATGATGATGATAATTCTCGGCGGAGGATCGTAATGATGACGCTGGCAATGGAGCTCGAGATGGAGTGCGGCGATACACTGAGGCAAAATGCGGTGGGCGGCGGTGTCCGTGTCCGTGTCCGTCAGCTGAAATGGACCCCGCAAACAACAACAGCAACAAATTGTTTGCCGGGTAATGCGAGAACTTTTTCGGGGTAAATAAGTGGATGGCCCTCGGCTAGGAGTCTGCAACTGAACACTCGCACACTCGCACACACACATCGCACACATAGACAACGCATGGCATTCACGAAAGGCACTGGGAGAAAATATGCAAAATATATAAAATAGATAGGAAAACTGTGTCGAATTCTATGTGCAACAGGGATCACCGTAGGGATGCATGCCAAGTCAGCATGTGGTAAGCGAAAGATTCAGGTATACCTGAATCGTACGCTGCTCCGTTCCATATGGAATTCATGAGGAAATTCATAAGGAGCAGAGCAGTGAGAGATTCACTACATGAAAAAGAGCGATCGCCCCTGAACAAAAGCGAATGAGGTTTTTCCCTAGGTAGTAGATGTGCCTACTTGCTTCCAATTCCACATGAAAGTTGTACATATTTCAGGAAGCATATAATTCTTTGAATTACTTGTGGAAGCAGAATATGGTTAGGCTGCTACATAGTAAAGGTGCCGCATTCCGTGAGGTTAAGCTTGAGTAACATGGGCTAACCTCAAGCTGTCCTTAGATACAACAAAGTCCCATGTTCTTTTATCCTTGTGGTTTAGTTTTTTTTTTTACGCCTTAACACCAAACTTTCTCTCAGTGCAGTGCAACACCCACTTGCTGTGAAACTGGCCGAAAGCAGAGAATTAAAATTCAAATTCCAATTCATCAAGATAATCGCATTTCAGAACTTTTATTTGCTCCCCGCACAGAAGTCACACGCGGAAGCGAGACAGGGCCAGTGCGTGCCTCTCATTCGCTCACACACACGCACACTCCCACACACACTCCCACGCACACATGTGACCATGTGTAATGGTGTTTGGTTTTTGTTTGTGCCGAACGGGCAGCAGCAGCAGCAGCAGCAGCAGCAGCGGATGTTGTAAATATTTGCAAATAGCCGTCACAGTTCCCAGACCGAAACCCGACCCCAAAAGCTCTGCCAACGCAGAGGTCCCTCCCATCAACTTGACCCTCTCCGCCTTCGCCCCTGCCCCTGCCCGCTGTGGAGTGCAAAAAGGGGTTTTTAGGGCCAATTATTATTAATTGCTTTACAGATACAGAACAAGCGACTCGCTAAAACCCCAGCGAGGCACAACACAACGAAAATAAAAACATTTAAACAGGCGAGGCAGCAAGAAAATCTAGACCAGGAAACGAAGCTTTAATTATCCTGTCCTGTCCTGGATACTTTTGAAGGATCGAAAGGTTGAAAGCGTGCTATAATGTAAGGAATATATCTCTTCTAGACAAGGATGATTAGAGAACACAAGTGTAGCATATAACGATCTAATGTGAAAGAGCTGCTGGTAACTAAACGTGTTAGCGGAGCACGCGATGTCCTCGGCTTTTCCTAAGTCTGGTCGGCATGGGGTGGGTTATCTATGAAGTAAGGAACCGCCACG
>VNJO01007241.1:0-31502 GCA_008042535.1 Drosophila tani
TTGTGATCTAGCTTTAAATACGCGTCGAATGACACCTCGATCATCCTGATCCGATGCTCCGTTCAAAAGATATTCAATAAACAAGATTTTAACGGCCATTCCGAAATGAAAACGTTTGTCCTGTTGTTTGTCTGTCGATTTTTTTGTTTTAGAGTCCTGAATTACTTGTAATTTATTTTTGTTAACGTTACTATTAATCGTCACAAAATTTGGTATGAGAAATTTTTTGAGTTGAATGTGCCATCGTCACTTTAATCTCACCTCGTTAAGAGGTGTTTTTATTTGATATTATAATGTATTATAATGATGTAAGCTTGCTCGATAGCTTGCTGCAAAAAAGATCCGGAAGAGACGAAATCCATATATATATATATATTGCTATATATCAGGGGTGCTCAAATCTGCCTTATGGCAGTGCATATACCAACACAAATAAAAGAAATCATATGCACACTTGTAACAACACTTTTGCTTTATTTCAAGATGTTCACTGAGAGAAAGGCACTTGCTAATTCATCGCTCAATTTACCAATTTACCTCAAAGAATGCAAATGAATCAAGCATAAAGAAGAAAAAGTGTTCAGTGTAGAAAAAAGAACAAATTACATTGTGATTAGCGGCGAGAAAAAAACTCAATGAAATTGTTGTTGGCTTGGCTCGATACGCAGAGCTACACAAAGAGGAGAAAAACAAAGTTCTATGGAATTGTTGTTGGCTTGGCTCGATACGCAGAGCAACACAAAGAGGAATTGGCGCTTGCCCTAGGGAAGTATGGCGTGTGCCGCTCCGTATGCTAAGTGCCAAAACAAAAACAAATGTGCTCGTGTGCCATAGCATTGAGCACCCCTGCTATATATATAGAATAAACTATAGAATAAGCAAAACAAAAAATATAAGATTCTCTAGAAAATGTTATAAGAAACCTTTGATTCCAAAATAGAAGACCCGCATTGCTCCATTACTCAATGGCTAGAAAATAAAATCATTTCGCTTTGTGGCATGGTCACAAGTTTGCCGACTGTTAAATTGTATTTCTAAAGTTCATTAAAATTTGTATGAAATATTGATTTTACATTTAATTAATCAATTATTCTCGCATTAGTATATTATAATGTATTATAATGATGTAAGCTTGCTCGATGGCTTGCTGCAAAAAGATCCGGAAGGGACGAAATCCATGCGTGGCCGCTGCTGCTGCTGCGCTGTTGCTGCCGTCGCGAGTTGGCTATGGATGTTGTTGTTGTTTTTGGGGGTGGTGAGGTGGACGTTAGGCGCTGTAAAATGCTACATTTGAGGAAAGAAATCAAATCAGGTTATATATATATGTATATATGTGGAAATATATATGTGCTATATATATATGGAACAACAGCAAATGGGAAAAAATCAAGAGTATTTGATGGAAAACAAATAAAATCGAACCACGTCTTGAGAAATATTCAAATTGAAGTGGAAAAACTTCAAGTTGAACATTGCAACGTCGTTGTAAATAAAGGTTGGGGGTTTTTAGGGCTGGAGACCCTGAAGAAGTTTTTCAGTTGCTGTTTAGTTTCTGTCTTGTTGTTGGGTTGCTGGTGTTCTCGGTTTTTGAGAGTTATATTTTCAAAGTTTATTAGCTCAATCTCAAGCCACTGCCACTGCCTCCTCCTCAGCCTAGTAACGTCGACGCTCTCGGTCGCGACTGCGCGAGCGCCGTCGTTCGTTGGAACGATTACGGCGTGTATCGCGCTGACGTTCACGATCCTTTTCGCGCTCCTTCTGCCTATCCTCCCGCTCCTTAACGCGCTGCTTGTGCTCCTCGATGCGCTTCTGACGGAAAACCTCCTTTTCCGCAATCTGTAATTAATAATAATATATATAGAAACATTTTCCGCGTATCCATAGTAACGGAGAAAACAATTCTTACCGCTTCCGGAGTCAGTGGCAGCCAATAGATGCAGGGTGCTCCTTTAGTCTTGCGGAAAAGATCATCCAATAGCCTGATGGGCGGCTCGTTATCCTTCTTCTTGTTTTTGGGCGCTGGGTTAAAGATATATAGGTAAGTGGCAATGTCAGGTATATAAGCTAGAGCTGTAAAAACATCGATAGTGCTCTAACTCGATATTTTCGATAGCGATAGTCCAAGCCATCGATAATATCGATAACATAAAATGGTTTTAGTGGGAGTTACAGGAACTAGAGCTGTAAAAACATCGATAGTGCTCTAACTCGATATTTTCGATAGTGATAGTCCAAGCCATCGATTATATCGATACAATCGACAAAATAAAAATGGGTTTAAAAAGTTTACTTTGCTTAAACAAACCAATTTTTAAAATATTTTATGTTTTAAATAAAAAAACAATTAAATGCAATCACATAACTGTCTAATTGAATCTATAAATAGATAGTTTTTGATATTAATTAATTATAATTAATTTAAGAATATAAGAATTTACGATTATATTTATTTTTGTATTATATTTATTGGCAAAAACATGTAAATTTGATACGAGTTCACTCATTTGCTGCCAATGCGATGTATCGATGGTAGAAAAAAACAATCGATGGTGACCCGGAGCGCAGTAGAGCTGGAAAAAAATCGATTGCAATATCGATACTATCGATTCTTTTTTGTCGGTCCAACATCGATTCTATTTTGGCAGAATCGATGTATCGTGAACCATTCATCTTTTGGATATTTCTTTTTATTTGTATGTTCCGGAAACGTAATTTATATTATCTTTTTATATTATAAAAACGAATTCTTTCGTTATTTATATTTTTAAAACTTTTCTTTATTTATATTAAAGAATTGTTTCTTTGGTTTGCTCATTATATGTATTAGTATATGATCACCACGAATTGATTTCTATAAATTAAAATAAATAAATCGTTTTTTTTTCGATTTAATCGATTTAATCGATGTTTTTTTCTAAAAGATCGAAAAAAATCGATGTACTATGAATCGATTTTTTCCCAGCTCTAGAGCACAGCATCATCGATAATATCGATAGTATCGTCGATAGTTGTACAGCTCTAATTTAAGCCAATCAACTCACCTGGTGACCCGCTACGGCTGCGTCCCGCTACATTGCGCTCGCCGCCGACGACCCGCTCTCTTTCACGTTCCCGCTCGCGACCTACACGCACCTCCCTGTCCCTGGAGCGCTTGCGTTCCTGTCCTCCGGCACGTTCCGCGTCCCGAGCCCTCGGCTCCAGTCGATCCTTGCTCCCACGACGACGGTCGTTGGTGGCCTTCTGGTCGTGGTCGCTAGGCTCCTTTTTACCCACGTCCCATTCGCGTACCGGGCGCACGGGCTGCAGAAAAATAATATTATATTATATTATTATAAAATATAATTGTTCTTTTACCTTCTTGTCAGTCGCATCTAGTCGGGCCCAAGTATTGCCCGACTGCTGGTTATCCCTGGTGTTCTCCTGGCCAAACCTGGGCGCCTCGTCCTTTGTCGATTGTATCGCCCGATCCATGTCCGTGCGACTGCCAAAGTCCACGTTCAAGCACTTGGGATTGGACACGGGCCAGCGAACGCCGTGCAAGGCATGGCGAGTCTCAATAGCCTCGCTGGAAGTAGGTAATTAATAGGGTAATAAATATCATGATCTTCAACACTTACTCTTCCGTGGAGTAGGCCACAAAGCACTTGGACTTGATGCGATCTATCCAGAAGCCGTCTTCATCCACAATCTTGCCTGTGCGGGCCAGCAGTCCCTTCAGCTGCAGCACCGTGAACGGGCGCACCAGATTGGTGATATAGAGCACGTGGCTGGCTCGATTGCGGGCTGGACTAGGAGAGCGGACTACGTGGGGAGCGGCCGTGGCCACGGTGGCCTTGCCTTGCGCCTGCACCGTGTCGGTGGCGGTGGCTGGCGGGGGCGTAGTTCGAGCGTTGGCTCCTGCTGCTGCTCCTCCTGTCTCCTTGTCCACCGCCGAAGATTCTGCGGCTTCACCGATTTCCTTGCGTGCCTCGGTATGAGCCGGACTTGGCGAAACGGAGCGATCCGAATCGCGGTCGCTGGTGACGAGGCCCTCCTCCTCGGAGGATGAATCCAATTGCACGTCGCTCAGCGGCACCGGCTGCACAACATCGTCAATGATGTTCTTAAGGGAATCTGTCGAAATGGCCAGCACTGGGGGAGCGCGATCGGATGACTTCTTGTTCGTCAGCCACTTGCGCTTCCTCACCGAGCGCTGCTGCTGCAGCACTGCACCCGGAGCCGAGCTTGGGGTTGTGGTGGTGCTGCTGTTGTTGTTGGTGTTGTTGGTGCTATTGATCGCGGATGTGTCGTGCTTGTCCTTGTGAAGATCAGTGCCTTCTTCCTGGGTTTGTTCTGGCTTTTGCTCTGCCTGCTTGCGGTTCTCCTTCTGCTCCTCCTCCTCCTGCTCAGCCTTATCCTGCTCCTCGCGCTCTGGCTTCTGCTCCTTGTGTTTCTTTTTGGCATCCCTACGCTCCGAACGCTGAGAGCCAGCCGGGCAGCTAGCAGCAGGGTTAGCTTCTTCGTCCCTTTCTTCGACGTCCTCAATCTGAATGTCTAATACATCGCTTGACGTTTTTAGTTGTTCCTCATCCTTACTGGCCGTTAGGCTACCTGAAGGAGAAGGAACTTTTACCTCTTGAATCTGCTCGCCGCCCTTGCAGCTCTCATCATCGTCGGCAACATCCTTCTTCTGTGGTGGTTGACCATCATCCTCCTTCTTCTGATCTTCCTTATCCGTTGTCTCTGGCTTCGCCTCCTCTACAGGCGGCTCCTGATCGTTGTTGGCGGCGGCTTCCTTGGGGGCCAATGTGTTAATAGCTTCGGCGGCTTCCGGCTCTCTGTCTTTGATCTCCGCCTCTTTTTCCTTGCCCACAACATCCTGGCCGTTTTCGGCCTCCTCTTCTGGTATGGTTTCCACCTTCTTGTCACCGTTCTTGGCCTCCGTCCGTTTCTTGGGCGTCGCGCGGCTGCCGCGACTCTTGCGCACTGGTGACCCGGCGGCGGGTTCCTCGCTCGAGGCGCGGGCCTCATTGATTCCTTCGCCCGACGCCTCGGATTGTGGGGGCGGCGGCAGCTCCGGCGTGTCCACCACCACCTCCTTTTGGACAACAACAGCCTCGTCCTCGGTCTTCTCGCTCTCGGACACCTTGCGGGAGCGGCGACTACGCCGTGCCGGCACCGGGGCGGGCGACGACGACTTTTTTCGTTCGCTGCGCCGTCTCATGGCTGACTGCTGAAAAATCGCCGAGCAACACTGGAAAGATCTGAAATAAAATGCGCGTCAACTCGTGGAAAACGCCGGCAGCCCGACAGCTATCTCATGCACTGCAGTCTGGTTCACTCCTGGTTATCGCGACAAGCACCTTTTCTCGAAAATAAATTTTATTTTGCCAGCGAAAGAGCGTCAAAATCCGCCATCAATATGCAGGGTTGCTTCGGACCAGTGTTGCCAGATGAAAATTTTGCTTTCCCCCTAAAAAATCTCAAATAGTCGATATTTCCTCCTAAAAAATCCAGTCTTTCCCCGAAATTAAAATAAGCTGTTAATGAAATCAAAACTCAATAAATTCGATTTATTGAATTTATTTTGTACTAATTGCTATTTACAAATAGGTCTTTGAATTATTTATTCAATTATTAATTATCAAAATCCGCCATCAATATGCAGGGTTGCTTTGGACCGAGTTAATGGTGGTGGACTATCGCTGGCGAATGTAATCGATATTTTTGGAATGGCACTGTACGGTAAATATCGAAGCGGAAACTTTGGTTCTTTCTGGAGACCACAAATTAGGAATCCCAAATTAGTTGGCAAAATAATAATAACTTACTTAATATATACAAAATATATATGCAATATTTACAAATTTGTATTTTAAATAAATATTTCAAAAAATACAAAATGGCTTTGGGTTTTAGATTGCTACAATTAAATTAACTGTAAAGTACTTATATTTATGGATAAGAAACTTAAAAGGCATAGAGAATAGTCAAACTCCGCGTTTTAAATATAATTATTATTTATTTATGTATTTTTTTTTCAAATGTTATTTATAAGTATCCCTCTAATCCATTTTAAAAGCCAACTTTAAAAATGTTAAATAAGATAAGAATTTATTAAATATTTTATTTGTTGTTACAATCAAAACCTTTATTTTGTAATCGAAGAGCTTTATTAACGCGCTTTGCAACACTGTGCATTTCATAAGTCGCAACTGCAAAAAGTGTACCGAAATATTTAAAAAGGTTTACGTTAAAAATGAATTAAACATTACAACTATGATTGTGAAAAATATTTGGAAATTGACTCAAGGGATGGGCAGGTTCCACCGGATGGTTGTTTCAAAACCCCTGGAATACTGTCACTCAGCGCCGCCGCCACAGAGGAGCAATTACCGCCAACGGACAGAATGTTCCGGACCGCTGAGTGTCTATGTGGAACACCCAATAGCAACGATAGCTCCACAAGCCTCCCACTCGTCCGGACACAACACGATGTGGGCATTCACCGCAGCCTTTACCCTGAATTTGTTTGGCGGCAGCGACGAGAAGGAGGAGACGCCGGAGGATAAGTTGGTGACGACGATAAAGCGATCGATTCTGTGCATCCAGCGGGAGCAGTACGACCGAGCCGAGCAGATGCTCCACCTGGCCCTGCGAATGGCCCAGGACATACAGAGCAAGGAGGGCGTTACCTATGTGTACGATGTCATGGCTAACCTGGCCATGGAGCGGGAGCAGTTCAAGAAGGCGGAGAAGATCTTCACAGACGTGATGAAGCGGCTCTTTGCCGATGGCCACACCGAGGAGAGTCCGAAGGTAAGTTAATTACACGGCCTAAAGTTATAGTTTTGATGTTTGTAAACCTTTTTAGATCCTTCACATCAGCTCCAAGATAGCACACATGTCCCAGCTGCAGGGTGACCTGGAGAAGAGCTTTCAGGGATTCACCTGGACTCTGCAGCAGCTGGCCAAGCTCCTGGAGAAAATGCCCGACGACAAGGACATACAGGAGCTGTATGGCCTGACAAAGAATTGGTATTGAAGGTGTTTCCATTGCGACTTATCTTTGAATAGGATTCAACTGGGGGAAACAGTCACTGTATTTGAATGTGCTCCACCTCTTTCCAGGTTCGGTCAGCTACTTATGAAGCAGGGCAAGTATATGGAGGCTAGGAAGCTCTTTCAGGAGGCTTATGATGCTCTAATTGAGGTATACGGCGCCGTCAATGAGGCTTCTATCACCATCCTGAACAACATCAGCGTGGCGTACGTGAATGTAGGTCTTTCTGGATATCCCAAAGTAGAGCTGTAAAACTATCGACGATACTATCGATATTATCGATGGTGTTGTGCTCCGCGTCACTATCGATTGTTCTTTTTCACCATCGATATTATCGAAAATATCGAGTAAGGGCACTATCGATGGTTTTACAGCTCTATCCCAAAGCTCATTAATTAAGAGTTCCCCATTTCCAGCTTGAAAAGTATGCGGATGCACGTGAGACCCTCTTGCAGGCCATCGAACTGGCCAAGGAGCTGAAGGACGTGGCCCAGGAGGGCATACTGCAGGCCAACCTGGGCTTGGTGTATCTGCGCGAGGGTCTGACCCAGCAGGCGGACAATGCCTGCCGGCTGGCCTGGAAGATGGGCAAGCAGCACAAGAATCCCGATGCCATCGAGCAGGCCGAGTATTGCCTGGACGAGATCAAGGCCACCCTGAATGGGGGGGAGAAGCGTCCCTGAGAAGAAAATATATCTTCTACACTGTATTTTTTGACTATTTAAAAAACATTTCATTACAAAGTAAAGTTCAAACGTTGAAGGCTTAACAACTAATGCCAGCATGAAGGGGATTCTTTTCAGTTGCTTAACAATTTTAAGTTTCTTTTGTGTTTATAAATGGAGGAAGGAGGAACCATGGCCAGGCACTACTCGAACTTGGCAATGACAATCATCAGGGCCACGCCGGTGAGCAGAGCAAAGATCTCCTTCAGCGACTGCTTCAGCTTGGTGGACTCCTCCAGCAGCTCCGGCAACACACTCACCGTGGCAATGTAAATGAAACCGCCAGCGGTGAAGGGCAGCACCCAGGGCGCCGAACCGTCGCCACTGCCTGCCCCCAAGAGGGCCAGAGCCGTGCCCGCCAGCGCTCCCAGGGCTGTGACCAGCTGCAGCAGCATCGCCTTGCGCCGCGAGCAGCCCGACTTGATGAGGATGGCAAAGTCGCCAATCTCGTGCGGCACCTCGTGCAACAGGATGGTGATGGTGGTGACAATGCCAATGCTATTGCCAGCCAGGTAGGAGGCACCGATGGCCAGGCCGTCGGTGAAGTTGTGGGCAAAGTCGGCGGCCAGGTTCAGGTAGCCAGAGATCTCCACTTCGCCCTCGGGCTCCGCTTCCTTCTCTTTCTTGGCCTTTGGCTTGCTGCTGGTCTGCTTGGCGCTGGGCTTATCCCCATCTCCGCTGTCCTCCTTGTCCGACTTCTTCTTCGGGGCCACTGGCTTGGGTTTGGGGGCACCGTGACTGTGCCCGTGTCCGCCTGAACCGCCCTTCAGAATGCGCACCAGTTTCTCCACGGACAGAAAGGCGATAATGCCGCCCAGCACCCACAGGCCGACGCTCATGTCGTGACTGTGCGCGTGCCCATGCTCCTCCTCCTCACCGTGATGATGATGATGATGCTCGTGGTCATGTCCCTCCTCTCCATGGCTGTGCGGGTGCGTGGCATGGGGAATCAAGTGCAGGAAGGCATCGCCCAGCAAGCCGCCGGAAGCGAACGCCAGCAGAACCTTGAGACGCGGCTTCATCGCCTCGCTGTTGTCGAGCGGAATGATGTAGAGCAGAACGAAGGGCGCGGCGCTGATAAGCAGAGTGGATCCCATCGAGTGCAGCCAAATGGTGCTCATATCTGTGGGAAATGGGAGACACCTAAGACACTCTCCAAGGGAAACAGGTGTCAGCGTCTTTCTTACCCAATGCCGGCTTTGTTTTCGTATGGCTCTCGCCGTGATGATGATGCCCATGGTCGTGGTCGTGGTCATGATGATCGTGATCGTGATGATGATGCTCGTGATCGTGGTCATGATCATGATCATGATCATGGTCATGCACTGCCGGCGGAGCCTTCTTTGGATCAAAATTTTCGTTGGCTTCCCGCGAGTATTTGAAACTGGGATTGCCCTGGCCGGCGCATAACGACGGCAGGGAGAGGAGCACGATTCCCAGGATAATGCCCAGAGCCAGCTTCTGGTAGAAGTGCAGCTTGCTGCCCGGGAATTCGTCCACTTGCTTGGCCATTTTGGCTTAAACTCTTAATGCGTGGGACTGCGGCAAAAGTGTTGTGTGACGTGTGTGTTTTTTTTTCTTGCTGCGTACTGCAGCTATCGATAACCGATGGCAGTCTGTCGATTGTTTGTGCCTCGATAACAGTTTAAAAAGTATTACGTATTGTTCACTATTTATTTGATTTATTTCACCTAGTAAAATGATAAGATTAGAATTCTAAATAATATGGCTAATCGAAGTAAAAAAATTAGGACACAATATTAAAGCCTGATTACACTCAAAAAAATTAAGGTTTACATTACTTTACTCTTTAATTTGTTTCTAAAAAAATACGCTTATAACATAAATAACGGGGATGCTACAGAAATCACTAGCGGTTTGAATTTACTTGAAAAGGTGTCTTAAACTATGCAACAATATTTGTCATCGTAAAAATATAACAAATTAATAATTATTAACATAAGTTTGGTGCCTCAAACTTTATGTTGCATACTTTTATAGGCGTTTTAAAGGGATTTCAAAACCCCAGTGATTTCTGGGGCACCCCCGATATTTTGTGAATATTGTTTTTTGGCCTTTATTAATTTGTCTGTATTATAACTTTAGGTAATAGTAATGTTATATTATTATTATCTGTATTGACTAACATCCTAGCGCTACAAGATAAACTTTTCATTAGCACTAGTCACATTGTGTTGATAATTATCATTGGAACTTCTTAACTTCATTTATAATGGGTCTTACAAGCTGAATATTAAAATTTATGCATATTTTTGATGTATTATATTATATTATTGTTGAATCCTATTTTGACTATTTGTTACGAATTAAAATAGTCATTTTTTCGCAGACAGAGTCAAGACTTTCATTTATCAGGAGGGTTTTAGAAATCGGTGTTGATTTGAAATCCTTTAAAATTGTGCACAATTGTGTTTAAAAACTTATTTAGTATATTGTTACATACTTTTCGGCACAATATCGATGGATTTCAAATCAATAGCGGTTTCTGTGGCATTCCTGTCATCAGTTAAATTTGTTTGTTTCGGGGAAAAGACAAAACATGTCCTGTCCTGCAGATATCAGTAGTTTTCTAATAGAACATTTCTATTGAGCTTTTTCCGGTTCCAGGATATTAGATCGATACCGGTCAAAATATTAAATGGTAACTTACCTTTAAGATGCAAAAGTCCAATTCACCCAAATTGCGATTAAAATCACCCCTCGATGAATTATTTTAAATTTGTATATTTGCAATTAAATGACTATTAAATATCTTTAAGCTTTTAGTTTGTTTCCTATTTGTTTTAATCGTTCCCAGACACGATTGGTTGAACGAGGCTAATAACTAGACACTTGAAGGGTGCACAATAATTTGTTGTATGTATATAACGATGCCGTTGATAAGCCGTTACAAAAAGAACGCGTAAAATTCGTCGGTGTTGCAATAAATAATTATGTAGTTCGAGTTGCACGTGTGGAACGGCAAATGTGGGTGTGTTTTGGGTGTGTGTGTGTTGGGTGTGTGTGTGTTGGGTGTGTGTGTGCTGATTTCGCGTATGTATATATACAAGCCACTTTGGTTGCTGGTTTCCGCTTCCTCTATTGCTGCCGCTGCTCAGTACAGGTTGATCTTCTTGAGTATTGTCTTGCGACACATGTGGCAGGTGCGCAGCGTCTCGGCGCAGTGGGAGCAGGCCCCATGACCACAGAGGAAGGCCACGTCCCGCTTGCGTTCCATGCAAATGCCGCAAAAGTGCGACTCCTCGAACTCCTGCACCTTGTTCTCCAAATACCGCAGCAGATCGCCCGACGGCAGGCGTGTGGGGTCATTGGGCGACGAGGTGGACGTGGGCAGGGCCACCACCCGACCGCTGACGGTCAGCCGGCGCTCGATGACAACGCCGCAGCGCAGACACTTCTTCATTCGGATGCCGCACTCCTCGCAAGCGATCTGATGCTGGCACGGCTCGAAGCGCACCAGCTGCAGGTGCTCATTGCACACGATGCACTCCTGGGGACCCGTCACGATCGTCACCGGGGGGCTGGAACTAGGACCCGCCGCCGCCGCCCCAGCCTCCGAGGAGCTCGAGGCGGCTGCCACCGGTGGCTTGGGTGCCTTCTTGCGCGGCGCCACCTGCGGCGAGACGTTCTGCTGCACGGCATCCGAGTTGAGCTTCTTCACGCCCGGCGAGGCAGAAGGCGTGCTTGTAGCAGCGGCTGCGGATGGCGATGGCGATGGTGTGTCGTTGGGCTTTGGTATCAGATCCAGTTGCTGGCGTTGCGGGGGCAGTGGCACTGCTGCTGCTGGTCCGGCTCCATTGGATTCCGCTCCATCCTCGCCGGCGGCAGCAGCAGCGGCTGCAGCGGACATGTCCAGTGCCTGCAAGTTCCTGGGCAGCGCCTCGGTCTCACCTGCACCTTGTTGCTGGCCAAAGATCAGCTGCCTGATGTTGCGGTCCGTAATCCACTCGAAAATGCTGGCATTGGCATTGTTCAGCTCCACGCGGCAGCCGGCCCGCGAGAGATAGATGAGGATGCTGTACATCAGGCGATCCTCCGGCCGCACGCTCGTCTGCACCAGGCTCTGATAGAACTTGTGGATTTCGGGCGCCTCCTCGGGCTGTGGCTCGGCCGCCGACTGCAGATTGGACTTTTTGATCACGCACAGATGCATGGCATTGTCCCCGTCCTCGTCCTTGGCATTCACGTCGCAGGCGAGCCGCACCAGGCGCTCGATGACCCCGGCATGACCCTGGGACACGGCCAGCAGGAAGGGCGTCTGCCGGCGATTGTTGCAAATGTCCAGCTCCGCTTGTCCCTCGGTGACCAGCGTTTCCACCACCTGGGCGTGGCCATTAAGAGCAGCCAAGTGCAAAGCCGCAAAGCCATCGTCCTTGCGCACATTCACCAGCTGGCGGGAGAGCAAGAGGATGCGACGGGCGGCCACCACATTCCCCTTGAGCGCCGCATGGTGGAGCACATTGAACCCCCGATTATTCTTCACCGTAAAGTCCAGGTTGGGCGCATTGCACAGTAGCTCCACCACCTCGGTGTTCTCCTTGCCAATGGCATCGTGCAACGCCGTATCCCCATACGAGTCCTGAATGTTCACATTGGCATTGTGCTCGAGGAGTTCGCGGACGCAGTGCGGCGTCTTCTTGTGCGCACAAATGTGCAAAGCGGAGCAGTGGCTCGAGTTGAGGAAGTTCACCTCGGCCCCATGCTGCAGCAGGACGCGCATGGTGGCCGGTTGATTGCCAAAGGCGGCATAGTGCAACGCCGAGTCACCCTCCTTGTCCACGGCATTGACATTGGCCCCCTTGGAGATGAGGTAGCTGACCAGGTCAACATAACCCTGGTGCGAGGCCACCTGAATGCATGCCTTCCCCCCACTCATCACATCCACCTGCGCGGGATTAACGTCCAGGTACTGGCGCACAAACTCCAGGTGACCCTGCGCGGCCTCCCGCACCAGCTTGTCGGCCACCGAGCTGCCCGAGAGGCCGGAGAGTGGGGTCATAACGTGATCGGCTCGCCGGTGACTCAGATCCATCATGCTGTTGGAGCGCTCGGCAGCCGTGGCCAGGGGCGAACGCTCCAGCTTGACACATTTGGGATTTAAGGTCCATTCGAAGCCATCGTCCAGCTGCTGGATGCGCAGATCGCCGTCCGAGTAGACCTTGACCACCTTGCAGAGTTTGCCCAGGGCCTAAAGGTTAAGGGTTGGCTTGGGTTCCTTTTCTGTCTTGGGAGCTTAGTTATTTCTACTTACATATCGCATAATTTCAATCCATTCGCCATGGCCCTTTTGGAGCTGCTGCACCTTGTTGGCATCGTTGATGATGGTCACCAGATCGCCCACCCGAAAGGAGACAACCTTAACCAGGGCGGCGGGATGGAAGGTCCAGCGATTGGGACAGTTCTCATACTGGACCCTGCAGAGACACAAAGTTAGGGTTACTAACCTCTCTTCGCCTTAAATATATTCTCCTAAAAGATCCTAACCGTATGTCGCCCTTGTCCGTGATCCGATGGACGGTGCCCAGCTTGGACAGATGCTCGACCATGCGCGGATTCCATCCGCCGTGGCCCTGCTGCAGCTTCATCAGAGCATCGACCTCGAGGCACACCTTGACGCGATCGCCCACGGAAAAGCTTGGCTTCACCATGGGTGCCACCGGCTGTAGTTCCTCCGGTTGCCCCAGCACTGGCATATGGTCCTTGTAGTAGTGTCCGCCCACAGTGGCTGCTATGTACTTGAGGTCCACGTTGCCCTTGTGCCCCAGACGATAGACGTTTGTTGAGCCGGTTACCCACGAGACGTTGGCCACGCTGCGACACGATTCGTTGTCCCAGCCACGAATTTCCATTACCCGCCCCGTCTTGCCCTCGCCGCCGTCCTGTTCGCTCCACTCCCAGTCCGGGCCACGCACCACCTTTGAGCCCACAAAGATGCCGCGCAGTTGGATGCGCTTCGAGTTCTTCCGCGTCGGCACTCGCACTCCTAAGGAATTGGGCGTGGTGTAGCGTATGAACGGGTGCTCCAAGTCGTGCAGATCCTCGGCGTAGCAGTAGGCGCACAAATGGTAGTTGGCACACTGGGCGCACTTGAAGACTATGCCGGCTATGCCTGCCTTGGAGCAGCCATCGCAGACGACATTTGAGTGACGAACTCCTAAGGATAATTATGGAAATTTAAAGGATTAGAATATGGAATTGGGATATTTAGAGTTTATTTATTTAAAAAGAATTAAAATAACCGGAAAAGCCCATCTTCTGCTCGCTTTTATTTTTTGTTCAGTGTTCTAAGTTATATTTTCTCATTCTTTCTTCGATTTGTTCGTAAAATAAATTAAATTAATTAAATTCGAATGGGAAAGTATCCTGATCAATCAAGGAAAAAAATAACGTCATAAAAACTATACTATTCCCATTTTTTATTAAAAATTTCGTAATAAGATGCTTATTAATTTGATACTGCGAAAGTATAAAAACTATACTAATATGCACGAAGACTTGAGAAAAATCACTAACGCGACAAACAGAAAAACAGCTAACGCGATATGTTTTCGATAACCTTCGTACTAGAGGTGGAGAAACATCGATGAAAACATCGATGCATCGATGTTTTTGAAATGTTTGGGAACATCGATGTTTTGCGGGGAAACATCGATGTTTTTGTCACATCCTTAAGTAAGGAAAAAATGTTGAATTTTTTGTAGAGGAAATTATTTTATCTACTTTCTTGAAAACATCGATGTGTCATCGATGCTTTTTATTTAAACATCGAAAAACATCGATGTCCGCAAACATCGATGTTTCTCCACCTCTACTTCGTACAGGTTCGTATAAAAATAATACTGGAAAATACACATTTGAAGTATTATGAAGTATAAAATCTATACTAAACTGGTTATACTGCTTGAGTATATTTTTAAGATAACGCGTAGAAAGGTTAAGCTCTTGTTTTTGTTTTTCTTTTTTAATGTATTATTTAAAAGATTTTCTATCTTTAAGTCTTAAAACTCTATCGGAGTTGCTACAAAAATCACTACGGTTGTAAAATCCCTTAAAGAGGTCTCCGAAACTATGCTACAAAAAGTTACATCCAGAACAAAAAGGTATAATAAACTCAAGGTACCGACTTAAACATTTTATTGCATACTTTTAGAAACCTTTTAAAGGGGATTTCAAACCCCTAGCAATATATAAACGATGCAATGCTTATTGGCAACATATTAAAATGAAATAAAGCCGCTTGAGATTAATAACATAAATTTCCTAGAATAAATCAAGAAGAAAATCAAATAAACACTTACCAACTTGAGCATTATCCACAATTATCAGATCGTACTGGTTCTGATAGCCCACCCGGTAATTGGTCCGGTGCCCGGAGTCCCAGTTAACCACCACAGTGTTCTCCGGTGAGTGTGTCGATCCGCAACGGCCGATTTCGCAAACGGTTCCAACGTGACCTTCTCCGTCGTCTGTTGTGCAAGGAATGAAACGAAGTTGGAAACGTTTTGAGTTGCGGTGGAGAATCTAGGCTGCACCCTGGCTCCTCCTGGGGCCTAAGTAGTGTGAAATGTGCATCCACATCCGGTGGAAGTCCGCCATGTGCAATGCATACGCAACGCTTCCCCCCGTGAATAAACACGCTGCGCCCTGGCTATAAATACTTGGAATCATTGACTCGGGCTCGGGCTCAGGCTCCAAGCGGATCTGGTTATGCACTCGGACTCGGACGTGCAGCTGCTCTTTAATTACCCAACACACACACGGGCGGGCGTGGAAACGTTCTCGAGAGGGTGACATTTAGTGTTAGCCTAGGGAAACCGTCGTCTGCATGTTTTGTTTATGTCTATTTTGAACGCAACACCCCAGCCAGAGGAGCTAGAGGAGCCGGGTGGGCCAAAAATAAACTCTCCACTCTCTCTCCCCAACAAGCGGCAGGCCTGACTGCTGGAACTGCTCGCGATCCCCAACAGCCGGTGTGCCTAAAAATAAACACTCCAAAATGGAGACAAAATGGCACGCGCCCTTGCCTTGCCATGACAGCCAGCCAGACTTTTGCCGCAGGGCTCTTGGTTGAAGGAGTAGGGGAATTCCTGCTGTGACCTAATCTGTGGGCATGTGTGTGTGTAGCCCCGGCCATGTGCAGCTGCAATTGGAGCTACTAAGGCTCGGTGAGAATTGCTTTTTTTACAGTTGGTAACAGATAATTTGTAGTCTAAACGGCTGATTTATTCCTCGAAATCGAAGGCATATCAGTTACGGCGTTATGCGGTTTTTAGAAATAAACCTTAAACCATTTTAGGTACTTGAATTTCGAGCTAAATGGAAAAATATGATAGCAATATGAGAATTTCCACATTTAAGAGGATAAAGAAATGAAGTCGTAGAGTTTTAAGGACTTAAACAACTATAGAACTACTGGGGGTAAAAATATAGTCCTTATATTAATTATTTCAAGAAAAAGTTATAAATAACTGTAAGATATTTGAAGGTTTTTACGGTGCACGATCGCACTTTCCTTAGGTACTTGAATTTCAAGTTAAATGGAAAAATATGACGGCAATAAGTGAATTTCCACATTTAAAAGGTTAAAGAAAATGAAGTCTTGGAGATTCTAGGACTTGAACTTGCTTATAACGCAACTAAAGAATACCTGGGAGTAAATATACTCCTTAAAATAATTATAACAAGATAAAGTTATTAATATTTTATGAATTATACAATGTGCGACCGCATTTTCCCTCAAAAACCAATCCCCTGCACCCAGCAACTGTTCGCTTTCCTCATACCAAAACATTTTCCAGCCAAAAGGGGTAAATTAATTCAATTAAAAACTACGCAATATTTATTGTTTGGCCAACTCAGGCGTAGCTGGCTATACACCTATTTACCTGCCGCGTAGGGTAGGGTGTTAGCGTGCATACGAGTATATGTATGTTTGTAATATCGAGAACCGAGAACCGCACACATATATCCCCGCCATATATGTATGGACCATAAAACGAAGCGACGAAAGCAGAAGCAATTGGTAAGCGCAAGAATTTTGCTGCTGCTGCTTCTGCTGCTTCTACTGCCGCCGCAGTGAGTGTTGCTAAAAATAGCGAGGCGCGTCCTCTTTACATACAACAACGCCCCGAGCAGTGGCAACGGACACGGACATGGACACGGGCGCACACACATCTCTCCCTCCTCCTCCTCCTTTACTTTCTCCGCCGCTTCGCACCGCTACCCGTGCACGGGGTGCCAATGCCAAGTGAGTTAAGTTTTTGGGTCTACAGTGAATATCGGTCGGAAAGGAATCCCCGTTTTGTGAGTTTATCTAATCAAGTGAATGGGGAATTGGTATTTTTGTGTATTAAAATACTAATTACTAATTTATCAA
This sequence comes from Drosophila tani, assembly GCA_008042535.1. Lineage (NCBI taxonomy): Eukaryota > Metazoa > Arthropoda > Insecta > Diptera > Drosophilidae > Drosophila > Drosophila tani. The sequence continues at coordinate 17,165 of VNJO01007241.1, forward strand.
ATAGTAATATATTTTTAAACATTTTATCTTGGGTTTAAGGGGTAATCTACAATCTATTTTGTGTACTTTGTTTATTGTTGACAAGATTTTATTTAAAGAATTTTCCGTTGGTGGAAAATTGCTCAAGACTCTAGAGACAATGTTACACTTTAAAAGGGATATTACATTAGCTTTAGAAATTAATAAAATTTTTAAGTTTATATCATTTGGAAGGAAATAACTTCAATAACTTCAATTCAAGAAAATACCTTATTTTATATGAAAATAAAAATCCTAAGATATATATTTTCGACCTTTAGAAGTGCAATTTGATGGAAACTTGACATCTAATAGAAAATGTCATTGAAAAATCTTTAATTTCCAGTTTTCTTCTTTTTTATTAGCTTTAGACATTATTAAAATTTTTAAGTTTATATCATTTTGAAGGAAATAACTTCAATTTAAGAGAATACCTTATTTTATATGAAAAGAAAAATCCTAAGATATATATTTTCGACCTTCAGAAGTGCAATTCGATGGAAACTTGACATCTAATAGAAAATTTCATTGGAAAATCTTTAATTTCCAGTTTTCTTCTTTTTAGAGAAAAATGTAGTTAGTTCTAAAACATTAAAAGTTCCTACTAGTTAAGTCTGCCTGTATTTTCTAGTTTGGCCTTCTGCTAAATTTTAATTTTCAATTAATTTAGGTGCAGAGCCAAAAACAAAACAAGTTAAGTAATTTGTGATGGTCTAATAAGGTTTCTAGGAAGACGGAGCTTTAATTAAATAATTCCATAAATTCCAAACCATTTTTCGTCATGTATTACTCATAAAGCAAAGATATTGTACAAAAGATTTGATTTGATAATAGAAAGCTTCAACTCAAATTAGCCATATTAATTTCTGATTATATTTCATGACACCATTGCCGGGGTTTCCCCGAACCAATCTCCACCGTGTATGATTTCAATCTATATCCACATATTGAAAAAGACTCGTGTATAAACAGAGAGACCCCCGTGGCAAGTTAATTTCCTCTCATCGGAGGAGTAGGAGCAGGAGGAGGTGAGTAAACAAAGAGGCTCGTGGCTTCCTCTGGCTGTTGTTCCTACCTTGATTCGACCAGATCCAATTGGGTCCACGCACCACTCGTATGCCGGGCGGAATGGAGGCTCGCATGGCGGTTAGTTGACTCAGAGTTCTTGGTTTCTGTGTGTGATTCAGTCTCAGCTCGAGAGGTGCGATTCCGGTTGCCAGTCAGCCTTCGCCTGCAAGGAGAGGATGTGACATTTGACATTAGAGTCCGTTGTCTGCTGGTGTCAGGTCAGGAGTTTGATGATGGGACACCGCGCCAATGATAATTGGGTCAACTAACTGGCGCCCCAGTCAGCGCATGACTGTAGGGAGGCGCATATTTGTGGGAGGCTGTGTGAGGCATATGCTGCTCGAATAGAAGAGATATGGCCTTCTGCCTCACGGTCTCCCGATCGCCAGTGCCACTGCCTCGGGCTCCGTTCCAGGGAGCTGCTGCTGTCGTCGTCATGGTGCGGGTGCAGCCTTTCTCGCATGACGCATGCCGATAAGGCAGATATACATATGTATATGTATGCTCTTGATTTTTAGGGGGTGCTCAGCAGCTGATAAAGGCCAAATGTTGTGATTTTTCCGCCTTTCAACTGTTTCGGGGTTTTTTTTTTTTTAGTTCTATTAATTGACCCGCATGTGTTGTTTACGAAAAGTATTTACGCGCACACACAGCCACAACATATCGCCTCACCACTCACATCGTCCAAATGCGAACGAGTATATATCGCGGAATCGCCCTCGGTGTGTGCGCGGCGCTGCGTACATATGGGGAAAAATGATTGGGGCACACACAGCAGCAGCAGCTTACCAATGCAATTGGGGAAACTGTCGCACGTCCAGCAGGCGCTGCTGCTGCTCCAGCAGCTGTTTGCAATGAAAAAAATACTTTAGATTCTGCTCCTCGGCCTTAATGGTGCATTTTATGCGCGCGTGCGCTTTTTATTGGGCATTTAGTGTTTCCTTTCGCCTAAAGTGCATGGGGACCGTTGCTACGGTGGCCAAATGGGGCATTATTCACTCGATCGCGCACTCAATTTCCGCACTCCTCTAACACACCGCCGACGCACGAGTTGGCACTTTGCTAGGGGACATTACAATTTCGATTTTAATTGGCCAAAATTCACAATTTTGCTAGCACTAAAATAACACAACTACAATTTGGTTTGCTTCTTCTTTCTCTAGGTATGGCCTAAAGGTGGCAGTGCAAAAATACTAGCTGTATCGATACATTCGATAGGCGGTCGCTAGGATTCGCAGGCGCAATCGATAGTTCACAACAAACCCAAACACATGTTGTCTGTTGTTGTGTATTTTTTGGAGTAAAAACCTTAAATTTTAATTGTTTTAGTAATGCTTGCTTAGTTTATTTAGTGGTTTAGTGGAAGTAATGAAAAGAGCTGTCACCATGGACCAGTTACCATATCAGACAGCAATCAAGAAGGGTAAGGTCTGCAGTGGACTGAGAATCGTTGAAGGTATATTGGTTTAACTTCTACAGCCCAACTGGTGGAGAGGAATCCACAATGCCAGGTGGATCCCATGAGAGTTTCCATGCATGAGGAGGGAGACATCATTGAACTGGCCCAGCAAATCCAAAATGCCGACAAGCAGTTGAAAAACACAACTTGCCACAAACTTGGCGTTATAATGGATCAGGTAAATCACACAATCTTTGGGTTATCTGGCATGAAACCAATTTGTTACTCAACAGATAAAAATGCTGCAAGCCCAGGCCATGGAAATACTCAAGGAGTCAAATATTAACCGGGAACTGCACGGTGCCGCCTGCAACTTCACCAAAAAGCCCGGACAAATCTATCACCTTTATCAGAGGGCATCGGGTCAAAACTATTTCAGCATGCTATCGCCGCAAGTGTGTTTTTGATTTAAAAATAATTTCGAAGTCTTTTCTAATTTTGAATCTTTCAGGAATGGAATCATTCGGTTGACCAGACCTTCAAGGGTAGCTATAGACTGGAGTTCGATCTGAGTTGGACACCAGTGGATAAGATTAGAGAGCAGGACGAGAAGCTCAAGTGGACAGAACAGTGCATGCTAAAGGCAATGGATTCGACCATGGCCATTGATTTTAATTTAAACAATGATTAAATTCTCCAATAAAAGTTAGGGATAATGTAATAACCAAGGCAGAGCTTATTTTTAATTCAAATTCATATCAGTTTACTTGGTTTAAGTTGTAGACAAGTCAAATATAGGCTTTATAAAATTTGTTGGAGTATTTAAGTAACAAATTTGGATTCCCAATTATTCAGAATGATTTTTAAAATAGTTAAAATCTTTTTCGGAACGGTAATTAAAAATAAAAAATATCGTTATAAGATATTTAAAATATTGCGATACTAAAGCATATCGATAGACTTAACTGAATACTGATTAAAGACTAAATATCGATAACTGCCCTGCACTTTGATTTCTGTTTTGTTTTCACTGCAACAGCTGAGCTCTCGTGAATTTTTTTTCGTGAAACTCAGCGTATTTTTTGTTTGTTTTGTTTCATTTAGTGTTTCGTTCAGACATCAGACATGTCCGCGCCCAAGAACGAGATGTACTACAGCCTGCTGGAGTGGTTCAAGACCCTCAACCTTAATGCGCCGCACTCGGACGCCGAGTCTTTGGCCGACGGAGTGGCGCTCGCCCAGGCTCTGAATCAGTTTGCCCCCGAATCCTTTACGGACTCGTGGCTGTCGAAGATCAAGGCCAGCGCCGTTGGGAGTAACTGGCGGCTGCGGATGAGCAACCTAAAGAAGGTCACCCAGTCGGTGTACGACTACTACAGCGAGGTGCTCAACTACTCGCTGAGCGACTTTGCCAAGCCCGATCTGCAGCGCATCGCCGAGAAATGCGACCTGGGCGAGCTGGAGCGGCTGCTGCAGCTGGTCCTCGGTTGCGCCGTCAACTGTGCCAAGAAGCAGTCGTACATCACCGAGATAATGTGCCTGGAGGAGGAGCTGCAGGCGAACATTATGCGGGCCCTCCAGGAGCTGGAGTCCACACGCACCGCCTCCTCCCCGGAGGGTGGTGTGGTCACGTCACTGTCTCGCAGTTCCATCAGCGGCATGCTGGACAGCAAGGCGGTGCAAGAGGAACGCGACGCCATGGCCCAAAAGTGCTTTGAAACGGAGAAGAAGATGCTCCTGCTGATCGATGAGAAAACCAATCTGCAGCAGGAGTTGCAGAAGCTGCAGCAGGAGTTTGCACGCCTCGAGCAGCACTCAACGGTTATTGGCGATGATGGGGTGTCTTTGGGACCAGTGCAAACCGGATCCGTGCGCTACAACGAGCTGCGCCGGCAACTGGACCTGCTCAAGGAGGAGCTCATACAGTCGGAGGGAGCCCGCGAAGATCTGAAACTCAAGGCCCAGCAGCAGGACTCCGATCTGCTGCATATGCAAATACGCATCGATGAGCTAATGGTGGGGATTAAAGGCTCTTTCTTCCACTTAATAGTTACTATCTTTATTGATATTTCCCACAGAAAAGTACGGCTGAGGTGACCACTCTCAAGGACGAGGTCGACGTGCTGCGGGAGTCCAACGACAAGCTAAAGATATGCGAGGCCCAGCTGGACACGTACAAGAAGAAGCTGGAGGACTACAACGACCTGAAGAAGCAGGTCAAGATCCTTGAGGAGCGCAGCGCCGACTATGTCCAGCAGAATGCCCAGTTCGAGGAGGAAGCCAAGCGATATGCCAACACCAAGGGCCAGGTGGAGCTGTTCAAGAAGGAGATCCAGGATCTCCACGCCAAGCTGGACAGCGAGAGCAGCAAGAACGTGAAGCTGGAGTTCGACAACAAGAATCTAGAGGGCAAGAACCTAGCCCTTCAGCGGGCCAAAGACAGCCTGCTCAAGGAAAGGGATAACCTACGCGAGACCGTGGACGAGCTAAAGTGCGGCCAATTGTCTTCCAACTCGGCCCTAACAGGCACCACAGTCTCCCGGGAGCTGCAACCCTCGGCAGCGGTGGAGAAACTACAGCGCTTGGAGGCGGAGAACAAAGCCTTGCGCGAGGGGCAGGGCGGCCAGACGGCATTGGCGGTGAGTCATCGAAAGATAATGCCAGCCAATGGCATAATTTCTAATGAAATATTATTACAGCAACTGCTGGACGATGCCAACAAGCGCTGCGAGAATTTGCGTGACCAACTAAAGACGGCCAATGAGCGCATTCTCTCCCTCTCCCATGCCTCCCAGAGCGATGATCCTATACTAAAAGAGTGAATATTAATTAATTCATAAATTTATGGCACTTAAACTTATAATTCTAAACCAACAGGAGCGAGTTTGGCAAGCAAATCAAGCAGCTAATGGAATTAAATGAACAAAAGAGTGAGCTTCACGATAATTTATAAACTATAAATACAAATAATACTAATAAACGCCGTTGCAGCACTCCAACTGGAGGAATCGGTGACCCAAAGCTCTTCGCTGCAATGCAAGGTGACGCAGCTGGAAACGAACTTGGCTGCCCGGGAGCAGGAAATTCTGGCCTACGATGCCAAGTACCGGAAGTGCGTGGAGAAGGCCAAGGAGGTGATCAAGAGCATTGATCCCAGGATAGCCAGTGGTGAGTTAAGATACAAATGTAGCAGGCCAGTTAATATAAGGATGATCTGGGCACACTTGAGAGAGTAACATCTTTCTCAAGAGAGCGTAACTTATCGAATAGTGTGCCCAGATCATCCTTATATTAACTGGCCTGCTACACAAATTACACAAGAAGAGAGTATCCAATCACGTTCCAATTGCCAGCTCTGGATGCCAGTGTGCTGGAGAAGAGTGCTGGCGAGGTTGTGGAGGAGGAGCCCAAGCCCAAGATGAGCGTGATGGAGGAGCAGCTAATGACGTCGGCCTTCTATCGTTTGGGTGTCAATGCCCAGCGCGATGCCATAGACTCCAAGCTGGCCATCCTAATGGGCTCGGGTCAGACATTTCTCGCCCGCCAGCGACAGTCGGCGCCCCGCAAATCCCTAAGTGCAATGAAATCAAAGTAAAAAGGCAATAAACCTGATCTATAGGCTAAGGACTTGTCGGTACTAAGCGTAGTTCCGATGGCAAATTTATATAACTAATATATATAATGAAATTATTTATTGCATGGATCTATCTATCGTATTTATAGGAAATAAAAAATAATATTGTTCTTTTAATAAACTCCCTACAATTAAAAGCAGGAAATCAAACCGGAACCAGTACCGGAACCGAAACAGAACCGATTGAAATTCAGAACCAGAACCGGAACCGAAATGAAGAATTTTTTTGAGAACCGGTACCGGGAACCGATATTATTAGAACCGAAAAGACCGTACCGGAACCGAAACATTGTACCGGTACTGTTTCGGTTCTGAGTGAAGTTGTCACAGTGAACGTTCCCACAGATTTATGAAGTTTCTAATGTTGTCCTTGCTGTTCCAGCTACGCAAGTCAGTGTAGAACGTCTTTTTTCAGCTGTTAAATTTATAATGCATGCTCTAAGAAATAGAATGGAGGGCAAAACATTAAATTCGATAATGCTTTTGCGAAATAATATTAAATCAACTGAGGTTGAAAATAAATGTAATAATATTCAATAATTGATTAATAAAATCAGGTCAATAAATAATGTGTTTCATTTAATTTTTTTCTATATATATTTTTTTTTTACCGGTACGTACCGGTTCCGGTACCGGTAAAATTAAGGTACCAGAACCGGAACCGGAACCGAAATACGATTCGGTTTGACTCACTGATTAAAAGGCCTTGTGTTTATTGTAAATATCTTAGCTTTTAATATGTAGAATTAAATACATTCAACGCAGAGCACAAATAAATAAATGGGTAGCCTCTCCTCGACTCTGGGAACCGATCTCGGAGAGAGTCTCTTGGGGGGGGGGGACATTGGCACAGGTAGGAAATGCAATTCGAAAGGGCGCTACACAGACGACGATCGGTAATAACAATAGGTTCCTATCGATGATCTCCTCCAATCATTTGGAGTTGGGATGCGCTCCGCCGGTTGCCGGCTGGCTCGCACTCCTCAAAACTGCTGCAGTCTACATACTTGGTACATATCTAGGATCTCGGACCCCTCTGCCTGCTTTACCATACTTCACCATGGCCGCCACATGCTCTCGTCCTGCCCAACCGCCGCTGCTGCTGCAGCCGCCGCCGCCGCCTGGGCCATGTAGTGGTACTCCTCCTCCTGGCGCTGCCTCAGCGCCTGGCGAGCGGCCGTGCTCGTCTGCGGCCGGGGACCACCTGCCTCCGGTGCCTCGTTCTCATTGGAGCCGATGCCGCTCTCGGATCGGGGCGAGGATTGCTGCGTGGGTGGCATGGACTTGAGCTCCGATACCGAGACCCCCGAGCTGACAGACGCCGCCACCGAAGCGGGCCTCTCCGACTGAGTTATGGGTAGGGGGGTTCCACCAGCGGAGGTGGCCATGGCGGAAACGTTGACTCCGGCGGAAGCGGCCACCGCCATGCTGTTGGCATAGGCTGCGGCGGCAGCGGCTGCCACATGGGCTGCCTCCAGGCTACCGGGAAAGCTGGGACTCAGCTTGCCGGCCAAGTGCGGCTGCACGCGCTGCAGCTCGATCAGACGCTCGAAGTCCGTGCGCGTGGCTATCGGATCCACCAGAGGCTGGGTGCTCAGGCCGAGTGCCGCCGCCAGTTGGACGTAGTGGGGCGGGAGGACCAGGACTCCGTTGACGGATTCGGGCTGCTGCTGCTGCACCTGCGCCTTCAGCTGCTGCTTGTACTGCTCCAGGACATTGGCGCACACCTTGCTGCGATCCTCCTCGTAGCTCATCTCGCTGGGAACACCTGGATCCTGCGGCGATTGCTGGCTTTGCACTTGGGCCTGCTGCACCTGGATCGGCACCGGAGTGTGCGCCTGCGGCTGCTGACCCCGGTTGTTGTTCTCATCCTGGGGCGCTGGCGTTGTGGGGAGAACTCTGCTCTGGTCGGCGGCCACCAACTTAAGACCCTTGCTGTAGTCCACCGGATTCGAGTCCTGGCTGCTGTAGTCCAGCGAATGGTCCTCCGGCTGAGACTTCTTCGTCTGGTTCAGGTCGAAGCAGCTGCTGTTGCTGGGACTCTCGCCGAAGCTGGCCGTGGAATGGGGACAGATCTCCACATCGATCTCCGCTATGCACTGGTCCAGGTGCCGCAGGAGTCGCGCCTTGGAGCCCGGCTCCGCCAGCGTGGGCATGGTGCCCTGAGGCGGAGGCTCCGGCGTGGCCAGGTAGCGGGCAACCTCGCGAGCGCAGTCCGTGTAGCCAGCTCGGTATTTGTTGACAGCTGAAAAGGAGAATAAATTAATTAATAAAATAATAATTACAATAAATCAAGTATTTAAAAAAATATATAAATAAAAAATAAATAAATTCAATGATTAAATAGTTTACTTACAGGGATCATCGAGATTGCGATGCCTCTGGAAATGACGCACGGTCAGCTCCAGAATGTCCGCCTTCTCCAGCTTGGTATGCTTCGCCTGGCCCTCGCCATTCTTGCCATTCTGGCTCTTGGTGGACTCTAGGATGAGGGCCTTCAGGATGGCCAGGCTCTGATTGATGCGTGCCCGCCGCCGCTTCTCCATGAGTGGTTTATTTGTCCGCTTGCTGATGTCCTGCGACGAGGTCACATTCTGCGTCGAGCTGACCAGCCCGATGGACTTTATGCCGCTGCCATTGGTTGAGCCGGCGGCTGTGAATCCGATGCCTAAGCAAAGACGAGTTACATAGATAAGTTAGCCGGAATTCAATTAACGATATTAAGGATCTTCAGGTGGGATTCCCAGAAGAAGCTAGGGCTTGTTAGTAAATTTAAGGCGGCCCTTTCTTTAATTCATTTATAAAGCTCTAATGAGATTTGTTGCAACTATTGCAGGGTGATAAAAAAAGCGTTTTGTTTTAACCTTTTTAAAGGCAAAACTGGCTTTGAAACAATATTCTTTAAGATGGTAGAAATAAGGGCAGGAATTCTTGATTTAAATAAGAGTCTCTTATTTTAGGATATATTTCTATCCTCTGACACCTAAAATAAAACATTTTCAAAGGCCAAACTGGCTTTGAACAAATATTCTTTTAGTTGGTAGAAATAAGGACAGGAATTCTTGATTTAAATATGAGCATCTCTCTAATTTTTAGAGATATTTCCTATCCTCTGAGATTTCAAATAAAACATTTTTAACATTTTAAAGCTGAAGAATAGTTATGACTGCAGACTGCATATCTGATAGCTTATAAATAATCATAAAGTTGTAATGATTTCTGGTAGAATTTATAGTCTACATCTTAGACTTAGGCTACGATTTTTATAATTTATTTTCTTATTCACTTTTTAAATGTGTTATTAGAAACTGTCTCATGTCACATGCCATTTATCCACAGGTGTCTTTAGATTGTAAAAAGCCCAAATGTTGTTTATTATTCAAGCTAAGCCTTGTTAAACTGTTGGTGGTAAAATTGGCTTCAAGTACTTCACATGGATCAACTTTTGTATATTTCTTTAAATGTTTTTGGTTGTCTTTAGGGTTTAATTTTAATAAACCGAATTGATTTGGCAACTTGTGGTTCGCAGTTTTTATATCAACACTTTCTTTGTCACGCCTTTAAATTAATTTCATCTTTTTAATAAGACTTTAAGTAGTCTGAAAGACCTCAAAGTTTAGTTTAATATTTATTAGGAAAAAATTAACACAATACAATGCTTTTTTCTTAATTTGTTTATTAAAAACCATATAATTTACCAGAAGCTGATTTATTTTTTGAGTAATCCTTATCACGTTTTGCTGTCATTTTCTCATTTTAACGGAATTCACAAGAATTCGTCGCCCGTTAGCCAGTTAAAAATGCCAGAGATTGGCTCGTTTGTTGATTAATTAAATTAATATTTTAATTGCTAGAAATTCCTCCTTTAGACCGCGCCAAACAAAAATTACGTCTTTTGTGAGTCAAAAAGTGACGATTTTGTGGCCGACCGACAAAGGATATGCGTCCGCACGGTTCGAGGATTCACGGCAAACTGAAGGCGTGCGAGTGCCAAAAACAACTGCGACTTTTCACTTCGTTTTCCCACACAGCGTCGGCGGATGTCGGATGTATGGCTTGGCTATAGAGCTGGGGATTCTTCGATTTTCCGCTGCCGCGTGCGTCTGGCTTGTGCGAAATTTCCCGACTGAATCGCTTGGTTAGCTCATGTTGCTGCCACCGCTGGCGCTGCTGCCTCCGCTGCTGCTGCTGCTGCGGCTGCTGATGTTGCTATTGCTGCTCCTGCTAATGTTGCTGCTGGCGGTGGCACGAGCCGCCGCCGTCGTCGTCGTCGTCGTCGTGTGGCGCAGCAACCAAAGCAGATTGGAGTCAACCGACAATAAAAGCAACACCAACAACAGCAACAACAACAATAGCAACACCAATCAGCAGGAGCAGGAGCAGGAGCAGGAGCAGCAGCAACACCAACAATGGCCGGGGATGTGGCAGCAACAGCAGCAGCAGCAGGAGCAGCAGCAGCAACGCCTGGCTGCCTGCCACGTTAATGGTGGTTGTGGTAATGGTTGCCCCACCGACCTCCGCACACACACACACACACACAGTCGGCGAGAGCTTAACGACGCAGCGGAGGCATGTTGCCAGTGGGCGGTGGGTGGTCGTGATGGCATGGTGGTGGCATTGGTGGCGCGCTGGCTGCGGCAAATGTCAGGCAGCCCGAGCGACAAGCCGGAGCGACGTGCCGCCATTTGGACGGACGGCGTGACCATGTCTGGCTTTAGCACACACACACACAGCCACTCAAACACTGACACAGTCGTAGACACACGAACCCACACACAGGCATACAAATCAATTCGCTTAGGCGCAAATACCAAATTACCCAGCAGACATGGCGGATGAGTGATATTTGCGGGACGAAAAACGAAGCATACTTCTTGGGGATAAGTGGGGAGACTGTGTTTTTATTTTTTAATATTTGAAGAAGGAAAGTGATCTGAAGAAACTTGTAATAATGTTACCTATCCAACTTTTACACTTGTCTTTATCATTTTATTTAAAAAATAAATATAAACACATTCTTTTTGAGGAAGGGAGAAACTTATAATAATGTTACTATCCTACTTTTACATATGTCGTTATCCTTTTATTTAGGAATAAATATATTATATTATAAAAATATATAAACAAGGGAAGATTTACATATTAAAAAAAAACAATTCATAATCTTTATAATCTTTATATGTAAAAGAGATAAGGAATAAAGAATATGATCAGAATATATTATATCTAAGCTATAGCTTCCTCTGGTAAATATTGAATAAATTAGCCCCAAATATTTTAAAGAAGTAATGGAAATTATGATTAAAAGTAATTCCCTTTTTTTCTTAAAATAAATAGAGAAACTTAACAAGGTTCTTAAAATATCTCTCGTTCTTCATAAGCTAAAATAAAGCTTAGTCTAATGGTTATTAACATTAAACAAAACATGTAATTTATTATTAATGGTTTTTCATTATTGTTTTATTTTTTAAGTCCCTGCCGCTTGTTTTTAGAACTTCCATTTTCTGCTATCTATAATTCCCTGAAACTCGTAGTAAAAATAAACTCTAAATTACTTTGCACTGGACTAGACCCAGTAATTTATTCTGAAAAAAAAAAACACTAAAATTAAAGTTAGCCCACGGCTTTTGCTCATTGGGTGGATTTTGCTCTGCGTCAACGGCGTGAGCAGGCGGGTCTGTGGCCTGCGGGCGACGAAGCAACGCCTCCGACCGACTGACTACGGGTCGTGCGGGGTCAGTGGGGAACTGGGAATGGGATTGGGTGTGGGCCTGGGCTTGGGTTTGCGTTTGGGATCCCGGTGGCGGCGCGGTGGTATGCGGTGCGGGTGTGTTTGCTGTCGCTGACTTTGCCATTCGGCTGCCCGCATCGAAATCATAACACCAACGAGGCGAAACTTCTGCGGCGCGGCAGTCGTGGTGCAAATAATAAGCCAGGCCAGGCGACAACGCGGGGAGCCAGGCTGGAATTGGGAAGCACAGAGGAGGGACCATGGAGCCAGAGACCAGGAGCCGGGAGCAGGGTGTAGTGACGGTAGCCAGACGAAGACAACTGTGACAGCGGCAGTAGAAAGGACTATTAGATAAATACGCTGGTTGGGGCGAGTTTCGGGTGGCGGGCGGCGGGCGGCAATATCGTGGCAACAAAGTTGATGGCAACAAATTGCAGTGGATGTGGGCCCCATCCACATCAGCAGGGGCTTAACAAGGTGCGCCACGCAGCAAACCAACAACAAGTGCCCCAAACTGCGTGATAAACAATATGGAAATGCCACATTGCTGCAGAGGAGTCAGGTCAGGAGTGGAGTCGTCGTTCCACATGTGGCGGATTCACACAGGACTCCATCACTTACATCCAAAAACCAATCGAATTTGTACATCCCATAATGCGTCACAAGGCTGGCAGGATATTCGGAGCTTGGCTTAACATCTTTCACCACGGATGAGTGGTATTCACTGCCGCATTGAATACACGATGCTGGAGGTTTATATATATTTCATATATTTTCAATTGTTTTATTTACGACATTAGAAGTTTAATACAAAGTTCTATACTTTAAACATAACTTTAGGTGCTAAATTATACATTCATTAATCTGTATTTCTTTTATTTAAAGGAGTCTTGAAGAGAAGTGTAAATAATTTGTTTCTGAACCCCAATAAGTTAAAATTTGTTGGATTAACTCCTAATTGGTTTGAGGTTTTTCTTGTTTCTCTATTTTTATATGATCAACCGCCTTGGTTCCTAGATATTAATTCTATTTATTATATTTTTTGAGGATAAATAGATCCTTTTTGTTTTAAAATCTTTTTGAATATTTAGCTCTTTAAGCCCTTCAGGATCAACAGTAATTGCTTGCTTAAATATATTGGTTTTTCCTTATAATTATTATGTCTCTGATAATCTGTGTGTGTAATTAAAGGGATTTATCTACATATTAATGGTCGTCTTTCCAATATGATAAATATTAATATTTTTAATGTGTGAGCTTATTTATTACGTCATAGAGAATTATTGAAAACACATAGGTTTTAAAAATATAAACATACTTTGTTCCCCTTTTAAAAAAACCTAACCAACCATCCAAACTTAACTCGATCCACCAAGAACTCCCTGTTCGCCTTACTAGGGCGCCAAAAAGTATGCAATGCCTCAAAGGACATGTTTTCTATGGTCGACAAACTCCCATTACTTGTTTTTATAGCGTAATTTTAGAATGAAACCCAAATCTGTGTCAAAATTGGTCAACAAAATACTGCAATCAGTGTCCAAGTGTTAAATTGAGCAGAGTAATCTCTTAAAAATAAATTTCCACAATTAAATGAACTTCATTGCCGGGCTAAAATTGAGCAATTAAAACAGATAACTCTTTCCCAGAACTGTTGCTCCTGCCACCTAATCCGCTTAGCAGCACCTGTCTTCTTGGAATGTGCATAACGACATTTGTGTGAACCTGTAAGGGTAAAATCTATGTGGGATAATGAGCAATTAGCAGCCGCAGCTTAAAGCTGAGCTTGATCCCGTGGACAGCTCACAGGACTCTGAGGGCGAGGCAGTGGCGGCGGCGGCNAGCAGAGTTTTACAAATTTTAAAAGAATAAAATGCTGAAAATAATATTATTAGGTGACTAAAGCAGCTACAAAAATATATAAAAGAAAATAAAAGATAGAAAGGAGAGTAAAGAAGAAGCCAAACATATATATTCTTAACTAAGGATCAGGATATAACATTATTTATTATTAATATATATTGTCAGTTGCTAAAACTTCAGTCTGAATCAGTACTGCCCAAAGCCAAGACTAGGGAGTCTGCAAATTTATCTGCCTGGCCTCTGCTGGCCTCTGCTGGCACACTTACAGTAATCACAAAATGTAAGCAACGCACCATTGCGCTCAAGTGTAATTTTGTGACTAAATATAGATACTTTTAAATGCAGTATTGTAAAGAACTGTATCTATTTTTGTGTCATATCTTTCCGCTTTGTCTTATTTCTTATCCTCACAAATGCAATTTTAATATGCCTTTGTTAAATAATAAATACTTAATAATAAATACAATTCGGTTGATGAGAATTTCCCATGTTAACATCAACTGTAAACCGTAGGGCACGCTTTTTTATAGAAGTAACTTGTTATGTCCGCTCCGATAGCATCCCTTGCTTTTATCGCAGTGCATCCGAGGGGTTAGCCCCTCGTAGGGACACCGACCAGACCCAGTGG
>VNJO01007242.1:0-34106 GCA_008042535.1 Drosophila tani
AAAAACGAAACATCGATGTTTAAGTCACGCCACTAAAGTTAAGGAAAACTTTTTAAATTTGTTTAAGAGCAATTTTTTTTTTCTTTTTGAAAACATCGATGTTTTATTGAAAATAACTTGATGTTTTTTTTATCGATGTTTCTTGTTTAAACATCGAAAAACATCGGGGGTATTTTTCATTTTCAAATTTTTAGCCTATTTAAGCGTTTTGGGTTTTTAAAATCTAGCTACTATTGTTTCCATAAATTCGGGCAGCACTATATGTTTCCGGACTATCGGTCACATTAAAAACAGTGAGTACACAAAAATACCAAAGCTCATAATACCAATTGCAAAATCTAAGTGTGACCGTAATTGTCAAAGCAAAACAACAGAACGCAAAAGCAGGAAAAAAGTGTCTAGTGGTTTACACCGAATTGCAATTGCCAATTACAAATAATTGCAATAATACTTTCTCGCTGATGTCCTTCCCGCAACGCCAGGTCGTGTGAGTGCCCAGGATAGAGCTGCTACTATCCAGAGTTGAAGCTTTTCGCAGGCCAGTTCCGCCCGTCGTCAAACAACAATAATCACACACACAAAGCAAAAGGCAGCCAACACACACCCCCGCTCTTCGTAACAGCCCTACATTCCATTCCTTCCGCTCCGCTCCCTGAGGTGAACTAAAACGGTGAGTAATATTCGCCATTCGCTGCTGCGTCTAAGCCAATTAAAGGCGCTGCGCTTATGATTAAATTATACGAATTGAAAGACTTATCTGCAAGGGCGACACTCTGCAGCCCCTCACAAACTTTCCCCTGCGTTGAAAGTGTACATACTCTCTCTCATTCTCCCTCAATGCTGATGTTGCTTCAGTTGTTTTTGTTGCTTGCTGCGCCACTTCATTGTTGTTTACTCCCCTTAAATAATTTTTCGTCTGGGGTGCGTCTTTGTTATTATAACGCGAGGAATACACTTCCTCCACTCCATTCAGCGCAATTTGCAAATAATTTTATGTATGTATGGTTGTACGTATGTACACATTCTGCCTCCAGTGATTGCTGCACTGATGAGGGGCCTTTGGCGCTTGACTGATAAGAGTCGAGACCGAGACCTCCGACGATCTTAATTGCCAGTGGGGTGCCGGGAAGTCTAGATATTTAAAGGTGATAACTAACTGGCAGTTTGGGGACCTATAACAGCAATATTAGCTATTGGTGCGATTTAAGGGTTAAGAAAGACAGTCAATTAATTTTAAATAGTTTTGAATATTTCTACTTACCGGATAAAGTGCAACATAATAATAATGTAATACAGGAGTGCTACAGAAATTGCTAAGGATATCAGATCTATTTAAATAGTGCTCAAGAATAAGCCACAAAGTAAATTAGGTCAAATATTAAAGAAGAAACATTTGGTCGGACAAAATTTCAACTCACCCTCTACTGCGGTTGATAACTATTTATGGATACCATTTAAAATGTTAGATTTAAAAAAATTAAATATTTATTTGGAGAATCCCCATAAGTAAATCCGAAAATTTTATTTTGGTGCCACATAATGTATTTAAATAAATACGCGTGTAGGATTTATTCGATTTAACAACTTGGTACCAACTAGCGGGAAATAAGCTACATTGTAGTCGCGGGAGCGCGTCTTTGATATACCCGGCACTCAAAGCTTTGTGCATTACATTAAAAGGCAAACACGTTTTTTAGATACACAGAAATGGTCCTAAGCCTGCATCTTCCCAAGGGTCTATCTCATAATCAATTGGTTTAAAATAGGAGTTCTAAAAATAATGTAGAAATTAAAAACAAAAACAAGTAAAAAAGTCAAAGTTGAATGTGCTCGACTGAGATACCCGATACCAAAGCTATGTGCATTAAGCTAAAAAACAAATTCTTTAAACTTCAAAACAATTACTTCAATCGATTAAAAAAAGTCGTAAAAACAACGTATAAGTTAAAAAAATATATACATTTTCATTTCGGATCACCTCTGTTTGAAATTCGAGACTCGAGCGAGCGGGATGGAGATAAAAGAACTGTATTGTGTAATAATTCCCATGTTTACTATTAGATATCACTAAAATATTTGGAGCCTGTCTGCATATGTACATTTATTTGTTGCATATCTGGTTACTTTTAACCGAAAATCACGACTATTGTTTATTTATACGTTATTAATGATTTCCGGGGGCGATAGTGGACGTGTCCAATTTTTGAAGCAAACTTAATCTGCGTGCAACAGATAGGAATTTCGTCTCCAAATTTGGAATATCCCTGAAATCTGTTATTTTACACAGACTGAAAAACGGCTTAATCGATTTGGATGGTGACGCTAATCATATATGTATGTTCATATGTACTATAGGGCTAAATATAAAAGTATTTTATTAGCTTTTCATGACTTCTGGGGGTATTTAGTTTTAATGCGTCCGATATCTAAGAATGTTGTCATTTTCTTTGTAGCACTATCTCTAAAAGTCTCTGAGATTTGTTGTCTTGTACGGATAGTCGGACTTGGGTTAATCGATTCGCCTGATAATGCCTTTATGGGGTCGTAGATGCTTTTTACACACATTTTTGGTTGACACTAAGCTATAGTATTCTTATGCCCTATGGATAGCGGGCACTGTGGACGGCCGTCCACGTGGTGACGATGAGCACGAAGAGTGTGCCCAAGGAGACTACTATATAGAGCCATAGAATTAAGAATCTGCTACGATAACCCTACCAGAATCATTTATATCTTGATCGAAAGGTATTATATAGCTCTTTAAAACTGTATACTAAGATTTTAAAACGGATTTGCTCAGGCGAAATTGGAGTAAAAGTGCGAAGATATTCATTTTGAAAATTCATCTAACAAATGAAAAAAGAGGCAATTTTAAGAAATTTGTATTCCCGGTACCCATAGGGTACAAGGGTATTATTAGTTAGTGCCAACCGAGAATGTATGTAACAGGCAGAAGGAGGCATCTCCGACCCCATTAAATATATATTTTCTTGATGAGCATTACCAGCCGAGTCGATTTAGCCATGTCCGTCTTTCCGTCTGTCCGTCCGTGTGAAACAACAGATCTCAGAGACTATAAGAGCTAGAGTTACCAAATTTGGTGACAACATTGGAATCTGTTGCACGCAGATCATGTTTGTTTTTAAGTTTGGCCACGCCCACTTGCGCCCTCAAAAATCATAAAAAACTTTAAATAAGCTATACTCGTTTTTTTCTGGTTAAAGTTAATAGATACAATAAATAAATTAAATAAAATGGACGTTTCCTGAAAATTTCAGTAAAATCGGATGATAAACATGGGAGATATTAGCAATAAGATTAGAATTTTAACACACCGCCCTAAGGCACTGCTGTTGCAAGCTGTAGCCGACAGGTGGCGCACTCGAGTCTTGGCCGTGCGATATAATGGCGCCAACTGCAGAAGAAATGACAAAAGAATAGAGCAAGAAATGACAAAAAATAACATAATTCATATTTGACGCCGATCGAGCGGGTTTTTATGTGTTCCTATAAAATGCATCATTCATATTTAAGTATGACATTAAATTTTTTAGGTCGGGAACTAATTCGAGAGACGATTTATTTTAATAAGTATCGAAGTAGACTATTATTATGAATGTACAATTTTAAATTGCCTTTTAGTGTGAAGCGCAAACGTTTAGGTACCGGGTATCTCACAGTCGAGTACAGTCGACTGTAGCTTTCTTACTTGTTTTAAAATGTTTTCGGCACTAAGCTGTAAAAAACCTAGCGTTGAAACTAAAGACCAGCGTGTCGAATTAGAAACTAGTTGAATTATTTGTAATTTTTTTTTGTTAACGTTACTATTAATCGTCACAAAATTTGATATCAGAAACTTTTAAAGTTTATATACCTCACCTCGTTAAATGGTGTTTTTGTTTTGTTTGTTTTGTTTTGTTAAATAATTTGTTATATTTTATATTTTTAATAACTATTAGTCGTCACAAATTTGATATCAGAAATTTTGTGAGTTGAATGTGCGTTCGTCACTTTTGCCTTACCTCGTTAAGAGCTGTTTTTGGTTAATAAATATTACTTAGGAAGTAGAAAAACTTGATTTTGTTTTGGAGACAAAGAACAACACGAAGTTAAGTCTGGAAAAGTGATACTTTGACCGCGATTTTCACAAAATTGGTACGTTGGAAACTTTGAGTTGAAGATTTGCAATGTATAGGTAAACCCTTTCAGAATTAAATTATTTTGAATTAAATTTGTCGCCGGGTTTCAAACATTTAGATTTTTGTCGACCAGTGTTATTTGTAGTTTTTCTTGAACGATAACTGCTTATGCACCGCACTCTGAATTTATATATATTTAACAACAATCATGGTTCCATGAATGAGTTTATGTAAATGCAAACTCTGAGAAGCCATTCGCCGTGACTTACTTGGTTCCCACAATTACGAGGCGACCTTGAAAAAATCCGTTTTGACTTTACTGGAGTGTTCCCTTGAGCTTTCCTCGAATGCGGCCCAATATATCGATGGCATCAAGTCGATACTGACACTCTGATAGACTCGAAATCAAGTGGTATGGAGGGTTTTTACACGCCACTTTTGAAACTTAAGTTGGCTCTTTTTGGGTGAGTGAGAAAATAAACAAACCCGGTCGGCTGTGCAAATACAAGCATGCCTTAAAAAAGAAATATCGGGGGCAACTGAAAAAAGGGGAACAAAATGTTGTGTAGCCGTCGCAGAACAAATTAATGCAGCGCCACAGTTTGTTGATAAGAGCACCGAGCACCGAACACCGTGTGGGTGGACATTCAAATGCGCACCTGATACACTTAGTGATAGGAAAGCACTTGCTTGGGTCGGAGTTCGTACCCGTGAATGCCCTGAGCCAAGAAAAACCAAGAGCCAAGATGAGCAAAGTGCGAAGTGTGGTGAACAAGCTCCACGAACGCATTGACTATCTCATAGAAAAATGTGGGCATTATCGAGGGAATTCTGCGAATGACATCCAAGTAATTATGGGTTTCGTCTGTTCTTAAAGGTCCCAACATGACTGCAGCGCCCTACAACTACAACTACATCTTCAAATACATCATCATTGGTGACATGGGCGTGGGAAAGTCCTGCCTGCTGCACCAGTTCACCGAAAAGAAATGTGAGTATGCCATCTCCCCTGGAAGGATTTCAAGTATTTCAATAAATTTTCAAAAGTCATGGCAAACTGCCCGCACACGATCGGCGTGGAGTTTGGCACACGCATCATCGAAGTGGACGACAAGAAGATCAAGCTTCAGATCTGGGACACAGCGGGCCAGGAGAGATTCCGGGCCGTCACACGCTCTTATTACAGAGGAGCCGCCGGTGCCCTGATGGTCTATGACATCACCAGACGGTGAGCTATTGGAAACTGCATATCCCTTGAAACTGGAACTTGAAAATGGAACTCTTGTTAACCATTCCAGCTCGACGTACAATCACCTGAGCAGCTGGCTCACCGACACGCGCAATCTCACCAACCCCAGCACTGTGATCTTTCTCATTGGCAACAAGTCCGATTTGGAGAGCACTCGCGAGGTTACCTACGAGGAGGCCAAGGAGTTTGCCGATGAGAACGGTCTCATGTTTCTCGAAGCGAGCGCAATGACGTGAGTAAAGAATATAATTTATTTATTATTAAATTTTCTATATATGCATACAATAATGCAAAGCATAACTTTTCTTTACGACCTTAACAATGATGTAAAATTATAATACGTGATGAAAGTATTTTAATTTTAGATCAAACATTTAAAAAATATATTATAAATCAAAATGTTTCCGAAACAGTGGCCAGAACGTGGAGGAGGCATTTCTCGAGACGGCACGAAAGATCTATCAGAACATCCAGGAGGGACGACTCGATCTGAATGCCTCCGAGTCCGGGGTGCAGCACAGACCCTCGCAACCATCGCGAACCTCGCTGAGCAGCGAGGCTACGGGCGTCAAGGACCAGTGCTCGTGCTAAATGGATCTTATCTTTACACACAACCCTAGATATAGAAATCTATTTTTATTTTTAGCCGACTCGTAATTTACCGGAGCCCAAAAACAAAAGCAAAAACCAATGTATGTAGTTGAATGATTTGATTAAGCATAAAAGTGTGTGAGCGAGCAACAGAAGAAACAAAAACCAAAATATAAAAGCCCTCCCCGATAATAAGAAAAACAAAAAACAAAGCCACTTTAACGTTTAACATTTCTATTAACGAGTAAGCATAATTATTAGAAAATTGAACACGTTTGTTGGTTATCGCGAATATTTTCTACGCATCGTTAGAGAAACAACCAAAGTTTTGACTATGAAATTTCGAAAAGTTTATCGCTCTATTCGCCCCACTCACTTGACCTAAACTATAAACATTCGACAGATCACTTATTCTGTTGTTATATCTCTGTATATATATATATATGCATACGTATAAATATATATGTACTTATATATAAATGAATATTTGTCTCTCTTTTTACGAATCACTTTTTGTTGAGTATTTGTTGTAGACGCGTGCAGGATGAGGAGAAATCGATCAATGTTATATGAATATAAACGATGTATTAAAGGCATAATGCAATAGGAAATAAATAAAAAAAAAAACGGTATTTATAAAGCCCCTACCAATAGATGAACGTTTTTTACTTAAACTCAGCTTGGACGGGTACAAAATGTTTCATATCTAAGCATAATTCTCCTAAATAATTCAAATGAAAGGTACGGAAACAAAAATTCCAAATTAAATGCCATACAATATCAGATTTAATAATAATCTTATTATTATTTCAGACCCTACAAGTAAATATATTTCGAGCTTTCAGAATGAAACTTGCCTAATAGTTTTCTGGTATAAGAATGGGAACAGGCAGGATCGGTCGACTATATTATTCGGCTACCATAGATACGATCTGAAAATTAAATCAAAACGATATCTAATTGTTCTTAAAAATAGTTGCAGCAACAATGAGATATGGTATTTTTTTTCTATTTCAGAATTATGGCTTAATTTTGATATAAAACAAATCATGTCGATGGAACGATGGGATCAGATTGCATGCAGTTTACAGTCTTTTCGACCCTTGCCCTTAATGCCCTTACTATTCTATAACCACCATCTCGAAGCGTTGTAAAAATGTATATATGATGCTCGAAAACATTCTTGTATTGGATTTTTTTTCTGTAAAATATTTGCAATTTCTATAAACTAATGAAAAAAAAAACGCTCATAAACTCCCATGAACCAACGTTGCCACCTTTCTCACTATTTTTCGTTTACATTAAGATTGCGCCTAACAGCACCATCCGTGCCAAGCTGCAATTCAGCTGTGTCCGCGCTGCCTGGCGAATGGCCCTGGTATCAGTGTTGTTTACACACAATAAAAGAGCGCTGGCTAATAAAAATATACCACATTAGCAAAATTTCTAAATATAAAATATTTAAACAAAATATACTTATACTTTTTAAGAGCAAAAAATTTAAACTCTTCAATGGTAACAATCTGCCGAAACTACTAATTTGGAACGTCACAATCTAAGGAGAATTTTTAAGTCTGATGCAATGCGTATCTGAAATTCTTANATATCTCTGTATATATATATATATGCATACGTATAAATATATATGTACTTATATATAAATGAATATTTGTCTCTCTTTTTACGAATCACTTTTTGTTGAGTATTTGTTGTAGACGCGTGCAGGATGAGGAGAAATCGATCAATGTTATATGAATATAAACGATGTATTAAAGGCATAATGCAATAGGAAATAAATAAAAAAAAAAACGGTATTTATAAAGCCCCTACCAATAGATGAACGTTTTTTACTTAAACTCAGCTTGGACGGGTACAAAATGTTTCATATCTAAGCATAATTCTCCTAAATAATTCAAATGAAAGGTACGGAAACAAAAATTCCAAATTAAATGC
Organism: Drosophila tani; assembly: GCA_008042535.1. Lineage (NCBI taxonomy): Eukaryota > Metazoa > Arthropoda > Insecta > Diptera > Drosophilidae > Drosophila > Drosophila tani. The sequence continues at coordinate 7,933 of VNJO01007242.1, forward strand.
CATACAATATCAGATTTAATAATAATCTTATTATTATTTCAGACCCTACAAGTAAATATATTTCGAGCTTTCAGAATGAAACTTGCCTAATAGTTTTCTGGTATAAGAATGGGAACAGGCAGGATCGGTCGACTATATTATTCGGCTACCATAGATACGATCTGAAAATTAAATCAAAACGATATCTAATTGTTCTTAAAAATAGTTGCAGCAACAATGAGATATGGTATTTTTTTTCTATTTCAGAATTATGGCTTAATTTTGATATAAAACAAATCATGTCGATGGAACGATGGGATCAGATTGCATGCAGTTTACAGTCTTTTCGACCCTTGCCCTTAATGCCCTTACTATTCTATAACCACCATCTCGAAGCGTTGTAAAAATGTATATATGATGCTCGAAAACATTCTTGTATTGGATTTTTTTTCTGTAAAATATTTGCAATTTCTATAAACTAATGAAAAAAAAAACGCTCATAAACTCCCATGAACCAACGTTGCCACCTTTCTCACTATTTTTCGTTTACATTAAGATTGCGCCTAACAGCACCATCCGTGCCAAGCTGCAATTCAGCTGTGTCCGCGCTGCCTGGCGAATGGCCCTGGTATCAGTGTTGTTTACACACAATAAAAGAGCGCTGGCTAATAAAAATATACCACATTAGCAAAATTTCTAAATATAAAATATTTAAACAAAATATACTTATACTTTTTAAGAGCAAAAAATTTAAACTCTTCAATGGTAACAATCTGCCGAAACTACTAATTTGGAACGTCACAATCTAAGGAGAATTTTTAAGTCTGATGCAATGCGTATCTGAAATTCTTATTTATGAATTGTTTTTCCATTTCCCTTATCCAGAATAGAACTTAAGGTGCTCATATAGATTGGAGCCAAGTTCACCTGGCTCTTTCTTAAATGGCATTTGACCGTGATAGAAAAAGAGGCACTTTGGTGGGAATACCCGAAAGTAACCGAAATAATTTAATACATTTGAAAACTTATAAAAAAAATTGCTAGAGCATTAAATGATTTAAAAGAGCTACAAAATAGCAAAATATTTTTATGAAATCGAGAAAATAACAGACTCCTGCCAAATTAAGTGGCTTCCAGTTCTGGGTCATGCAAAATAGCCAGACCTGGCCCGAAAATAGCCAAGTCAGCAGCACTGCATGGTATGCAAATTGAAATTAATTTATTCGCTCATCATGAAAGTGACGAAATAGCGAGCGAAAGGGGCAACGTAAGCGATTCTCGGACCCATGATGCAAATCAAGCGCCTCCTGTGCAAGTCCTGCGGCCTGGGTACGCTGCTGGTGGCTGTCGTCTGGCTGCTGGCGCTGCTCTTCTACTCGCACAGTCTGGGCAGCTCCATCCACTCGGCGGGCTGGCGGATCGATCGGAACGCAACGCCACGGGTGGAGCTGAGCTACCAGGCCAGGGTCACTACCAGATGCGCTCCAATCGACACCAAGAACTCCACGGCGGCCAACTCCTTGGGCGAGCAACTGGAGCTACTGGGAGTGGTGCGCAACAAGCAGGACAAGTATATCAGGGACATTGGCTACAAGCACCACGCCTTCAACGCCCTGGTGTCAAATAACATTGGGCTCTTTCGGGAGATACCCGACACCCGCCACAAGGTGTGTCATCGTGACGAGACTTCGGAGACGGAGCAACTGCCGCAGGCCTCGGTGGTCATGTGTTTTTACAACGAGCACAAAATGACCCTGATGCGGTCTATTAAGACGGTTCTTGAGCGCACGCCCAGCTACCTGCTGAGGGAGATCATCCTGGTGGATGATCACAGCGATCTTCCAGAGTTGGAGTTCCATTTGCATGGAGATCTGCGTGCCCGCTTGAAGTACGACAACCTGCGATATATCAAGAACGAGCAACGCGAGGGTCTCATACGCTCGCGGGTAATCGGAGCTCGCGAGGCCGTCGGCGATGTCCTCGTTTTCCTGGACTCTCACATCGAGGTGAACCAGCAGTGGCTGGAGCCGCTGCTACGCCTCATCAATGCGGAGAATGCCACGCTGGCCGTTCCAGTCATAGACCTGATCAATGCGGACACCTTTGAGTACACGCCCAGTCCCCTGGTCCGCGGAGGGTTCAACTGGGGCCTGCACTTCCGGTGGGAGAACCTGCCGGAGGGCACCCTAAAGGTGCCGGAGGACTTTCGCGGTCCCTTTCGCTCGCCCACCATGGCCGGCGGACTGTTCGCGGTGAACAGGAAATACTTCCAGGACCTCGGCGAGTATGACATGGCGATGGACATCTGGGGTGGCGAGAACATCGAGATCTCCTTCAGGGCCTGGCAGTGTGGCGGCGCCATTAAGATCGTTCCGTGCTCCCGCGTGGGTCACATATTCCGGAAACGCCGCCCGTACACCTCGCCCGACGGAGCCAACACCATGCTGAAGAACTCGCTGCGCCTGTCGCACGTCTGGATGGATCAGTACAAGGAGTACTACATCAAGCACGAGAAGGTGCCCAAGGACTTTGATTACGGGGACATAAGCGACCGGCTAAAGCTGCGTGAGAGGCTGCAATGCCGGGATTTCGCCTGGTACTTGAAGAACGTCTACCCAGAGTTGCATGTGCCGGGCGAGGGCTCGGCGAAGAAGTCAGCGCCAGCGCCCGTCTTCCAGCCATGGCACTCGCGGAAACGCAACTACGTCGACTCGTACCAAATGCGCCTAGCTGAGACGGAACTCTGCGCCGCCGTGGTGGCACCGAAGGTGAAGGGTTTCTGGAAGAAGGGCAGCTCCCTGCAGCTCCAGCCCTGTCGGAAGACCCCCAACCAATTGTGGTACGAGACGGAGAAGGCTGAGATCGTGCTGGACAAGCTGCTCTGCCTGGAGGCCTCGGGCGATGCCCAAGTAACGGTCAACAAGTGCCACGAGATGCTCGGGGATCAGCAGTGGAGGCACACCCGCAACTCCAACAGTCCCATCTACAATATGGCCAAGGGCACCTGCCTCAGGGCGGCGGCTCCGGCAGTGGGAGCCCTTATCAGTCTGGATTTGTGCTCCAAGACCAGTGGAGCGGGCGGTGTCTGGGATATTGTGCAGCTCAAGAAGACGGGTGAGGAGAAGGCGGACAAATCGAATGCGTACAATGCGGAAAAGGCGCTGTGACTGGACTGGACACGACTGCCCTGCGAGCAAACTTGCAATATTAGACTGATAACTTTTTAGGTGCACAGCGTATTATGTTTAAATAGCCAGTATTTTTTGCATGAACTCTATTAATAAAATGTGGTAAAAAAAATTTAGTTTTCTATTAATTATATTTTCTGCGCAGGATATTTAAAAATAGTATATAATACTACGTTCGTTATGTTAAACATGTTCTTCATTTTGCATATATACAAATGTATTTAATTTTTAAAGTTTTTAAGCTACGTACTTACCAGCGCTAATATTTAGCAACCAAATGAGCGCAAGCGAGAGACAAATACACTTTTTCGGCCCCTCTTAGCAAGGTCGGTACGCAGATGAGCTAAGAGAAATACTAGAATATACTAGAATGAACATCGCGCTAGATATTTTGAATCGGCTGTGTCTTCGCAAGGGTGGCGCGAGAGGTTGGAAATATCTGATAATTCCCCGCGACCCTTGCGAAATTGAGGCAGGCAATTGGCAACAAAAAACCATGTGGCGGCATTTTTCAGCAGGGAAAAATAATTTATTTACAATACAATTAAAGAAGATTCAATTATATGGGATATTGACCATAAAAAATATTTAAACAAAATGAAGTCTTAAAATATGTGATTTCACAGGGACATAAGCAAATCAAACGAACAAATTACTCAAATTATGATTTCCATAGCAGCGAGTCCAGCTCCCGATGCCGCCGACAAGGACGAGCTGCTATTGGCACTGCTGCTGCTGCTACTGCCACTGCTGGAGCAATATAAAAGGACCAAAATCAGGCAGGGCGATACTTCGCGAGACCCACTAGCGGCCAACTGGACAAGGAGGTGGAGCAACAGACGGAAGAGACCAGACATACAAAGATGCCTCGGGTCAATACTCCGCAGCTGGATCTGAAGCATAATTTGAGTAATTTAAGTAATTTGTTCGTTTGGCCGCGTTTAATTTGAATTGAAAACGAACAGCTGACAGTATGGCCGTTTTTATAGTATATTTTCGAGTCGAATGGTAATTTGCCGAGCTTGAATAACAGTCACACTGAATTCGTAGCAAAAACAGGCGCCAAATTGTGTGATTTTTATAAAAATAAATCGTAAAACCATTAACCATGCAGGCCAAAGCAACTGACAGTCGGCAGGAGCCGAGGCTCAATATGGGTGAGTTAATTATGGTATAATATTATTATAAATAAAACGCGAAGTAATGTATTTTGCGTAGATACAAATGCGCGTCGCAATTTCATCAAGTTCCATGCGAGGCTTGGCGAGGTAAGTAATAAGTAGCAGTAAATATCTGGCTCAACTGCAATTCATTGGCGCCCGGTACCCTTGCAGAAACCGAGCACCACAGTGCGATTCTTCGACCACTCGGACTGCTACTCGGTTCACGGCAGCGATGACTGCGAGCTGGTGTCAAAGATTGTGTATAAATCGACAGCCTTTATTGGCGTCCTGCTGCCGGAAGATAAGAAGGAAACGCTCCAGTTTGTGTCAGTATCGAAGGGCAACTTCGAGGTGGCTGTGCGGGAGCTGCTCCTGGTTCGAAATCTGCGCGTCGAGGTCTACGTGAAAAGGTCGACCGACTGGGAGTTGGAGTATCGCGGCTCTCCCGGCAACCTGCTGCAGTTTGAGGACATATTGTTCTCCAACAAGGAGGTCTTGGTGGGCAACAGCATCATTTCGCTGCTCGTCAAGCTGGAGGGCGGTGCCCAGCGGCGGGTGGGCGTGGCCAGTGTGGAGCAGAACGATTGCAAGTTCCAGCTGCTCGAGTTCCTGGACGATGACTTTTTCACAGAGCTAGAGGCCACTGTGGTGCTGCTGGGACCAAAGGAATGTCTGTTGCCCAGCCTGGAGGGTGAATATGCCGCTGTGAAGACCCTGTTGGAGCGAAGTGGCGTCATGATCACGGTGCCCAAGAAAAGCAGCGGCAACGATCTGTTGCAGGACTTGAACCGCCTGTTGCGCTTCGGCAATGGTCAGCAGGAGGACGCCACAGGGCTGAAGGAACTTCAGTTGCAGTTGGCCTCGGACGCCCTGAAAGCGGCCATCAAGTACCTTGATTTGGTCAACGATGCTGGAAACCTGGGACACTACGAGATCAAAAAGCTCGACCTCAATCGATTTGTTCACTTGGACTCCGCTGCCGTGGCTGCGCTGAACATTATGCCCAAGGCGGGCACACATCCGTCCATGCCCTCATATCGCTGGCAGAGCATTCTGGGCGTACTCGACCACTGTCGCACGCCCCAGGGTCACCGCTTGATGGGCCAATGGGTGAAGCAGCCGCTTCGCAACTGCGAGATCCTGAACGATCGCCACAATATTGTCGAGTGTCTGCTTGAGTCACCGGATACACTGGAGACGCTCAGCCTGGACTATCTGAAGCGCATTCCGGATATTTTGATGCTGACCAAGAAGCTGATGAGGCGCAAGGCGACCCTTCAGGATTTGTTCCGCATCTACCAGGTTATTTTGCGAACCCCAAAGATCCTGAAACTGTTGCTCGATCTGGAAAATGTCACCATAGAGAGTATGATATGTGGCCCGTTCAAAAGCTTCCTGGAGGATCTTAATGGACTCAAGCAGATGGTTGAACAGGTGGTCGATTTTGAGGCCATCGAGAGGGGCGAGTACCTGGTGAAGGCTTCATTCGACAATCGACTGATGGAGCTGCAGCAGACGATGACGGAGCTGTACACCAGAATGGAGCGCCTGAAGACAAAGTGCAGCGAGGAGCTGGATCTGGATGGTAAGCAGCAGGTGAAGCTAGAGAACGTGGCCAAGCTGGGCCACCATTTCCGTATCACCTTGAAGGATGATTCCGTGCTGCGCAAAAACAAGAACTATCGCATTGTGGATGTCATCAAGGGGGGAGTGCGCTTCACCTCCGATAAGCTAGAGGGCTATGCCGAGGAGTTTGCCAGCTGTCGCAGTCGGTACGAGGAGCAGCAGCTGTCTATCGTGGAGGAGATCATTAAGGTGGCCGTTGGATATGCGGCTCCACTCACCTCGCTCAACAATGAGCTGGCCCAGCTCGACTGTTTGGTCAGCTTTGCCATCGCCGCACGCAGTGCTCCCACTCCCTATGTGCGACCCAAAATGTTAGATGAGGGTGCGGGTGAATTGGTCCTCCAGGATGTGCGTCATCCATGCCTAGAGCTGCAGGAGCACGTCAGCTTCATAGCCAACAGCGTAGACTTTAAAAAGGGTAAGACCAGACAGGCGGATAACTTTCAAATCAACCCTATCTTTATTCTGCCTCAGACAAGTGCAACATGTTCATCATCACGGGCCCAAACATGGGTGGCAAGAGCACTTACATTCGCTCGGTGGGCACTGCTGTGCTAATGGCCCACGTCGGCGCTTTTGTGCCCTGCAGTCTGGCCTCCATCAGCATGGTGGACTCCATTCTCGGACGAGTGGGAGCCAGCGATAACATTATCAAGGGCCTCAGCACGTTCATGGTCGAGATGATTGAAACATCTGGGATAATTAGGGTAAGTGCGGGAAGTGCGATTGGCCTTTCTGAGCTTTTCTTAGTTTGTCGCTTAACGAAGTTTCAGTATTATCGAAAAAGTGAGAAGATTTAAACTGTTTCAAATATCAAAGTTATTCAATATCTGAACAAACTAGAGCTGTAAAACCATCGATAGTGCCCTTACTTGATATTTTTGATAGTGATAGTCCAAACCATCGATAATATCGATACTATCGACAAAATAAAATGGGTTTAAAAAATTTACTTTGCTTAAACAAACCAAATTAAATGACATAATTTATATAACATTTTATGTAATAAAAAAAATGAAAGAAATTTGATCACAATTACTGTCTATATGGATTTTCTATAAAGATAGTTTTTGATATTAATGATTGGAAATTAAAGAAAAATGTTTTGGTCCGTTCTAAAGAATATACAAATTTAAGATTATATTTATTGGCAAAAACTTGTGAATTTTATACGAATTCACTGATTAACTGCTAACGCGATGTATCGATGGTGAAAAAGAACAATCGATAGTGACTCGGAGCACAACACCATCGATAATATCGATAGTATCGTCGATAGTTTTACAGCTCTAGCACAAACTATATAAGAATAATAAATGAATGGGTAAGACCATCAAGTGAGGTCGGGTATAAAGGAACCATTATATTTTCCATTGTTTATTGTATGAATTTACATTTTACCGCCTAATTAGTTTTTCTTTTTTTAATAGGGTCGTCAAAAAAAAAAATAGCACTGCTTTGTATAAAATTCTATAATGCATTACAAATGTTAATTTGTTTGTAATTGCGTTGACTGACATAGTTTTAAAAGTTTGAAGCTTTTTGATGTTTTTGGTTCGGGATTGCAATAGAAAACATAGCATTAACTTAGATTCTATAAGACAGGTCGTGGGAATTATGGCAGTTTCGAGAATATAAATACCATTCAAAAACTTATTAAGGAAGGCAACACCTGTGCTTAGGTGAGGAAAATTGTTGGTTTCTAAAATAATATAATTAATATTGCATTTAAGTATGTTCCCAACCTATCGGAACATATTGACATCGATTAAAATTGTTAGGAATAGCTTAAAAAATAATACATTTAGTGTCCTTAGACCGAGAAAAGGACCACTTTTGAGTGCTAAGCATGTGTCAATGGGAATTCTGTTTGCCAAAAAGCACACGAATTAGCTGGCAGAAAAAGTAAGAAACATTCTTTAGTCCCCTATTACGGAGGTGGTCCAATAAATTGGATAAGAGATATAACGAATCACTACGTATACTGCGAACTTTTACAACGGAAAACCAAATTATTAGTCTTCAAAACATATCAGCAAAAAACCTAAAAAGTGGCTTAAAGGCAGAACCCTCCATGCAATGGATTGGCCTGCTGAGTCCCCAGACTTAAGCCTGATTGAAAATCTTTTGTCTGATGTCAAATAATACGTTTTCAACGGAAACTCAAATAATAAGAAGGAGCTTTGGCCTATCGTCAATGAATCATAGAACAGTATTCCAAGGGAAAGGTGGCAAACTTTGGTGGATTCAATGCGGAAACTCTGTAGGGCTATAAGTGCTGCCAAAGGTTTTAAAATAATTATAACAAAAGAATTTAAATTAAGATTATCAATTAATACAATAATTGACAAACTTTGAGCTTTCTAAAATTTTTTTTTTTTTTAGTTGTCTAGGATCGGTGCTATTTTTGTTGTCGCCTAAAATGTTCAATATTCTTCATATATATTTTTTTTTTTGTTATTACTTTGCTATTGTTTATTAAAATTCTCCTTTTCGGGACTAAAAATAAGTGCGTCAAATCTTATATTAATAACCTAACTAACAGTCATATGACTGGCACAGAGTTATATGGCCCTGAAAATTATTGCTGGGTTGGAAGGTCGTTTCGTTGTAGGCGGATTCTGCTGGAAACCCGAATCAAGCCTCTTGCCAGATGATTAGGGTGCACAGTAAGTTTTTTATTGTAGGTCGTCTTTTGCTTGTCTATTTCATTTTTTACTGGAAGAATGCCGAGATCCCTGAGGATGTTTTGGTTGCAAATATACCATGGTGCCCCAGTGATGGTTCTCAGGATTTTTGATTGCGCGCGCTGTATGATGTCTATGTTGCTGCTGCTCGCGTTTCCCCACAACTGGGAGCCATATCTTCAGATAGGCTTTAGCGTGGAGGCTGTTGGCTCTAAGTTTTAAATGTAGTTTCTTGCATTCGATGTGTCTTCGCCAGGTTAGTCGTCTGTCGAGGTGGACGCCGATATACGTTACTTCGTTGAATTGGGGAATCTGCGTACTATTCAGGGATACTGGAGAGCATGTTTGCCTGTTGAGAGTAAAAGTTATGTGTTTACATTTTTGTTTGTTTATTTTAATACGCCAGTCAGATAGTTGGGTTGATGCTCGGTTTGGGCACTTCGAGCGACTTAGGATCGCAGTGTCGTCAGTGAACGTGGATGTTGTTAGCCGCTCCTTCGTAGGTATATCCGCTGTATAAAGGACGAACAGGATGGGCCCCAGTGCGCTGCCTTGTGGAACTCCGGCTTCGATAGTGTACTCGTCAGATGTTGTTGCGTTGCACCTTACTGCAAAGACTCTGTTGTAAAGATACAACTCAAGTAGCTTATGAGTGTATGTAGGCAAGTGTGTTTTGATTTTATGCATGAGGCCATTTAGCCAGACTCTATCGAAAGCTTGAGATACATCAAGAAATACTGCGCTGCAGTATTCCCGATGCTCGAAGGCTGTGCGTATCTCTGATGTTATTCGGTTGACTTGTTCGATTGTGCCATGGTTTCGACGGAAGCCAAATTGATGCGCCGGGATAACATTGTGTGCTTCCAGGTATGGTATTATGTGTGTTAGAATACATTTCTCGAACAGTTTGGATAGACACGATAATACACGATGGTCGTAGGATGACAGGATTGTGTGAACTTTACCGGGTTTCGGTATCATTATTTCGTTTGAACTTTGGTTTCGTGAATATTCCCTTTAGTAAGCGGGTCAACATGAAAATTTCCGTCCCCGACCAGCGCAACAATTTTGTTGACCAGGGCGTTCTCCCTTAGCTTATCTCCCTTATGTAGACTCGTGGGGGCTTTGATTTCTTTTGGATCTCTTGACCCATTTCCGGTTGATCATCCGCTGAAAGGGCAAATCTCTTGCTGTTAGATCTCCCTTCATTTATTCTAATTGAAAATATTTCTAAATGATGCGCTGGATTTCGCGATATTATTACTTAACGTTTATAAAAAAGCCTGAAACATGTTTAAAAAAAACTAGTAAGTTTTAAGAAAATATTCAATAATAAAAAATGTGTATCACAGTGCTAATTTTTTTTTTACCGCATCGGTATAAGGCGAAATAACTTCACATATTAATTTTATTTATAATTTTTATATACTAAAACAGTAGATAATGGAATTAACCTTTGCTATTCTTGCTTGCTTTTTTTTTCAGACTGCCACAGAAAAATCGTTGGTAATTATTGATGAACTGGGCCGCGGCACTTCCACTTACGAGGGATGTGGCATTGCCTGGTCCATAGCCGAGCATTTGGCCAAGGAGACCAAGTGCTTCACTTTGTTCGCCACTCATTTCCATGAGATTACCAAGCTGGCAGAGTCCCTGCCCACGGTTAAGAACTGCCATATGGCCGCAGTAGCGGATTCAGATAACTTTACTCTGCTCTATCAAGTGCGACCAGGGGTCATGGAAAAGAGCTTTGGCATCCAGGTGGCCCGATTAGCCAGCTTTCCTGACCACGTGGTCCAAAACGCCCAGGAGGTGTACAACGAGTTTGAAGACGAGCATGTGGACAAGCAGAAAAAGGAGGACAAGGCTCTCCTAGAGAAGATCCAAGTGGCCATTGAACAGTTATCGACAGCGGGCAATAATACGGATATCAACGTGGAGGACTTGACCCAGCTGGTCACGCAGTTTGCGAAGGACATCAAGAAACTTGATAGCGATTACTTTAAGTCTGTGCTGGCTACCAGCGAGGCATAAATCGGATAAAAAAAAATTATTTGCGTTTATCAGTCAGTATTACGTTTGGAGGCAAATATTATATATTTTGGGGGTATTGATTTTTCTATTCAATTCAATTATTGTTTATTCTATAACTTTTTTAATTTACTGTAATATTTACAAAATGTGAAATGGAATAATAAACTTTGATATCTATTAACACCTGTGTATTTTCTTAACCTTCAATATTCACACTTTAAAAGAAACTGCAGGAAAATGTATGAATGATATTAAGAACCATGTAAAGCAAACATTAAATATCTAAAAATATAATATCTTATTTAGGGCTGAACTTCATATAAATGTATGTATCATTGTTTAATAAAATCGAGAATTTTTTAGAATTTATACAACGTTTTATTAACCATTTAATTAGTTCAAATTTATACTTATACAGGCCACCCAAAATTTGAACATTGTCTAAAGATATTTATTATCTTTTTACGATATCTAAATCAATAAATATTCAAAATTTCATAAATGTTTAGTGGTTACACGACCCTATATTTTTTTTTAAGCCTGTATTTTATTTTGGTCTTTTTAAAAATCTGTTTTACTTTTAAGAATAGTTTACGACCTTGGCCACTTCCCAACTCAACTTTGTTCAAAAGTTATAGCGCTTTGAAGTGTGCGCTCTTGCACTAGTTAACTCCTGCAATTTTTTTATACCCGGTACCCATAGGGTACAAGGGTATTATAAGTTAGGGACAACCGAGAATGTATGTGCCTTTGGCCTCGCCCTCTTCCGCTCTCAAAAATCATAAAAAACGTTCAATAAGCTAAACTCGTTATTTTCGAGTTCAAGTTAATAGATAAAATTAATAAATACATTTGTGCGGACGTATTCTTCAAATTTGAATAAAATCGGATGATAAACATGGAAGTTATTAAACAATAAAGTTTCAATGTACGCTGCTTTTTCTTCTATGCTTTAGCAACATTTGTCCTATTTGGGTGTTGCTTAACATGTTTCTAGCAGCATTTGTCTTTATTTGTAAATATTTTTTTATTTTTCATTTCCATGTGCTATTTAATTTTACCCATAATGCTTTGGGTACCGGGTATCTCACAGTCGATCACGCTCGAATGTAGCTTTCCTACTTGTTTTTATTGTACGGTTTTTCAGGGATACATTTTTAAAGTTTCTTGAAAATATAATTATATGTCTGTTCCTAATATAACTATTTCTTCGGCTCCTTGTCCGAGTCAGACCAGACCGAACACGCTTTTTAAGACAGCGTGAAAAACAAAATACTGGCCTGACAAACTGTCAATTTAATCGGTCAGGTTTTAACCTCAGCTGTCATGTGGGCTAAAGCACCGCTTTTATCGTCCCGTTGGCCCGATCTTTAGCTTCGACTGTCATTGCCAAATTCAACTTAAGTGCTGTCAAAAGATAATTACCGTTTCGGCTTTGATTTTTCTTCGTTTTTATTTAGCTTTCAGGCATCTGAAAGACATCCGCGCTGCGAAATGCCTAAACCAGTTTTTTGCTGCTGCCTTGTCTGGCGCAACTCAATAATATGGTTAAAATAGTCGATTACTGACATTACTTTACTTGAACTTAAATTTAAGAAATAAACAAAAATGACTTTAATGCTATCAAATAAATTACCTCCTACTTAGTCCTAATGTAATTTTATTCCCGAACAAGATCCTGACCCTTCATTTAGCCATTGCTTCACATTTCTAAACGTTCTGAAATTACATCCAATTAAGCTGCAAACTTTGATAGTATCAAATAATATAAATTAAAACTGTTTTTTAATAAAAAAATACATAAGTAGGAAAGCTATAGTCGAGTGTGACCGACTGCAAGATACCTGGTAATAAAAGCATTGTCGGTGAAATTAAAGGGCATGTCACTGTGTCTAATTATGCCGAAGTTAATGAAAATGGTTGACAAATAAAGACTATTGTAGCTAGAAACATATTGAGCAACACCCAAAAATAATTCAAACGTTACTAGGAACATGTTGAGCAACACGGATGTTGCATAAATGTTGCAGGAGCTCAGTATACACAAAAACTTTATTGTTTAGTAGATCCCATTATGACAAAAAATAAGAACACGTGATGGTTAGACTTTTCTTTAGTTTATCTCTGAGTATTTTTCGCGTTTTTGAATATTTTGGATGATTGAATTTTGAATTTTCGGGGGTTACGTACAGCTATTGCCAACTAATTAGAAAGATGACTATTGTGGTGGTGTTTGTATCGATAAGAAGCCAAAAAACAGAGTTAGTCGGCCAGTAGTATGCCTAATATATTCTAGAAACATTAATCTTCAGTAAATAATAAGGAAAAAATAATATAATAATATTGAAAAATTCATAAAATAGCAGTTCCAGCTAATTAGAAAGATATCAGAGTTATTTCAAAATTTGTTTTTTTTTTAAATTATTTATGATTGGTATTATCCAATTTTTGTTGCAAAATAATTACCAAAAATTGATAGGAGTAAGTTAAAACTGCTTGATACATATGAATTCTATTAAAAGGTATAAAATGCTCAAATTACATATTATTATGCCTTATTTTAATGAAAACTATAATTAAGCAAAGAAAATTAGCATTGAAACTCGTTAAAAAAAAAAGTTCACTTGCAAAACTGTTCCCACCCCGTACCTGCAAGAAAACTCACTACGTTGAAAATTAATTCTAAAAAATTTTCTGTTCATGTTAATATACAAATTTATTATAATTTGGCTTTGAAATATTCAAGTTTATTTATAAAAATCAATCCTGTAGGGTTTGGGACTCGGTCGAAGGGAGTACTGGACGAATCCATAACTTAAATTGAGGGAATAAAACCATTATTTAAGGTCGCAATATTATTTGTCGGCTAAGTTACTAAAAACAAAAATCGAATATATCTAGACGAATTTATAATTAATCAGCTCGATCCAATTCAATCCAATCCAAAAAATTGTTTCTGAACGTTTTTGGGTGATCTCAGCAAAAAATACACCATACGGGTATGTGAGTCAAGTAGAGAATATATTAGGCATAATACTGGCCTACTAACTCTGTTTTTTGGCTTCTTAACGCGAAATTAAGTGCGCGGATGCATTCCGAATGTTGACTGTGGCGTACGTAGAAGCTACCTTTGACTGAAGCAACGTTTATCGGTGGTACAAAATGTTCTCTGAAGGCCGAGAAGATGTGAACGACGAAGAGCGTGCCGGACACCCGAGCCTTCAACAACAGACGAAAAAATTAATGAAGTGGAGACAATGGTATTGGCCAATCGTCGAATCACCGTTAGAGAAGTTGCTGAGGACCTAAACATATCGATTGGTTCGTACCATTCGATTTTTATCAATGATTTGGGCATGAAACTGGTCGCCGCGAAATTCGTACCAAAATTGCTGGTGACGAATCGTGGGTTTATGGTTATGACGTGGAAACCAAAGCTCAATCATCTTAATGGAAGCTGCCGCATGAACCAAGACCGAAAAAAGCGCGCCGGGTTCGGTCGAATGTGAAAGTTTTGCTGACAGTTTTCTTCGATTGCAGGGGCGTGGTGCATCATGAGTTCTTGCCACAGGGTAGAACGGTCAATAAGGAATATTACCTGCAAGTTATGCGCAATTTGCGCGAAGCAATCCGCCAGAAACGCCCGGATTTGTGGAAGAGCAATATTTGGCTTTTGCACCACGATACGACCCTGCTCACACATCGTTGCTTGTGCGCAACTTTTTGGCCAAAAACAACACACTAATGATGCCGCAGCCACCGTATTCCCCAGATCTGGCCCCTGTGACTTTTTCTTGTTCCCTAAACTGAAGAGGCCCATGAAAGGACGACGTTACGCTACGCTTGACGAGATAAAGACGGCGTCGACGAAGGAGCTGAACAAGATAAAAAAAAAAGATTTTTTGAAGTGCTTCGAAGATTGGAAAAACCGTTGGCACAAGAGTATAATATCTCATGTGGATTACTTTGAAGGAGACAAAATAGATATTCATGAATTAATGAATAATTTTTGAAAAAAAAAAACACATAATTCGCGATACTATTTGAACACACCTCGTATAACCTTTCTAACTTACATTAATGATTAGAGCTAAATGGTTAAATTTGTTATTAGGTTTTTGGTTTCCATTTCTCTTTTAATTGTGGCTTTTAATCAAAGAAGAGTTTGATAAAATTGATGGGCATTAAAACAACAGAAACAGCTTTAAATTCGTTAGGTTTCAATATCTGTTTTAATCGGTTGCAAAACTAATATAGAAATTCAGTAAACTATAGCTCTGTACAGGTTTAATTTGATATCACTTACTCAGCAAACATGACATGCTAGCAGCGCCTAACAGCCTCCGAAATTGACAGGCAACTTTAAATATATTGCATTTGCCGACAGTGCGGCATGCTTGTCTGCCACGATTAGTGGCACCCGGGCAACCAAAGAGGCAGGCTCCCGTCCAGCACCCAGCTCACAGTGCGGACTCCAGCCAAAGCTCCTTTAAAGCCAACTTCATTTGGGTGAATGGGGCGAAGACGGCCGATGCGCCGCAACGCGACGTGTACAATTATTAATTTGATACGATATAATTGACATGTTGGCGATGCCAAAAAGGAAGCACCAACATGCAGGCAACTGCCACAGCAGCAGCAATAGCGGTGGCAGCGACAAGGTTAAGCCTCGTAACGTGGCTAACCAGCTAAGTCATTGCGACGCATATTAACGCCGTGACTTAAAGCCGAGGACTGATCCGGGTTAGATATGACACTTGATAAGCACGAACTTCTTCATTTCTTAAGCAAAAATATTAAACAAATGTTGCATCGTTGGCAGATGTAAATTTATAATTTCATATTAATATACATAAATAAATGTTATTATAAAAATACAATATTTTTTGGCGTGTTGACCAACGATGATGAATAGTTTTTTCCCTTTTACTATTAGTATCAAATATATGTAATTAATATAATCTTCAATAATTAAAAGACACATTTCCGATCCTATAATGAATATAAACATATTTATAGTATACATTTTATACACCTCTGTTTAGTAATCCTAGGTGGTTGTTAAAAATTGACAGGTTAGAATTTAACGACTTGACGACGTTATTAAATATATTTTCCATCGGATTGCACAACTATTAGAGGTGCTATAACTGGGGGTTTTAAATCCCTTAAATCAAAAGGTCAAAGTTATTCTACAGTGAGCTATTTTCTTACTGTGAAGGGTTTCTAGCTCGAAGTATAATTCGGCTAAAATTCATATACGTAATTCGAGAGTTGACTATTTGTCAGATCACACACAGATCATTATATAGCAAGAATTGTCCAGATGCGTGTCAATCGATTTCCAAATTTCGATTTCATCAGTGAACATTTTGTTAAGATCAACCTCCTCATATTAGTGCCCATTTAAAAGACCGTGTCCAAGAATTCCGACTTGGGGATTCAACGGCACGCGTCGCAAATACTTTTTCCGGTTGTGCTAATGATGAATAATGCTACAAAATGTTACGTTCAATACTTCAATATTTTTATATATTTCATATATTTCTGATGCACCTCCGTAAACCTTACCTCTTCGTTGTTTTCAAAAAATAACGACTTTTTAAACTCATTGAAATCCGAATATTTTTCTATTATTTATTAATATTTTCTTCTGAAGCTTATACATTTATTCTTAACTTTTCATCCATCCTTTACAGGCACCCATTACTGCTTCCCATCTCTATAGGTTATTTTCACGTTCCTACCTTTTCTCCGACGTCGCCTCGCTTTCTGGCAGGCAGGCGTGTAAATTGTTTTTACTTAATCGTTGCGGACACAAACGCACATGTTGTTTGGCCACAGCCGCAGCAAAAACAACGCCAGAAACTTGCTTGGCTCTTTTGCCGATCTCCTTTGAGATCGGCTCTGTGGCGCGCTTTTGGTAATTGCGCTTGGTCTGTTGCTTCTCTGTTACCTGCATTTATAGCCACACTAATGGCCAAGAGAATACTACTGCAGCTTGTCACTTGAAAATACACTAGGACTAATATCAAACCAAATTAACTATGCCTGTAGAGCTGAGTTGCTCACAGAGTTCACCCTAAGCCACAACTATATGTTGTTATTCATGTGATCACCATGTTATTCCTTTGATTATTCCAAGTAGTAAAAGACTTTTACTAAAAGTTTAAAAGCTATCGAACTGACACTTTTCAAATTGATTTTCGATGTATGTGGGTAGTTAGATCAGGGCTAACCATCTCTATTTTTTAAACGATATTTTGTGTGTTATTTTAAACATTTATTTAGCACATTTATTTAACTATCAAATTTTTAAATATTTAATGATGCGGTAAAATAAGTTGATTAATACTCTGTTTATAACTTCAAGGATATATAAACTTCGGTTGGCTTTATATTAATACGTCCGTGACTGTAAAACCAGTGGCCAGTTTGTCTGCGAAAGATTGCTTTTGGTTGCTGGTAGCTTGTTGGTTGTTGCTTTAGTTGAATCGTTGACCAACTTCACTCGGTCAGACATGCAAATTTTTTGGTGTGTCTAATGTTAGTTGTTTCTTAGTTTTTATGCAAATTTTCTTGTTTCACTTGACAAATTGTCTGTTCGACTTAATGATGGAACGTAGGTTGACCATAGTTGGGGTCTCGTCGGTGCAAAGTAATTATGTGCATAGTAGTTTGGGTTTATGATTACGGTTGATTATATATGTTACGATCACCTGGGATACAGGTCTTTCGGGAAAGTTTAAAAGTATTTAAAAAAAAAAGGGAAGACTTTGAATAAAATTGGATCAGGGGTGCCACAGAAATCGCTGTGGATTAAAAATCAACTAATGAGTTTTGCAAAATTTAATTAATATTTGAGCTTCTTACGTTGAAAATATATTTTTTAGTGTGTAACATTTTGTAGCATACTTTCGGGTGATTTTAAGCCTACAGCTGTTTTATTGCCGTTTGTCTATATTGTAAATCTCACCCAAATTTGTTTTTTAATTATTCATTTAATTTTCATTACTGAAAACACATTTCTTGGCTCATGATTATGTCCCATTTATTCAGTCTTACACCAAGCACATCGACGCGGTCGCCCGAAGTTTCGTTGCAGGGCAGCCAATCAATTATGGCTATAACTGGCAGCGAAAAGGGAAAATCATAAAAATCTTATCTTCCAGCCAATAACGTGGCAGATGGATGGATGGATGGATGGATGCCCCAAACGAGTGGGACAAACCGTATGCATCGAAATCTGTTATTAGCAGCCATATCAAAAAATGATTAGCGGAGCCGCCGAGCCAAAGCGATGGCCGGCGATGGTGTTGGCCCGAATGGAGGAGAGACATAACAAATGATGAAGACGAACGGGCTGCTTGGTTGGCTGCATCCAAAAGACTGATTATAGACTTTAAGGTGTAACCGGGGAGAGAAAACTACATAACACTAATTTCATTTTAAACGAACAGCAACGTTGCCGTGCATATAATTTAAATAATTGCATAGGCGCTGCGTATAGCTATTGATGATGTTATCATGTTATGTTCGCATACGGTGCACACTTATACTTAGTCGCTGTCTTACAATCTTATCTACAATTTCCGTTGGCAGCTGCTGGTAGTCGACGCGGCTGGTTCCCCTTAATTACAATGTATCGCTTAATGGCCCACACTTTGCTGCCGGCAGGCTCTTTTTCCCCCAACATTGTCTTCGTGCGAGCGCTTTCCTGATTATTGGGTATTCACGGAAACGGGTGTGGGGCATGTTCATTTTAATCCACTGATAAAACAATTTACTCTCCTCATCGGGCTCGCTGTTCCAGCGAACCACTCCGTTTCTCTCCTTAAATTACGGTTACAAAATTTTATGAAGCCATTTATATCACTCACAAGATGTACCGCCTATAGCATGTAGTATAATCGATTGGTCGCACCATATACTCAACTCTTTCGCCCTGTTTTAATACCTCCATTTTAGTACTTGTTTTCAATTTGTGCCAGAAAACAAAAGCGCAATCGCAGATGAGGGTAACCATTAAGTTATGTAATTACTGTTTGCTTGCCCATACTAAGAAATTAAATATTTATAAAAATTAGTCGGTTACTTTACATTTCCCGACGCCATAAAGTTAAGTTATTCATGTATGTAGTTTAAACTTTTTTTTTTGCTCAAGATTATTATTGAGAAAATAAGGGTCATAAGCTTAAAAGCTTGGTGATTGGTGCCGACCCTTAATTAGGAAAAAACACAGTAAAATCCTTAAGCCGATATTGTTTCTAATACAAATATGTTTATTAATTTTAGTTTTTATTTATAAGTCATTTTGTTCTCTACTCTTTGGTTTCCAATTATGAATTCAAATAAAACAAATGATATAAATTTTAAAGTGTTTATAAATCCCCTAAGATCTAAAATTATAGGACTTTCCTAAGGATATTTAAACTACTTTTAGAAAAAAAAGCCCAGCTTGTAAATTTAATATCCTGTGTTGGCCTGACCTTATAGAGTTTTTTTTTATGAATACTTTTGTATGCAGCGGCTTTCAACTTCCAGTGGGACCCCCACTTCCCTAAATGACTCCCCTCCTGTATTATGGTAAGTGATTAGCTCTGGGGAAACAAAAAAAAATACAAAAAATGTGGTGAAAAAACGAGACGTGTGCAATTTTTATTTACCAACACTTGAGAGCGGCTTACACAAATTTAACACTGGCCGCCGCCAATGTAGCCATCAGGCGGCATGCAATGCTCGACTAACGAGCAAAAACAACGGCCAGAGCGGCCGGAGTAACTGCAACATGGAAACTACCAAACTGCCTTCTCGTGGTAATCAATTTTAAAATTTATGACAAAATTTGCAGCTTTAAATTATGCCATTAAGCACGGCATGTAACTCATATCGTCAGGCAGGCAGTCGGGCTGGCCGGGCCGGCAGCCTGGTGGCGGCATTAAACAAGAAAAAGCCGAAGGAGAAACATGTTAACTGCTTTCCTTCGAACGCGTGTGGTGTGTGTGCTGAGTGTGTTGTGTGTGTGCCCATGCAATGGCGTTTGCATTATACGCTCGTATTTCGCCACATTCAACAACGAGCTACAGAATGACGGGTTGCCATAACTCATGCCCGATGCCCCGGCCCGATCCCGATCCCCAATCCCCCACCAGCTATCCGCCATGCACCAGCACAGATCCCCAACTGGAGTCACCGCCTGAGACCTGGGCAGCAGTTGTTGCAATTACAACTGGACACCACATGCTACAGCTGCCTCCTGTGCGAGTATGTGTGTGTTAAATATTGCAATTTATCACGCAAATGCGTTTTTCAATTTTAACATGCCGCCAGGCATCATAAAAACGATACAAACCAACAATATGAGCCAAGAGCCCAGGGTAGAAAAGTAGAAAAGCGGCTTGGGTGTGCGGGTAAGCTGAGCCCACAGACGAGGAGGCATCAAGTTGGCACAGCCAGGCCTGGTCCCCCCGAAGAGTGCAGGAAATAAGGTGCAAAACACCCAAGCCACCAACACCACATATGGAGCCAGGGTCCCGCAAGGTTGCTGATGGCTCTGGACAAGCTGCGGCTCACCTCATCCATCGATTGAATTGAACGCCACGCGAAATATGAGACAGAATAGAAAATGTGGAAATGACAATCACTGAGAGAGTTGAAACCTTTTTTAGTCGGAGCACATTTTGTGACAAATAAAAAGTATTTAAAAATATAAGGGGGATCCACAGAAATCACTAGGATTTTAAAATCACTTTTCAGTATGCAATAAAATCTGAGACACCTAAAGTAGTGTAAATTATATTTAAATAAACCCAGTTTATTGAATAAGCTATTTTTATAACTCTCTTAGGGCATACTTATAATTATTTATAATTATAGTTATATAGTATTATAGTTATTTAATTTTTAGGTAGAACTGTAACATATACGAAGAACACCTAATTAGACCAAACTAATCCGGGGCATTCTCAAAATTGAACAATGGAACATCATTCAACTCGATTATTACCTTGCCCACAGTCCAATTAGGGGGACAGCCTCTGTCATCTGCATATCAGTCCGTTTTGCCCGCTCTTGGCACTTGGAAAATGTTAATAAAACGGTCTTGGCCATGACAGTGCCATGGCAACGGCACAACGTTGTCAACGATTTTCAATTCGCAACATTCGTTAGCTCGGAGGGATGACAGTTGTCTGAGAGCTGGCCAAGTGGGACGGGCGGGACATTGATACAGAGATAGGAGCTAGGTCGGAATCGCAGTCCCGGTCAGATCTAGTTTGTGCCGTGCGTATTGGCCTTTTTAATCATTGGTCTAAAACGCCTCTGGCCGTGTTCGCAATGGCGATTAGTTTTTTTTCCATATCAATTTGCTTGACATTCGCTTATAGCGCTTCCCGGGAGTCTTTTCCCAGTCCCACTTATGAAGTGTCTTTTGTAAGAGATTAATTGCACAGAGTTACTATTTGGGCGGAAGACTACGATGAGAAGTTGGTTATAAAGTTATTACAAGTTTAGAGAAGGCAGACACTGAAAGTTACAAACCAGAAACAAAATGGGTGTGTCGCTATTAATTAAATCCTCATTTTTATATTTGCATTTTAAATTAGTTTTATGCATCATAGTCGACTAATGAAGTTTATTATACGTTTTTATTACGGTCCTAAAATATAGAATTTTAATGATTTTGGCCATCTATTCATTTTTGGTTATTTCCTACCCTCAGTCCAAAAACGGTCGATGAGTTTTCTTATAAAGTTAGCAACTTACATGTTAAGGGTAAGGGTAAATGTCCTAATCGAAGAGATGTGCAAAAAAAGATAAGATAAAGTATGAATAATAAAGTATATGAATCGTATTTCGGTTCCGTTGAGTACCAGGTATTTTATAGTCGAGATACTTTACCGTTTAATAATTGCTTGTGTATTATGTGGAAAAAATATGTATTGTTTTTTATTTATATAATGGTAGCTATAGTTTAGAACAAAGTTGTAACAGGGGGATATTTTTTATTATACTTCATATTATTTGGACATATATATTCACTATTGTTGCCTAAGCCACCTATGACATTAAGTTAATTCATCAAAAACATGTATGTACATTTTCAAAAAGATAAAGCTGCTTTGTTTGAAAGGGTATCATAAAGACAGCCTAAAATTTATAAATTTGCTGGCAGTCTATTCACGCTTTTGTCATTTCATTGAAAAAAATTTGAATATTAAATTAACACAATATTTAATGTCAACAGAAATCGCACGCTTCGTAAGATCCACAAAAATATGTGTATGTGAAATTTTATGGATTAACCTTTTCTTATATTTTCGTTTAGTTTCAGTATTTTGCTGACAATTTATGACTAAATGAAACGTGGCGGCGGCATTTTTGTCTGAGTTGTTTTCGGACAAATTGAAATGTATTAGTTTTAAACGTTATAAATAATTTATAAGGGCTTACGCAACAGTCTCTCAGTAAAAAATTTTAACAATCAATTTGTGCGGTATTTTTTTCTTTACAGTATCAACGTTAATATTGAAGTTCGAGCTGTCAGAAGTCATTAATATCCATCGAAAATGATCACAAATGTATTGTTCCTATTGCTGTATAGGTTCGTTTTCGTTTAATAATGTGGGAATGGTCTGGCAACGCAGAAGGACTAGCCATCCCAGCTGATCGGACGACGACGTATAGGTAACAACGAGAGAGGAACGACGTGGCAAGCCGGCCAAGAGAGACGAGGATTATGATTTCACATCGACGACGAATAGTGGAAAGTGGAATTGCGTTCAGATTATTTAAAAGACTAATAACAACCCAGTCCCACAATAATTAATGTTTATTATTCGCTTAATGCAAAGTGACGACGTAACTCACGATGTGTCAGCGTATAACAAAACATAACAATTGTATTATATAGATATTTTGAATGAAATTTAACCTTCTAGATTAAGCGTGGATTTTGAGACCGCCATTCCGCTTAGTTAATGTTATTCCCTATTAAGTCTATACTTTATTGCTACAGATTCAATCAAATAAGACAACAGAAGCGCCGACTATACATTTGACACTGGTATGCAAATGAATAAGGAATTTCAAAAGATTTTATGATATAATTTATCTTACAGCAGAGGTTTACTTCGATTTGTGATGTCAAGCATATGAGACCATAGCAAATAAAGCTTTTTATACTTCATTTGCTTTGTGTTTCCACATAATACATATATTGTCACGTCTTCAGTTTATTGATATGTTAATTACATATCTTTGTGTGGCTTTAACTTTATTGATCAGAATTCGTTAATTTCGTTGCCGGATTTTTATTCGCCACTTTATAATTATTTACATTAATTTTGGTGTAGAGCTGCCCAGAAGTTGCCAGATGTTAAATTTAAGCTTTACAAAATCAAATAAAAACACCTCTTAACGAGGTGAGATTAAAGTGGCACCTTGAACTTCAAAAGTTTCTCATATCAAATTTTGTGACGATTAATAGTAACGTTAACAAAAATAAATTACAAATAATTGAACTAGTTTCTAATTCGACACGCTGCTCTTTAGTTTCACGGCTAGGTATTTTACAGCCTAGTGCCGAAAACGAAACTAGTTGAATTAAGTGTAATTTATTTTTGTGAGAGAAATTTCCTGTTTTCCCGCCAAAGTAGCGGAAAACGCAAATCAAATTAAAAAAAAAACTTTTAATTATTTTTGTTTTAATTTTAATTATTTTAAGTTTCCTTTGATGGTTTTAAATATTTTTGCATTGTGCTCGTCTTTATATGACTCTACATTATTTTTTACATTAAACTAAATTCATTTTAAATATAAATTCATAAATAATATTTAGTATCGGATCGGGATGATTGAGGTGTCACTCGACGCATATTTGAAGCTAGATCACAACAACATTACAAATTTGTTGAGTTTTGCTACACCGGCCCCAACAGCTCCAATATACAAAATTTTCAATTTCGCACTTTCACTCCCATTTCTCCTGAACTAATCCGTTTCTGAAAAATCTTAGTACGCAGTTTCAAAGAGGTTACAAAATCTTTCGATCAAGATGTAAACGTTTCCGATCGGCTTATCGTAGCAGATTTTCAATTCTACGGCTGTAAATAGTAGTCTCCTTGCGCACCACAGTGTCGTTGCTCATCGTCACTACGTGGACTGCCGTCCACAGTGATACCAATTTACTTAATTATGTGGTTTTTTCTGTCTGTCTCTCCGTTTAAACTAGTCTCTACGTTTTAAAGCTATCTGAATGAACCTCTTCTTTTCAAATAATAGTCTGTTCTTTTATTGTAGGTTGTGCACAATTAAAAATATATTTTTTACATTGCTTCTGTAACATTAAAAAAATATTTAGTAAATTTGTTTGAATTTACTTAATTTCAGTTTTAACGTTCAAATAGAAGATAGACTTAAAATAAATACGAATATTTATCTCTTGTTGACTATCTTGTTTTTTTGATTTCCGACACGAATAACGAGCTATATCGTGTTCATAACAGCTTCCGTAAGAAGTACATGTGTCAGGGACAGAAAAGGTTGCATCAACTACTTAATACTGAAATATACTTAGTTGTATTCAGTATTTATGACATAATTAGGTGATTTTTATTTTTGGTGCTCTTGTCATTTTTTTAAGATAACAGACGACCGCAATATACAGTGTTCAGTCCACAACATAAAATAGGTAACATTGCCGTATAACACTGTGATTCGCTGTATTACAAAAATGACAAAATTGTTTTAAAAATTGTTTTAAGATTGGATATATAAGACATGCTCTACGTACATTTTATATAGTTAAATGTCTACTCATTAAAAAAGATCAAATTAGGTGTGCTGGTTTCGCATCAACTCGGCTCTGTGTAAGCAGTCGCAGCAGCGAAAAAGTTTAATCTATTTTAGGCGGCTGTTTAAAGAGGCTATAAGACGTGTGACAGTGGCCAAATCTAAAAATAACTTTCCATAATACTAAGAAAGCGGAGGACTCAGGTCCTCATCTAAAAGCTCAAAACTGGGAGTAACTTCTTCTCGACTTCAACAAGATCGATAACTATTTCGTCTCGATTTCAATTTTCTTCTTGATAAAGTTAGATGAGATGATCTCGAAAAAATCGTTCTCAGTTTTTCTAAGTTTAAATGGTAAGGGGTATTAAAGCATTATGTACGGATTCGTCGCCTTCGCGCAAGAGATCAGCTGTGCACGGCGAATTTAAAGCTACACAGCAACCGCTTTCCCAGATGCAAGCTCTGCTGTCGCCGAAGAAGAAAGAAGAGTCATATTTTGAGGTTCACTGAGTACAGTCGCCTGCTGGTCGCGAACATTATATACGTTTTAAACCTTTGTACAATTACTTATTAAATACAGTATGTTATTGAAGTGCACAGAAATAACAGCGTCTACTAATTGAACTAAAGTCCCCAGAGCAGTTCTTACTCCTCTATGAAACCTTTGGTTTTACAATTTTACAATTGTTTAATCGCTCGCATATTCCTTAGAATTAATATTATTCTTACTTTATTCAAATGAACTATCACTTAACCTGAATTGGCCACTTATCGATGTAAACTTATTTGTTAGCCACAAGAGCACTTCTACTTTAAACGTAAGCCAAACCTCACCTCTAATTGACTTTATGCTAATTATATCGATGCTTCCGATAAGATAACTGACAACATTTTAAACTTTACCTGTTCCTCCGGCCAATTAATTTATTTTCGTCAACGATTGCTCGAGAATTTCCTCGCCTGATGGTTGGGTCCGGAAATTATCTTTTGGTGACCATCGCCATATATAAGCTAATTGCTTTGCATAAATTTTTAATACGGTCAAATTAATTAGCTGGGCCAACATTTGTTCTTGTTGTTGTTCCCGTTCGCCGAGGCTGTTTCAGTTGTAGCCATGTGTCAACGGTTATTTATGCACAAATGCAAGAGTTGTGGCTTATAAAGTAGCTGTCAGTTGTCATAATTTATAGAATAACTGTCAGAGCTGTAACACCTCTGCGCACGATTTTCTTTCTAGGCTGCGACTGCGGCTGTTCCCTCAGCGGCCTCTAAAAACCTATCGCTCGCAATGCTGCCATAATCATAGCGTCAACGTTTTTGATTTATGTGCGCAGTTCTCCATTTCTGAATTTTGTCTTTATTTTTCACGGGCTCACGGGAGTCCAACGGAGTCGCACAGCTATAGCTGGGCCGTCGCCGCTGCGGCAGAAACTGTTAGAGGCGCGGGCAGCAATGGGGGCAGGTATGCCTACCAGGTCGCCAGATTGGTAGGCTTGGAAGTCTCGCGACAGTTGATTATGATTAAGTGCTAAGCCCGAAGCCAAAGCCGAATATTTTCAAGATTTGCGCTATAAATTTGAAATACTTTTTTTATTGCACTAGCAAAAATAAGTACAGATAATTTGAGTATGGTCTGTTTGACATGCATTAAAATAAAGTATTTGAGCCCTTTTCAATTGCCTCAGTAAAGGATACATTTTTCCTTT
>VNJO01007247.1:0-35209 GCA_008042535.1 Drosophila tani
GGTGGATTTTGTAATGGGATCAAGGCAAACAAAAAATCTTAGGCCAAGCTAATTAAACAGCTGGCTGTGTAAATATTTATATTAGGAAAATGTAAAGAAAAATCTAGGAAAATGTTATACAATGCCATGGTTTAATCAAATAAGCTAATAGTTTTTTTAAACCCTGAGTTGGTAAAACTTAGTTTAAACCTACTTTCTTGAATTTTAATCCAAATATGTGCTTTATTTATTTATTAACGTTATTTTTGTGACCCCACCTCGCTCCACCTCTAGCAACAATCGCCTCACGTGGCCACCACCATCGATAGGGCAGTGCGCAGTATCCTATCGACAGTGTTCCCAGATCAGGGGTTTTCCCCCTAGATTTAGGGGTTTTTTGATGTCCTAGGGAGAATTTTAGGGGAAAAGTTTAGGGTTTTTTTTCGGAACTGATTGATTTAAAATTTTTAAGAAAATCTCTATAAAATTAATTCTTATATTATAAATACCCTAAATTGGCGAAAATATCAAAATAAATACTACACACGATTTTTGAATCGTTTAAAAGTTTTGCCAGCTGATGTTGGCGCATTCCGTGAACCCGCCTTTAAGATACTAAGAACTGGTATTCCACCGACATTTTTCCGCTTTGCAACGTTCCACGTCATAATTAGATATTTCTTCTTTTAGTTATTTTAATTTGTCCGATTTTTTTGAATTTGGGGGAAGACTGGATTTTTTAGGGGGAAGTATCGACTCTTTGAGATTTTTTAGGGGGAAAGCTAAATTTTCATCTGGCAACACTAGCGTTTCTAGCATCCGTCATTGGCGGTAGTAAAATTCCAGTTTTATTAGTTTTAATAAACTAAGGCCTGACTATGGCTGAATTAGACGCAGAAACGGTGCTGTTTAGCATATTGGCTTTGGTTGTAATTGAAAATGCGCTGGAGATATACATTTCCCTCCGCCAGGTGGGTTTTCTGTTGTTTTCGCTGTCTACGCCGTCTGCCGGCGTGTGCGAACGGGACGGAGCTACGTAGGTGTCGAGCACCTTTTATCAGAGCGAAGTGATAAATTTAGAGTTCGCTAATGTTAATTGGCATTTAATTTAATGACGTCCTTTCCCCCCTCGCCACTTTTCTGCCGGCAGGTTAAGGTATACCGCACTGCTTTGAAGGTGCCACTCGAGCTGACGTCGCACATGGGCGAAGATACATTCCACAAGGCGCGCAAATATGGTTTAGATCAGGAAAACTTCGGGATCTTCAAGGCGGCGGTCATGGACGTGGGCCTGTTCTGTCTGGAACTGTACATCGGGCTGATCGCCTTGATCTGGCAGCTGTCGGTGGACGTGGTGGAGCACTTGAACTGGGACTCCGGCAATGAGATCATTGTTAGCTGCGTTTTTGTGCTGATCTCGAACGTGCTGAGCACGTTCAAGGGGCTGCCATTCAAGATCTACAAGACATTTGTGTTGGAGGAGACGCACGGATTCAACAAGCAGACGGCACGCTTCTTTGCTTGGGACCAGCTTAAGGGCTTCCTAGTCACCCAGGTCCTGATGATTCCCATCACGGCTGCCATCATCTTTATTGTGCAGCGCGGCGGCGACAACTTCTTCATCTGGCTGTGGATCTTCACCGGCGTCATTTCGCTAGTCCTTCTCACCTTGTATCCGATCTTCATTGCTCCTTTGTTCGATAAGTACACGCCGCTGGAGAAGGGCCCCTTGAGGCAGTCGATTGAGGATCTGGCCGCCTCGCTCAAGTTCCCGCTCACCAAGCTCTTTGTGGTGGAGGGATCTAAGCGCTCGTCGCACAGCAATGCTTACTTTTACGGACTCTGGAACTCCAAGAGGATTGTGCTCTTCGACACTCTGCTGCTGAACAAGGGAAAACCCGACGACTCTGAGCTCTCCGAGGATGAGAAGGGCAAGGGCTGCACCGACGAGGAAGTGCTGGCCGTCTTGGGACACGAGCTGGGCCACTGGAAACTTGGTCATGTGACCAAAAACATAATCATTATGCAGGTCCACTTGTTCCTGATGTTCCTCGTCTTCGGCAATGTCTTCAAGTACCCACCGTTCTACGTGGCCGTGGGATTCGCCCCCGGCACTCGCCCCATTCTGGTGGGCTTGCTGGTTGTATTCACCTACGTGCTCGCCCCCTACAACGCCATCATGAACTTTGCCCTGACGATCTTGTCGCGACGTTTCGAGTATCAGGCCGATGAGTTCGCTTTCAAGCTGGGCTTTGCCGAGCAGTTGGGTCAGGCACTCATCAAGCTGAACGTGGACAACCTGGGCTTTCCCGTCTACGACTGGCTGTACTCCACCTGGAATCACTCGCACCCCACTCTACTCCAGCGGCTGAATCGCCTCAAGGAGCTTGACGAAAGCAAGAAATTGAATTAGGAACGCTTACATCACCTTCGAGACCAAAGTTTACACTGTTCGCTTTTATTTTAACTTCCAGGAAATAAAGTCTTGGGACTTGACTCCCAATAAACAAATGATCAGTGTTTTTAGGAAGGGTTTAAGAGGCACAGATGGGCTAAACGTCGAAAGTGAGCTTATAAAATCAAAGTGTTTGTGGGTTTTTTGGGAGATACAATAAAGGACATAGTCATGGACATGCACTGCGTGCCAAGGATGCTACTTTAAGGATGACTCTATGATTGACATATCTTTTTTAAAGATTTCAGACTTCAAAACTAGTTTAAAATGGGTTTCTCTTAAGCTTTTAATGTTAGCAAAGCAATGGATTCCGAACACAATCCGGTAGGTTGAATCCATCAATCACCTTGTTAGGTCGGATTCCTTTTCAAAATTATAGAAAAAGTATGCTAGGCGATTGGCAGAGGAACCGACAATGTCTGCATACTTCTGGGATGATCCCTTGATACTGCTCTACCTAATGATAGCTGTCCTGTTGCTGGAAAACTGCTGGGCCGTGTACTTGATGCTGCGCGAGGTAAGCGATCCGGAAGTCTGGAATCTGGAGTACCAATCTATCTCTCTCTCCATCTCTTGCAGATCTTGGTCGCCTACAAAGTGGAAAAGGTTCCGGACGTCATCCGTCCGTATTTACCGCAGGAGCTGTATGACAAGATGCGTGTCCACAAGATCCACAAGGGCTGGATCACGATTGTGAACGCACTGATTGCTGTGGTTCTGCTGGGTGTGGTGGAGCTCTACTTCGGCTTCTACGCCTGGCTGTGGGGAGTGGCAGGGAAATGTGTCCTGGGCGAGTGGATGAAGCACGAGGCCTGGGTCTCCGTGATCTATGTGCTGCTGCTGAGCTTCTACCTCTGGCTGAAGAGCATTCCGGCGATGATCTACGAGAAGATATGCATCAAGCAATTGCAGGAGAAGCCAAAGAGCCCGTGCTGTGTAAGAATCTGCCAGTTTGTCGTCGAACTTGTGCTGGGAACCGTTGCTACCATTCTAATGGTGGTGACTCTGGTCTTTACGTTTATCGGTCTGGGCCCGCACTGGGCCTCGTTGGCCTTGTACGTCCAACTAGTAATCATTACGTGCATCCTTATCCTGCTAATTCCGGTCCTCATTGATCCGATCATGGGCAGGCGCGTGCCGCTGGAAAATGGGAATCTGCGCACGGCTCTGGAGGCGCTCACGCAACGTGTCCGCTTCCCCATGCGCCAGGTTCAAATCATCCGAGTGCACGATCCGAACGCCGGGAGCAATGCCTTCTTCTACGGCAGCTGCTGCCTCAAGAGGATCGTGATCTTCGATACGCTGCTGCTGAACAGGGGCCAGCGAGATGTCTCCGAGCTGCCGCCCGAGGAGGTGGGCAAGGGGCTGCAGGACGCCCAGGTAACGGCTGTGGTGGCTCACGAGCTGGGTCACTGGAGCCACGGTCACTTCTACAAGGCCCTCGCAACGTTCCAGCTGCATCTGGCCCTGACCATCTTGCTGTTTGCCGCCGTCTTTTCCCACGGACCCATCTACCAGGCGGTGGGATTCGCGCCGGGCGTGCAGCCCATCATCGTGGGATTCCTCATCATCTTCGGCTTCGTTCTGACACCCTACTTGACCCTGGTCAACTTCTTCATGCTGAGCATGACGCGCTGCTTCGAGTACCAGGCGGACAAGTTCGCCTTCCGGCTGGGATACGGCGAGGATCTGCGTCAGGCGCTGCTCAAGCTGTATGCGGATAACCTGGCATTCCCCGTGTCGGACCGCTGCTACTCCAGGTGGCACCACACCCACCCCACCATGCTGGATCGCCTGGAGCGGCTGAGGGGCCTCTCGAGATAGGGAATGTCTGAGCAGCCCTCTCTCAATTTTCGGACACGGTAGGCTCTGGCCGAGAAGTTTCTGTCTCGGCTACAATAGATATATATTTTTTTGAATAACACGAACTACTCTTGTTGTTTGTGGGGGGAACATGATCAGCTTTGATGGCCTTCTACGACACTTGGCCGAAGGTGGATCCCCTGATCGTGCTGATCCTCCTGTGTCTCATCGTGGTAGTTGACCGCGTCTGGGAGATAATAATCACAAAGCGACAGGTAAGCGGGTTGGTCACTCTCCAAGGACTGATCTGATCACTGAACCCCTCCGATTGCAGCAATATGTGTGCATGAATGCGGTCATGGTGCCGGAGGAGCTGCGCGGCATCATTCCCCCGGAGATATATTACCGGGCCCGCATCTACGAGCTGCACAAGACGGAGCTGCAGATATGGAAGTACTTCATCGACTTGATCATCACTCTGCTCGAGCTCACCCTGGGCTTCTATCCCTTCCTCTGGAGCCTGGCGGCCAAGACGCTGATGCCACTCACCGTCGCGGAGGTCTATGTGACCATGATCTTCGTCTTCTACCTGACCATCTACATCTGCGTGCGCTTCCTGCCCGTGCTCATCTACGACAAGTGCCTCCTGGAGGTGCGCTACGGGATGGCGGGTAGATTTCCGTGGTACCTCTACATCTGCGTGGGCCTCCTGGCCATCCTCCTCAGCCAGCTGGTGCTGATCCCTGTGGCCACGGCCATCGTGTTCAGCGTCCAGGCCATTGGCTACTACTTCTTCCTCTGGTTCTGGCTCTTCTGGGCCCTGTTCACCCTGCTGCTGGTCTTCTTCCTGCCCTACTGCTGCATCCCGTGCATCGGCAGGCAGATAGTCCTGCCGGACGGCACCCCTCTCTACGCGGAGGTGAAGCGCGTCTGCGACTGGGTGGGCTTTCCCGTCACGCGGGTGTTCATCATCAAGACCAGGTCGATGCAGTACAGCAATGCCTACTTCTACGGCAGCTGCTGTCTCAAGAGGATCGTGATCTTCGACACCCTGCTGCTGAACAAGGGAATGGAGCCGTCACAGCTGCTGCCCTATGAGGTAGGCCGGGGACTGACCAACGTCCAGGTGGCGGGCGTGGTGTGCCACGAGCTGGGCCACTGGAAGCACGGCCACTTCTACAAGGCCACGATCATCATGAAGGTTCACTTCTTCCTCACCATGGGCCTCTTCGGACTGTTCTTCCACTGCCCCCAACTTTACATGGCAGTGGGCTTCCCAGCCGGCCTCTGTCCCATCATCGTGGGCTTCATCATTGTCCTGAGATTCGCCCTCACGCCGTACCTCACCCTGGCCAACGTCCTAATGCTGTGGAACCTAAGGCGCTTCGAGTACGCCGCCGATCGGTTTGCCCACCGCATGGGCTACTCCATCCAGCTGAGGATGGCCCTGGTCAAGATCTATGCGGACCACATGAGCTTCCCGGTGTACGACAAGTGCTACGCCCGGTGGCACCACACGCATCCCACGATCCTCGACAGATTGGCCTATCAACAAAAACTGGACGTTAAGGCCATCCGTGACCTGGAAAGGGCTTAGTGCCCTGGGATCTGGGGATTTTAATGTTCACTTAGTAGTCCCCGACACTTGTTTCATAATTTGTTTGTTTTTTGTCAGCCTTTCGAGATTTTCCGTAAAATTTCCCGTATGTCTAGCACACAAATTGCCATGACCAGCTGCAGGTCTATTACCAAATTGGTGGTCAGCATCGGCAGCGGGTAAGTAGAGGATGTCCTTGAGCTCTAAGAGCTTCCATTTTGCGATTCCTCTTTTATAATCTTTACATTCTGAGTCCTTGATTTCAATAAAATTGTTAATGTCTTTATTGAATTTACTTTAATTACTTTGAAAGAGGAATCCTGTTTTGTTTTTTGCTTTCTTAAAAAGCTAAAGAGATTTTATATTTTAGGATTTATTGATGTAGAAATTCACACAACAAAACAATGATTAATTCCCTTCTCTACCTTCTCTCAAAAATCCCGTAGGGAGACCCATATTACTTACGCAGATGAAACCGCCCGCTCTTTCAGCGCGAATCCCTCCTGGTTTACCTTCCGCGGTGGCGTATTGGATCTTAGCCTGATAAGTGAGCCCGTAATCAAAGATTATCGCAAGGAAGCGGCGGCCTTCTTGGAGCGACACTTTGGAAAAAGGCCGACAGTCAGGGCCTCACAGGCCACCCACCAGCGCCTCGTGTCGATGCAGCTGAATGCCTTGGTGGCCAACAGTGAAGGGAATTTCGAGGAGGAGAACCCAGATGCGGTGGTCTGGCATACCTGGCTGCTGGAGGAAGTGAAGCCACCGACCAGCCAGCGCGCTGTGATCACAGAGTGGATTGAACCCCCCACAGAGACTCTAAGGATATTCAATCGTTCCTGGCACTTGCAAAGCTGCATGGCCTGGCGGCTAATTGTTACCCAGCAGAATAGCCTGGCCAAGTGGTGAGTCAATGAATCATTCAGTTGAAGTAGTATAAGCCATTCTGAATCCTTTTAAGCTACTGCCGACGCATCAAGCGATTCATGGACAGCGTCAACAGCTTCGCCAACCTGGACCTGCAGGAGGATGAGTCTTTGGAGGAATTCACCTCTTCGGTTCCCGAGTTGACCGAAAAGGTGGCGAATGCCACCGATGTGCTGAAGCAGCTGAACGAGCTCCTGGACCTCCAGGAGAAGCGCAACCGACGCTACCAGCGCGAGTTGGAGTGAGAAAGATAGGAAAAAGCCTGCGATTGGAGTGCTGACCCCTTGATGTCTGCATAGATTGTATTTATTTATTATTAAAACATTTCTGTATTGTATTCTCATAGTATTTAGACATGTATCCATATAGATATTCGATATTTGTTGTTGTATATAGAGAAAGTCCGCTTCGAAGCTTTACATGCATGTGGTTTCTGAACAATATCTTAGGATTAGCATAAGTACCATATAGAGTTGTATCGTAATTAGTTAATGTATAAGTTAAGTTGGCATTTTGTTGCATGTACGGGTTAGCACAAGGTTTCATTTTTAAAATTGATTGAAATATGTATTTTTCCAATTTTTTTTCTTTTTTTCTGAGTGTATTCAAAGCTAGGACGACTTGTGCCATATTGATTTGCTTAAACTATTTCGCATTTGGATTTTAAAAATGAACCCCTGGGCGAATTCCGTTCGAAGGTTGTACCAATTTCCTTGTCTTGGCTTTAAAGCTTAAGATTATTAACGTTAGGGTTTAAGATCTGTTTGGAAAATATAGAATATAGCTCTGGAAAGTAAGGTCAAAGGGGAGAGAGGGTTGAACCAAGTGGCATAAGTTTATATATGTATAGCTATAGCACCTTGAAAAAACGTTAGATAGTTCGTGGCTTGTGGGTTAACTTTAAGTTTTCGCTTAAATTTAATTCGCGATTGGCCTAAGCAGGTAACTCAAATGGAAATGTTGCCAGCTGCTCGGAATCTGCGCCTCAAAATCGATGCGACGACAAGGACGAGTGTCGTCCTCGTCCCTCGTCGCCTGCATAGATACATACACATCCCAGGGGGTGTCACCTGTCGTCGGGTGGGCGATGCATTAGTGGCGTCCACCCCCGGGCTGTTGCTGCAAGTGGCCCTTGATTGATTGATTGATGTTTGCCAGCAGCGTATGCGGCATGTGGGATGTACACATAGTAAGTATGTCTATATAATGTCACTCCCGTGCAGAATCGGACCGAAATTGAGGCTTGGCAAGGGGTACGCGTTACATGCGCCGAGTTAAAAGATACTTTCACAATTATTAACAACAATTATCTACAGATTGTAGCCACATACATATATGTTTATGTTTATGTTTATGTTTATACTTATATAATCGCAAATAACGCTTGACGACCGACTCTCCCGTGTCCTTAAATATAGCTACTTTTATTTCAAGTTTTAATTGGTAATTAAATAAAGTACTTTATGCAAATACACATAGAAAATATAAATACATATATATACTCGTAATATAATATAAAATCGATGTACTGATCTTGATGTTATCATTTCCTAATTGTTTACTTTAAGTGGCTCGATTCAGTGTTGCAAATTGTTTGTTTGATTGGATAAATCTCCGCTTTTTTCTTAAGTTTTTCTTAGTTTTTCTTAGTTTTGTTTTGGTTTGACTTGGGGGAAATATACTCTCAACAGGCTTAACGTACGATAAACATTTATTTAAGATTGAAACATTTATGTTATATTTATTTTTACCAATAGCTTCGCTTTGCTTCGGGTCGGATCTCTGGTTGTCCCGCAGGATCCTCCCCCTCAGCCAAAATCTTCGTCATTGCTGCCCTATTTGGATGCAGTTCTAAAGTAAACAATTGCCTCGATGCCCACTATGGCCTCGCTTCCGGATTTGCCTCGCTTTCTTCGTTTTTGGGTTGACAAAAATAGAGTCCGCTAAAATCTCTCTGATTGGGATATATTCGCGCGAGAGCACCACGGCTTACTCCTCCTCGTCTGGCGACATTTTGGCCAGTGTCAGCAGGATCATGGTCAGCTCCTTGCGCGAGATCTTGCCGTGCTTGTCGGTGCCCACGCCCCGCATGATGGTCTCCTCGAAGGCGGCCAGATCCTGGGCATCGTAGTCGTCCTAATGGGAGGCCATAAAAAAAATTAAAAATATAATAAATAAATAAATAAATTAATAGTAAGTTAAGAAAAATAAATAATAAGTAATAATAAGTAACAAGAGCCCACCTTCTTGACCAACTCCAAGAGATCCTTGAGGAAGCCTTTGAGCTCCTCGTTTTCAATGGTTCCACTGTTGTCCTGCAGGGTTATTGATAGATTTTTAACTTAGTAAATATAGTTATGTAGTTTTATATTATTTATTTTATTTTGTTTACTATATTATTTATTTTATTTATGTTATTATATTTACTTACCCGATCGTAGAGCGAAAAGACCTTTTCTATATCTTCTTTGGTCAACTTTGTGGCGCCCTGTGAAAAGAGATTAATAATTACCAACTAATTACTAGAAATTATAATAAATACATCTTTCACACACAGGTTTATTTATAAGTATTTTTATAATTTAGATTGAGCATACTTTCAACGTTTTTTTTAGGAGTTAAATGAATTAATGTTTAAAAAAAACTTTAAAGGGAATCCAGTTTAAACTAATATTTTTGTATCCAAAGTATGCTTAATCCTTTATCAACATGGAAACAAATGTTTTTTACACTTATAAGTTGTGGGATAACTCATAGCATTATCCTGCAACTTCTTCAAAGGATTCTTTAGGAATATGCGCAATCGGTTTCCCCTATAAACTATCATAGATCTAAACTACTGAATCGTGGCGTGTCTTAGGTGCGATTTCTGATTAGTTTTTTAGGTTAAATACAAGGCGCTCTTAAGGCATGACAGCATGCAAAATGTTGGCAATGGCAATAAAAGCATGCTTTCTTTTCCGGGGAATTTAGGGCTTACGACTTGTCTTGCTTAGGAGGGGAATTATAATATCAGGCGGAAAACAAAAAAGGCATTCCATTTACACACTCATTTGTTATGCTTACGAAGTGTACTTAAAGGCTAATTAAGCTGAAAGAAACACACTGCCAATTACGCGTGTGTTTTATGCCTTTGACATCCGCTAATTAATATGAATTATGGCCCAGGTAGCAGCAGATTTGTCTCTGGCACTCGCCACCCCGCTCTCTTGGGATAATAATATACGTTTATTTTTTGTTCACCGACGGAAACACGAAATTTATCGATTCCATTTGCACCCAGCAGCGAATTGCTCGCATTATTTTCCCCTGTATGTAAGCCCCCGAAAGCATGCACACACAAGCACGGTCTGGTAATTTTTTGGGGGTTATGCAGCGTGGCCAAGGTGGCGCCTCAAGTTCAAAGTTTGCAGCAGATTTCCACTGCAGGTAAAAATACATACTGGCAGAAGGGTAATTTATTTTATAATTAAAATACTTTTCTACATTTACGCTTTATATTTTATAGTTAAGAATGTCCACAAATTTTGTAAGGAAGGGAAATAGTAATTAGTCCATCAGAAATTAATTTGATTTAAAATGTAAATCCTTAACTGTTTCCTTAAGTTTTTGTATATATTTATTATAATTTCCTCCTGCTAAAATAGTATTTTTTCCTGCAGTGCATTTAAGGCAGGCACGAGCTAAAAGCTGCTAGGTGGAACTGGAGTTTCTGTTTTCGTTATCCTTGGCAAAGTCCTGATAACATTGGTTTTACTGGCGCCTTGAAAACGCATTTGGCGCATTCTTTGTGCGTTCTTAACGGGATTAGAAACCCATTAAGTGGCAGCCCTTTTTCCGCCTCAAGCCCCTAACAAAAATTCGTGTTTAACCGGGCATTATAAAAATTGTAACGCGGAAAGCCGTTGAAATTGAATTTTGCACATGTGACGGTATTTTCTGAATGGTTTTTTTCTGCGCTCTTTGTCAAATGGCTCTTACTTGCGACTTAAGTATTGCGCCTTGAACGTGATGCTGTGTGCCGTCGCCGCCGCAGCCCCACTCACATTGATAAAATGAAGTAATTATTTTACACTTCAACACTTTGAAATGACGGCGGTGGGGTGGCAGGACGCTGCCTGCGGCTGCCATTATCCATATGGCAGTGCCACAGAATATATATCCATCCTCCCGCCCGGCCTCCGGCAGCACATTCCTGCCCGCTCACTCAATGACTAAATTATGCAAAAGGTTCCCCAGGAGCAGGAGGTGGATTCCACATCAACGTGTAATTTGTGTGAACCTCACATCGTTAAGGCCAAAGCTGTTCACGTACGCGGCAAGGGCCTGGGCTTGGGATCGGGATGTGTTAAGTGGGAAATGGGCTGAGGACCGATGCCATGAAAAGTCTAATTAGTAGCTCGTAGCTATCATTCCCCTTGGCGAGAATTGCCCTGTGGCCGAGAAGGTCCTAGGCCGGGGACCCTTAAAATGGGTAGATTGCAAATTACTCAAACTTTTACGGCCCGAAAGTTGGCTTGCTTATCGCTAATAAGCAGTAAGCTTTTATTAATTACGAAATAAGAACACGAATAAAACAAAAGTATAGTTTTGTTTTGTAGAACTCAAAACTTTAGGTCTTTTAGCCTGCTAAAAGTAAACTAAAATATCTAACTAAATATTTAGGAACAAAGGGAGGTCATTAATTATTTGTACAACATTTATAATGATAGGTTTTATAGCTTATCCATCATTCATTGAATATTCATAATATATATAAATAAAATATCACTCATTTATATTTGTCAAAATTCAATTTCTCTTGAAAGAAAAGCTGTTTCATTCACACTGCAATCTCGGAATGTATTTACTCTACAAAGAAACAAAAGGAAAATTTCGATGCCAAATTCATGCAGTCTTTTTTCGTGTCCATAAACAAGACTATTTCAAGCCAATTTAAAGCACTTAAGTGGTTTTTGTGTCTATTTTTTATTCTTGTCTGGCGGGGATGGAAAAGCATGCTTGCTACAATAAAAACCATAATCAATAGAAATTCCTTGAGGGTTCAATAAAAAAATGATTGTTTAAACAAGAATTAGCCAACGTACAAAATGATAGAATTTTATTGAGAGTTTTAATGGGCCACCAGTGTCTATAATTTGTATTTTTCCCCAATGATTGAATCTGAGTATCTGTTTCTCTTTTTTCGGTTTTATATTCTGAATACGTTGGTGATTGGGTGGAAAATAAATACTTACATCAATGCCCTCCTTTTAGTGTGTGGTTTTTATATATATATATTTGATGTTAGTTATTTTATTTCATTGGTTTCATGGTTTTGTTTTTGGTTTTTGCAGGAATGTAAATAGTTTGTGTATTGTTTGACGAAATATTTATGTTTGTTCGCATTGTTTTGGCATTTGTGCAATTTGTTGCAGATTGTTGTTGCATGTACGTGTATATGCAGATATTTGTATATACAGCATATGGCGAAAAGTTTTGATTTGCGGCAATTGTTTGGTTATTTCAGAGTTGATTTTTCGAATTGCATTTGTGAGATAAGTCGGAAGTTAGAGGTGGGCAGCCCAAAATAGTTTATACCACGTGCACAGTATAATTTAGTTTTATTCGTTATTTGTTGTTCGATTATCGTTAGGTTGTTGATTTTGAAATAAAAATGCACAAGATCATAGGAAGAATATGCAAAGATATATAGTATTTTGTCATGTTTATATAGATACAGATGTAGAGTTGGTTAGGCATAGAGAGGAGTAGTTGGCGGGAGGGGAAACGAAAAAGATATAAATATATAGAAAGTTAGAAAAATAAACAGTTCGTTTTAATCCGAAATCAAAGCGGGCAAATCGTTGGAACGTTGCCAGCCCTGACTCGCTTATTAATAAATATTGGTTTTAAGCTAAGTTTTAGTTATTGGTTTTAGTAAGCTAGGAGATCTAAGATCTGGATGCAGCAAAAACTAAAAGTGAGAAATATCAAGTATACGCTTAGTTGAACTTGAACTAGTCATACGCATTACCAATTAGAGAGCAAAAGATTCTCGCAGCTTGCAGTTTTAGTCAGCCTTTGTATGTTAATCGCGCTAAAATTTGTAACTAATTGCAAGTTTTTAAAGGAACTTAGAAGGTAAATTTAACTAAAAAACTGTCTGTGCCGAGGAAAAGTCACGTTTTCACTTAGCCTCACGTCTAGGCCTTTATTTTTGTTTATTTCCTGCCACATAAAATTCGACCACATTAAAAACGGTGTTCTATACACGGTAATAGAAGAGTTTTTGGGCATTTTGTATTTGGACAACTGTTTGGGGGCTATAAAATATAGTAAAATCAATTGGAAAGGTTTCCAAAAGTATTAAAGATCCTAAACGTAAGCAGAAGTTTTTTAAAATTCTAAAAATAATAGGATTTTATTAGCTGGGAATATTGTTAAAATAAAATAAAGTTTTAAGATTTATTTAAACTGTTTTTAAGTTCCTCATACTTCGCTTTATAATTAATTTCATGGATTTTAATTATGTTCCCTATTTTTCTATATCTTTTTATTTTTCTGTACAATTTTTTTAAAAAAGAGTTTTACTTAATTATCGAATTAGTTAGAGATCTTCATACTCCCCTTAAATATATAAATTCGATGCAAATTGTAAATTATTTTCTATTGAATATTATTCCCAGAACCCCTTCCTAGTCTCTTCATTTTCCCTTGCCATTTATCTCAGGGTCCCGAATGTCCCTGGAGCCCTTTATTTGGGTGTCCACGTCCACACCTCTACTCCCATTCCCAGTCACATTTCCATGCAACTTTGGCTGGCCAACCCGTTCCTGTTGCTGTTGCAGCACATTATGTCACTGCTCGTTGCGGTGCATGCGGCGACTACGTGATGTGCATTAGCATAACGCTTTCCGCCACTTTTGGCCACCAGCCAGCAATACAGTGTGCCACATAATTGGACGCCCGGAGACAGAAGTTCCTGTCAGAGTTCACCTCCTGCAGGTGCAGGTGCTGGTGCTGGTGCTGGCTAAAAGCCCCTTGCAAAATATTGCATATATATCTCCCGCTCCCGCTCGGTCGTCGTCCCGCTGCGGTTATCAAAATGCTGATGCATGCCTCTCCGCTTTTATGGCCGGCTCTGCTCCGATTCGCTCTGCGGTACTAAGAAATTATATAAAAGTAATAACTGCACCTTGGGTAAATGTGCTGGAAACGCCTATTATATGGCTGCCCGAGCTTCGGCTGCCTGCTTTTTATGGCACTTCATAACGGCCGACTTACGCGGCCGAAAGACATAAGGATATATACGCATATCGGCGGTGGTCAGGTGCTCCGGCTCTGGTTCCTCTCGCGGCATTAGGGCTCACTGGCTTGGAACTGAGGGACCTGGATGGTTTCGATTATAATCGCCTTCGCTGGCTACATTGTTATGCATGACTCCTGACCGCATCCTGCACATCAATAAAACCCAAATAAAATGTCGCTTGTGCTGCGAGCTGTAACAATGAGCAAATGTGCGGCTTGCAAGCCGTGAACGAGCATTGTTCGCTGTGCATTGCTGTGGCAGCTCCTTCGTCCTTTTCGCTTGGCTGCCTGGACGAATGGCCGGGATGTGGGACGTGGGATGTCGGATGCCCCACTGAGTGCACATCGCCACAGCGCACATATCAAAATTGCTCATGTGTCGGCCACCAAAAAGAGCTACATATTTATTACAAAATAACTCTTTTTTAAGGGAAGCAGAGATGATGTTCTCATGGGAATTCGGGAAGCCTTAAGAATGTATTCTGATATCAGATCTTTGTAGAAATATTTATAGTTGGGTATACACTAGTTTCTCTACAGATATATTTATATTTTAAGGAAAGTTTGTTTAAGATCACTTTCTAATAAGAGAATAAAATTGAGATAATTTATAAAATATTTAGAGAAAAATGCGTTAACGTTAAGTACATCTCTTTTGAGGAAGAGTCTATTTCTTAAATAAATAAAGATAGTTTAAGAACACTTTCTACTAAGAGAATAAAATTGAGATAATTTATAAAGATTTAGAGTAAAATGCGTTAACGTTAAGTACATCTCTTTTGAGGACAAACAACAAAGATTCATAATTATATATAATTATATCTACGATTTGCTGAATTTCTTAATAAATGCCGCTCCTTCCCAAACTTCTTTTCCAGCTCGTAGGTCAAATTTTAATAGTGTTATTATTATAGCTAAAATCGAACTAAAAGCTCAAAGTTCAACAATATACGAGTATACACACAAACTTGTCTATAATATGTGTATAGTGATACTGACACCCCCACTTGTTTGGCTTTTCAGGTGCTCCAATTTCAGTTTAGTTGGAAAATTTGAAT
Source organism: Drosophila tani (assembly GCA_008042535.1). Taxonomy (NCBI): domain Eukaryota; kingdom Metazoa; phylum Arthropoda; class Insecta; order Diptera; family Drosophilidae; genus Drosophila; species Drosophila tani. The sequence goes on from VNJO01007247.1 coordinate 15,107, forward strand.
AAAACCAATAAAATAATTACCGGGAAAATTGTATAATTAAACTACCGAAAAGGCGTTCTTTGTGGCGAGGCCGCACATCTGTCGAATTTTATTTAGTTTGCCGGAAAACTACGCACGTGGGAGTGAAAACGAAAGCCATCCGGCCATCAAAGTGATTTAGTGCAATGCGAATCCAATTGCGATTGCAAGCCAAGCCGACACAAAGTGAGGGCGGCTTGAATGCAACACTTTTGATTTTGTACGCCACTGTGTTCGCTGCAATGTGGCACCGCTTTGGTGCCCCCCCAAAACGCCCCCGAATTTCCATCGAATTTTCCGAGAGCCGACAACCGACAACAAGCGCTGCCAATGAGCAATGAGCGTCAATGCGACTGGAGCACGTACATTTGCAGCAAATAACAATAAGAGCTCTCAGCAGCAGCAGCAACATTACCCCTCTTAGCCCCATTTTTCTGTGTGGATCTAACCCAGTTGATTGCCAAGAACGGAGGTGGTTTTTCTTTGCTGTTCCATCCACGGTACACATGTGAGGGGATCTAGATGTGGCCGTGGCTGTGAATGTGGTTCATGTGGCAAACAGCAAAAAGGAAATCCAAACACGAGGACGAACATGAGGGAAAAAGGAGTTCGCCTCGAGGCGTGCGAAACGCGATTCACAAAATTTGGCAAGGGGCTGGCTCAGCAAATTTGGGAGTTTTCAAAGCTAAAAGGAGCAGCATTTATTTCATTCGGTTCCTAATACGTTGTACATATTATATTCGAAGTACAGTTGAACTCCTATAGCTTGGAAGAAAAGCTGATGAAGAACGTTAGGGAATAACTTGGTAGATGGTGGTTTATCTAACGTTTCAAGTCTCTAGATATATCTATGGTAACTATAATTATCAAGGAAGATAAATATATCAGAATAAATATATCAGAAAAATATAATTTCCAATTTATTTAAGGTTTAAAGCTTGCATTAAGCCAAAGGCAATCCTTTTTTACCTTCCAACTTCTCCTAAGATTTTTGACCCCATTTCAATCTTTCCTAATCTATATTTTATGCAAGCCTTTTTCCCCTAAATTTAATCTTAATGTTGCACAATTTATATCAATCCCTGGCCTGCATAAATTGGCAGAATTTTTCTTGGTTTCTTGAGGGAGAGACTTTTGCCAACAGCTGGGGCTCTGAGTAAATAAAGAATAAATTCTTGTTGTTTTGGTTCTTTGGGGGGGGGGGGAGACGATGTCTTGCCAAAAAAATGCCGCTGCTGAACACGCTTAAAATGCGAGAGCGGAAAACACACTCGAAATATATATATGTACAGTCAAGTTTTGGCCTGTGGCAAGTTACGTGACACTCGGTGGCAGGCTGGCAGGCTGGGAGACAGGCTCAAATGCAACGACATCTTCCCGCCCCAGCAGCAGCATCAGAGCTTCATTCATTTAACCGCATTTGGCATCATCAGCATTTTGGCCAAGTCGAAATGAGTTCGCTGAATTTCGTCGGGAATTTTAAATGTCCCCCTTCCTTTGCTGGCAGAAAGGCAGATGTTCTCTGGGAAGCCCAAAAAGTTTGTTTTTCCACGACACCACATGGCTTTTCTTTTGCTAATTGCCAGGGATCTGTCTGAGGCGAAACTAATATTAAAGTATTTAATGGCCAGCCATTTGGGGACTTTCCACCTTCTGTTTATGCAGTGGTTGCTGTTTGGTATTTCTTTCTTTCTTTTATTTTTACAACCCAATTCGAATCACATCAAATCTGTTGAAGCTCGAACAGGAGATACACAAGGAAAAACAATAGGTGATTGAAGTTAATTTGAAAAAAAGTGAGACAATACAATTTTTTTTATTGATTTGAACAGACCTTACTGTCAGTTGAAAGAATGCATTTTACAACACATTAAGTGAGAACTCACTCGATTGAGTTTAAGGTTATTATCGATATTTTATGTCAATCGTTCGGCCATTTTCTGTTACGTCCACCACTAGCTTATGAACAGCACCTCATTTAATGTTATCGAGTTCGATAAAATTCTGACACATACAAACTTTTTCCCGTGTTTTGTTTTCGGAAATTGATTTCGCTAGCTGCCACGCATTTTATTCTCGCGAAAATTGACGGAAAGTGGGTGAAAGTGAAGGCACCTGGACAATTTAGCTGAGCTCTGTCGCTTTTGGCTCGTTTACTTTTACGATGGCAGACAATATTTTGCTTTTTGGGCGGAACAGATACTTCTGGCTTTGGGCCACGGCTTTATTTTGTTGTGACGCAGCGAGAATTGAGTTGGGGATGGGGGCCAGAGGGTCGAAATCCGTTTATACTTGGCTCGGTAATATTTTCTTTTTTATGGCCACAACTTTTCAATTCCAATGTTGCACTCTCAGTGCGGAATTTGTTGTGGCAAAGTGAGAAAATCTAGGGGAAAGCCAAGAGGGGAAATAAATACGGGCATTGTGCCTTTGAAATGCTGTATTTTCGGATCTGTCGAGCGAAAATGAAAAGCTCTCTAAAAGGGTGCACAGCAGTTCAGATTTGTTGTGGGTAGAAAAAGGCAGAGAAAGTTGAAGAATCTATTCAAAACAAATTGTGGCATAAGGAACATTTAGAGGGAAATGAAAAGGAATGAAAGGTTTTAAGTAGCATTTTTTTAGGAAAAGGGAAGAGCATTGAAGAAAGAATTATATAGCAAGGAGAAAACCTTATATTATAGATTAATTCTTATAGTTCATTTCCCTTAGATTCGGCACAGACTTTTTTAAAAAAATATAATATTAAACAAAGAAAACAGACAAATTAAACTGAAATGCATTGCTTGATTGAGTTAGTGGCAAAAGCTAAGTTAGTTCAGGTAGTCCAGGCTGCAGCTAGAGTGACGAACGAAAGAAATCAAGGCTAACCTAGGTGCTAAACGTGTTTTGTTGTCAATGGCAAGCCGAGTCTGTTCTTAAACTAAAAGTAGATCTTTTTTCTTTTTTTTTCTTAAGCGCGCCGCCATGAACACGATATTATAAGGCGATACTATCTGGTCGCGGCAATTTCCTCGATTGAACGATGCTTTCTGACTTTCTGGCTGGAAGTCGTTGTCATATCGCTTGGCACTTACCTTGAACACCTGGCGGCAAAGGAAGTTCTCTTTAACCGGAAGCAATCTGCAATAAATAAGTTAGCTTGCTGGCTGCTCTCAGTCTCGGGCCTCTCTTCAAGGACACTTACTTGGCCATTTCCGACAGCTGCAAACGTCCGTCCTTGTTGGCATCGAATACTTGGAGCTGTGAATCGAGAAATCAAACGGACGAGTGGTTGGGCATACATTATCGGATGGGTAAACAGAGGAATTGAATTATTTAAACTATTGTGTGTCAATTGAATGTAAAGAGGACTTGATTGCTGATTAGGGAGGGGCTTCGAGACATGACATAAAGACATCTATGTTTACTTTTTGCTTTATTATCTCTGGGGATTCTAAATTAATTGTAATTGATTTTGTATGAATTTCTTTCCCCCGAGATTTTTAAAATATTTATTATAATTATAAATTGAACTTTCTATTCCATTTATTCTTTATTTAACTCACCATGGTATCGGTGTACTCAATGAGCTTATCCTCGGACACATCATTGATCTTCTTGGCCTCTTTGAGCAAGTCACGCAAGAAATTCTTCAGCTCATCCGCCTCAATGTAACCCGAGTTGTCAGTGTCGTATTCACGCCAGATCTAATTTAATTTCAAACGACAAAAAGGGATTGCAAATTAATTGAGGAATTCCATCCACCTGCACCTGCAGCTCCACAGAGATTCCTGATTGTCACACCTACCTTCATGAATTCAACGCTCGACTCCAGTGGATTATCGAAGCGGAAGAGCAAAAGGAAATTCTCCTCCATGGGCAAAAGTTGAGCCAGCTGTAGGAAATAAAGAAATAGTTGTTGTTGAAAAGCTGGCAGAAAAATACCTTTTGTTTCAATGCGTGACTTGACAATGAATCAAGTTATAAATAGGCGTGTACAAGGGTCCTGTGTTTCCTGTGTTTTCTGGTTAAAAGTTCTGCAATGCAAAAGGAAATCTAGTTGCCAAGCTTGTCTGCTGCACTTTCATTAGGGGAAAAAGCTGCAAAAGTTTTGTCTCAGCCATTCGTTAAAACTTTTCAGCATAATTTAAGTGCCGAATCGGTAATCAGTGGCCTTGGGGGGGGTGGGGAAAACTTTTTAATTCGCTCTTTGGCGAATTTGCATCCTTATGTGCAGCTGGTAATTAATGCGCTATTTGCAATTAAAGTTTATCCCCCGGCCAATCCCTTGTTGACAAGCTATCAGGCGCCATCTGCCCTGGCTGATTATCAGGTAAACATCGCAATTCAACCCCAAAGCCAGTTCAATCGATGGCTCAACGTGGCGTATGAGCGATGTCGATGCCGACCACATAAATAAATTATGAATGCGATGTGCGAGGCCACCTTAATAAGCACTTCCCGGGTGGCTCTGCAACTTGAACTTTTCACTTCACCCCGCAAAGTTTCTTCTTTTTTTCGGGTGTGCTCATTTATCAAAAGTCCATTGTGCTGAGCCTCGTACCAAGTGGGCTTTATTATTTCCACTTTCTACCATTCAAACCAAACAGAGAAATCTCCTTTCAATAGTCCGTGCCGCTGCTGCCGGTCCAACTTCAATTAAAAACTCATTTAATGTGGAAGGAGCGAAGGAAAACTTTTTCTTGGGCCAGACCTTGTCGGAAAGTTTATTTTTTCTCTGGGGAGGGAAGCGCCAAATAATTTATTGAGGCCCCCGCGGTCCCGGGAAGGGGGCTCGAGACATTTAAAAACCAATTTGAAAAAGGCAAAAGGAAGGCAGTGGCGTCGCCGTCTCAAGGAAATGTCACTTCGAATACAAAAGCCATACAGACAACATTGCGCATACGACGTGGGGGCCGAAATTTGTGTTTGAATGTGCGGTCAATTTTTGGGGCCTATACAGCCATCTCCTGGGGCAGCTAATGCCACACACATCGGAATAATACCCACCTCTCTGATATCGATTTTGCCATCCTGATTGTCGTCGTAGGCCTCCATAAAGCAGGACTTGAGCTCCTCGAGCATGGTGTCCGTGACAGCCTTGGGGAGCGGGCGAGTTGAGAGCGTTAAGATTAAGGATGCAGTTTTGGTCAATCGAACAATGGTCTCACCTCGGGACTAATGTCTGTGGCATTGGCACTCGACACGAACTCCCGCAGAAAGCCGTCCAGCTCGGTGCCCTCGATGTAGCCATTGCCTGGGGTGGAAAAGGAGAGTGTAAACTTATGAGTTCTTGAGGATATAATATTATAATTATCTATTTAAAAGATATAATATTTAAAGGCTGACTTGAGTGCCAAATTGTTGTGTCAACGGATGAGTATTATGGCCTTAAACTGACTTGGACAGTGGCCAAAAGAAGTCAATGAATATTTTGTAAGCCAGAAAGTAGTGCTGTGACTTAAAGACATGAATTTTATATGGAATAGACTCTCAACTTTAGCTCTTGCTAACAGATTCGCTATCTGTGTAATATCTACAGCTCAAGCTCCACTCACCATCCTTGTCGTAGTGGGCCCAGACATCCATGAACTGGTTGGCAGACAGCTTCTTGAGTTCCCTGGACTCGGGATCGCGGTACTGCCTCATGAAGTTATGGGCCTTCTCGATCTGAACGCGCTTGGCGGCGGCTGCTGCGGCTGCTGAATCCATTTCTGTTTTTATTCGGGTTTATTTGTCCTGGCGGCTGGTGCAATTATCTGGGGATGAGAGGCAAAGGAATACAACAATTAATTTGCGGCCGCATTAAATGCCGTGCTCGGTGTCTGGGGAAAAGCCAGTTGTCAGCGCAGCTGAAACTGTCAAATTAATAGCATAAAATAGAAAGAAACACCCACGAAACCACCTCCCAGCTCGCACGTACACACGGACGGACGTACGGACGGCGGGTGAGATATGGCCGCTGCGGGAGTCGCACTGCGACAAAACAACATTGCATTCGGTTGGGGGATGGGATTCCCCGCGGCTGAAATGAGACAGGACGTCACCTCCATGCGGCCCCCATGTGACCCCCTGCCATCGCCACCGCCCCTGTCACAAGTCATTGTGAGTTAAATACGCCAGCGGAAAAAAGAAAAAAGAGAAAAGAAAGCAAGAAATGTAAACAAAATTGCTGTACACGGAGCGTCTGCAGTTGCCTTGCTTGCCTTGCGGGGGTGGCGCTAAAAATACGAAGAAAAGCCCAGGGTTTAACGGAGGACTTGTGCCTGATGTACGGCGGAAGGCACAAGGAACTGCGGTTAAAAAGGGAGCACTTAAAAAAATAAATTAACCTCCAGCTGCTGCCACGCACAGACGCAATCTAGTTCGCACATTTTTTTCTAAATAAACTAGGAACTCATCTTTGAGGGGGGGAGTTAATTAATTTATTTAATAAGGAAGCATTCTCTGTACTATATATAAACAAATTAAAATGGTAAATTCTTTAAAAAACTGAAAAAGTAACTTTAAAGTTTTCCTTTGTCTGTATTTCTGTTCAGTACAGCTTCCTTTTCGGCGGCCTCAGTTTACAGTTTCAATTGCATACTTTCCGGCCTTACATTTATTGTTATCAAATCTCTAGGGAATTCGGAAACGCAGCACATTAATTAAAAATTAATACCACATTATGGTAATATTTGTGCTATTATGCTTTGAATCCCAATTTATTATCTTTCACCTTTCAGCCTTTGGTTTTAATTATGGGAATACATAAATCTTTGAGCCTGGCCATGAGGCTAAAACGTATATTTTTGGGGCTCAAAATTTAGGGCAATAAAAGGCATTTCCCCTGCAGCTAAGCCCGGCTCAAAGGCCAGCTTCGTTGGTCTTCTAACCGAAATCCGGATATATGCGGTGGGAATCGTTGACAGTTTGTTGCGGTGTCTGTGGCCGAAAACAGCGCTCAGAATAGAAAATCTATGAGCATAAATTCGCAGCAGCTGTTGCGCAATGCACACTGCCACCAAACCACTAAGAAAATTTCAACTAATTTGTATTTGAAGAGCAGAGGAAACCAGGTTTTAATTAGGCTTTGAAAAGAAAAGGAGAATAAAGATAAAGCCAAATCAATTTCTAATGATTTAATATTTCTTCTACAAGTATTTATAAATGCTAAGTAGCTAATAAATCATATTTTTAAAACACCCTTACTAAGTAGTTTAGTTCTTAACGTGACTTTCTGAGTGATATTAAGCTCCTGTTTATTATAATATCATGTTAAAAATGTCCAGCGAAATTATTAATCTAAAAATTGCAATATAAATCTCTTATTTTAATTAAAAAAGAATTTCACCTAGTAATCCCTAGATGGACAGTCCCCAAAACAGAAGGGTAATCCCTTCATTAAACCACTTCATTAGCACAAATGGCTGGCAATTTCCGAAGGACATTAAGCAGTGTGCAATAATCGCATTAGTTGGGGAAACTTGTTGACTGCGTCCCCGCTATTGTTTATCGAACCCGCTTGCCAATATTAACTTTTCATTTAATTTGCCGCGAAACTTTTCGCATTGTTCGCGAGCTGAACACTTTAGGAACTCGTGTTATCTGCCGGCGGAACAAGTTGCTCGCATTAACCGGCTGCGATGATGGCCATTACCTGCAAACGCTTTCCTTGTCGTCCCCTGCTGGAACTAAAAAATAAAGACTTTTCTCGCTTTTCCTGCCCTGACATATTATGGCCTGGAAATTGCATTACACCCAATGCAATGGCTTAAAGCCTCTTCAGGCCTTTGTTCTGGCATCCATTGTTGTCCTTGTTATTTTTTTATTGTAGGAAAAAATACTGGGAGCAAGGAAGTCCCTGGAACTGTATACGTAGTTATACGATTATGGCGGAATGCCGGCCAAGAACTTTTGCAATCCCGAGTGCAATATGGCAAATACTCTTGGCCCGGCTCCAACTGCCAGCTAATGTTCTCCCCAGGGGCCATTGAGGGTTAGGTTACGGCTTTAATATAAATTGTGTAATGAGCCGTAGATAAAGCGCCGGAGGTAACTGACCAATAAAAGAAAACAGAGCTAACGATATGCATATAAACCGGGGGAAAATTTGTGAAAATTGAAAGTAGAGCAGGTACCGTGAAAAACTAAAGGGTAGGGCAAGTAAATTTAAATAAAAACCCTAACAATAAATAAAAAATCAAGCAGATAAAAACTTCCACAACCAGATTAAATCAAAACCTCAATTGCAACCTTCAAAAGTCATTAAGAAACCAATAAGAAAAGCCATAATTTCACTTAACAACTGTAACCGCAATTGCAACTTTTGCCAACTTTTGGTACGAAAAACTTTTTAACTGACATTTCCAAATTGCTTTCTGAATATTCAATACGTTTTACTTGCGGCAAAAAACCGAATCAATAAAATAAGGAGAACAATAAAACAAAAACGAGAAATGCCGACCACTTGATAAAAAGTTGTAGCGACGACTCCCCCAGGAAATACAACCTGCTTGCCAACTTCATATTTAAATATGAAATCAATAGGGAAGAGCCTATTGAACGGCCAGCATTTTGGGCTGAGTCAACGTCACTAATGGCCGCCTTGCATGGCAAAGAGCACAAAAGCGGAAAGCAGAAGGCAAATGGGAGCCCTCGAGCCAAAAACGCAGATAAGGAAACCGAACTGTCAAGCCTCGTTGGCCGCATTGCATAAGCCGCGGCTTACACTCGATTCTCAGTGAATACACGGAGGGAAATATATTTTAATAAATTTATTTGGGCCTCATAATCAAGTTTGGGGTAAGGGAAAAGGATTTCTCAAAAGTTAACACTATATAAAATCCCCTTTAAAATTAATAAACATTTAAATAAATCCCTAAACTGAAAGATATTTAATTTTCCCAGTGCACTGCTCAGGCTTGCTCTTCTGGGCGCGTGTTCGAGTGCTCAGGAAAAGTCGGGGAAAAGCGGAGAAAGCAAAACGCACGGCTTGCCACTGCTTACCTGTCAATGGGATCCGTCTCCCTGTCTGTCTGACATTGGCAGTGGCTCACAGGGCTGGAAAGGAAGCACCCACCTGGCCACCATCGCCCATGGGAAGGACACCCTTCAGCTCCCTCTGGCTGTCTGTGGGCATGTCCTGACTTTAAGTGCATTAAGCTCAGTTCGCAATTTAATTTAAGTGTTTTTCTGTTTATTTTCCGTGCTGCCATTTCCCCCACAGTTTCCCCTTTTCTTTTGCGTTTTTCCTTTTCCCTTTCCCCTTCCCGTTTTCCTTCCTTTGCCAGGCTTTTCCTTTCGCTTGTTGCTGTCGTGTCTGTTATTATTTCTATTTTTAAACACTTTTGCTCGGCTGCGGCTTTCAGCCAAGTCTGAATTATGCATCAGTGTTTTGCGTTTGATTTGGGCGGATACCTGCAGCGTGGCTATATATAGCTTTAATTACCCCTAAATGGTTGAGAGAGCTTTACGAGGAAGGATCCAAGCTAAAAGCTTATACTTCCTGCTGATTTATACTTTTTTAGAGGCTTTTTGATAGAGTTATTCCTTTAGAATAATGTACTTCCTGGAGCATTTTCCACTTATGATCATTCCATTTAATGGCCAAGCTAAAAGCAATCACTGTTTCCTGGAATAACTCTCTTTACGCCCCGGAAGGTGATAAAGTCGAGAGTGTGCCAGCTAATAGAATCGTATCAATGTCCTAAATGCATCTAAAAATGCACTTAGGTAAAAGTTGTCCCACTCCGAAGGGACATCCGCCTCCCCAGCCATTAGGTTTTGTGTAGAAGGAAATTTCCTGTTTACTACCTGACCATAATTTTTACACTTTTTACTGCCATTGCCACACTGCACTTGGCTCAGCTCTCGGCCCTGACTGAAACAGTTGTTAAACTAGAAGAGCCAGGGGCATCTCTACCGCAACGTATAAATGTCAGCCAAAGTCATATTCATAAATAATAATATGGCAAACTCCCGCTAACACACGCTTCCACATTCTGACATTGAAACACGAGCGGACCGAGCAGCAGACAGACAGAAAGTCTGTAAAGTGTGTTCAAGTGCAAAAGTCCTGAAGCTCGCTCACAAGAACTGCACGGAGAATTGAAATAAATTACTGACTGACTGACTGAATGACACGGTGACTGACTGACTGACTTACGGGAGGTCTGTTGTCTGTTTGAGTCCTCTTTTTTGGTACAGAAAACTCTGACTTGTTCGAAACCTTCTGTGGTTGTCAGTATATAAATATAATTATCAATTTGCATATTATTTTTTAGATAATTAAGTCAACTCTGAGCTTACATAATAGAATAAAGTGTTAATGAAGGCAAGGGAAATGTATTTTTGGGTTTAAGAAGTAGACAAAAAAGGTTCTTATATATTTCTTAATCTTCTTGTCTTTGTATTTATTTATAAATATTTATTCTAAAAAGGATTGAAATGCCTTAAGAAATAATCTATAGAAACACGAAAGTGTAGCTGCATTAAGTAATATTTTTAGTTCCCGAACAACCACTGTGCTTTTGCATTTGGATTAAGAGAACCCAACCCAACGTGGTGTCCGTGCCCTGTGTTTGTGCTCACGTGTCCTGGTGGTGGTGAGTGTACTTTGGCTTGGTCCTGCTTTGTTTTCCCTGTAAGTTTTCAGTGCAAGGGCTGAGGCACTCACCCTCAAGGGCCTGCAGTTTTTCGCGGCATAATAAACTTAGCCTTGGCTCGGGCCACTTTAGGCCAGAACACAGAACACAGCACAGAGAGAGGGAGGCCCAAAACGAAGGCAGTTGACATTGACATTTGCTTGGCATGCCTCAAGAAATATGTTTATTTATGCACGGCTGGCTATAAAAAGGAATGTTCATCAGTTAATACCATAAGCTGGTTATTAAACAGCACGCCCCGCCATTGATTTGCATGTCTGTCCCAAAAAGCTGGAGATTTATCCCAAAAGGCTTAGGCCGGACCAAAGATTGGGGGAAAAGGTTTAATTTATGGCCCAGAGACCAGCGGTGTCGGACAATTTGTAAAAGGACCGAGCTTAATTTATTGGCTTACGGTTTATTTTATTTCATTTTATTTTGTCAGAGCTGATTGGGGAGGAAGCATCATAAAAATGCAGTTAAAAATTTAAATGCCAATTTGCTAGGTCTTCCGGTATGCAATGAATATCAGAGGAGAAAAGTAGGGTATAAAAATTCACTGACGAAGCCAAAGACTTTTTGCTGATTTATGAACAGAAAATTCGACACAATTCCACAATTTATGGGGTGCAAAAATAATTTTAATTGCCCGAATGTGGTCATTTCAATTGAGATAATTATAAATCACATGATTAGCCATTTTTACCCCCAACTCTCTGGGCACTTAATTGGGCGGCTTATGGCATTTGTTTTTAATAAATCGCTTTATTTATTTGTCCTTCCTTCGCAGCGGCGAACGATTTAGCACGACTCTTCTGATGTTGATTTATGTGCCTTGCACTAGCCTCCCCGGCCACTTTGTAAACAATTATAGAATAGAAATTATAGAACACCGCGCGGAATTCCTTTGTAATTTACTGTCGATAATCCTCCTAATTTGTATACTCGTGTTGGAAAAGCGATTTGCTCGATTACAACGGATCAGGCGGAAAGTGCCGATGATGATCTGCATAAACAGAGCTGAGATCTTGCATCTGTTCTCGTTGGCCGAGAACTCAATTTTTGTCATGCGGCGGGGCTGGTTGGCCCAGAGTTGTTTACGACTCTAAAAACATTTGTGTATTTCATTAGCCGCCCGTATTTTTCCTCTTTTTCCTCACTCAGCTAACGCAGCGTGCGAAAGAAAATGTGTGAAAATTGGCGGAGCCCAGAGGCATGAAAAGAAAACTGAGAAAAAGAAATACTTTTCAGTTTCCTTCCAAGCCAGTGGCTAACAGCTGCATTTTTATTACATTCTATCGGTCACTGTGGAGTCTTAATTAGCTCGGTCCGGGCCCTGGCTAGCCATTATTATCTGTTGAATTTAAATTGAAAAATACTCCGCGTCTAAAGAATAATGCTTTTTGCATGATGACACGCTTGTTTTTTTTTTTTTTTTGGTTTCTGTCCCGGCGACTGCAACCCGCTGGGCTTTAGACAGTTTTAATTAAATTCCCAATGGCCGAGAGGAGAGCGATGATGTCGTGCCACGCCAGCTCCCCATGTGGTCGTTCTTATGGATTGTTATTAGTCCCCGACAGATGTGAATTAAAGCTTTCAATTCGATTCACTGGCGTGACTTTGATCCATCGTTTTTAAAACCCAATAAATGGCCGGCAATGGATTAAGGTTGGGGTACCCATTTGCACAAACAACTCTCTGGCTTAACTATCTGAGCGGAAAATGTCAATATAATGTTTTACATAGGCCAGGAGGCGGCATTTCAATTGATATTCGAGCCTGGGATTTTTTCGAGCTGTAAAAAGTGGAGTGTTTGATTAATATGCAAAGAGGAAAGGAACTGCTAAAAGAGAGCTTTTATTAATATTTGTTGTTTAAAAAAGGCTTATAAATTAAGCGAACTATATTAAAAGCAACACTAACGAATATTTTGAGGAAGTTTCAGTAAATATACATGGATTATGTGTAGTAATCATGTGTATTATTATATTTTTAAAGAGTATTTGAAGTCAAAAACCAAAGGAAATTCGAGTTTACTTAACAATCAGAGCTAAAGATACATCAAAGATGATTTTCACGGCGTATACGCAATATTCGAAGTAACTCTGGCGAATATGTGTGTGGGTTATAATAAGTAATCATTATTAATTAATATTAAAATTCAGCCAATTTCAAAGTATATTCTTTATTATTGTATCCACCGAGCAAAAAATACATCAATGATGGCCTACGTGGCGTATACGCAATATTGCAAATAAGCTACATTAAAATTGATATACAAATCAAGTGAAAAGCTCGTTCTGTTTAACAATCTGCGCCACAGCCAGGTGGGCGGCGGAGGCGGTACGTCGTAATGGATATGCCAGTCACTCAATTTGAAAATTGTCACTGCAGGAGCCAGGACATCGTGACAGTTGCGAGGGTCAGAAAGGGTTCCAGGAATCAAGAGCTATAAATAACATAGTGGAGTGAGCGTTGCCGCCATGCATGCAATCTATGGTATATCAAATTTTCAAGATGCCAGATGGCGAGAGAGAGCGTGAGTCCTTGCTTCCAATTACGGGAATTGCACTTTCATAACCGAAAACAATAAATAAGAAACGATGAAAAGGAGTACGGTGAACGGGGAACGGCGTACGGAGTGCACGGAGAACCGTGAAAATGAAAAACCGGACAAACAAGCCAAAGTTCCCAAATAAAATAACCCGCGTCATATGTTTTTCTTTAGCGCTGCGCTCCTTCTTTTGTTTTTCACGGAATCCAGGAAAAAGCAGAGCCATAAAAAGATCACAACAACTGCAGTCTGTGTGTGCCCAAAAAAATACACACATATGCACAAGAATGCCGCTTCAAAAAGGCTTCCTTTATGCTTGTTCAGTTGGTGACGCCACAGGAACGGAATAACAGGCGAATTGTTCGATTCCCCGCGAACTATGTAAATATTTACACAGCTAATAGTGGCCGCTTTTTACGCTCCTTGTGCGTAAATAATAATCACGAAAAAATAATAATAATAATAAATAATAATGGGCTTCGGGGCCCGGCTGCAATTAACCAGCTGGAAGTCGGCGTGTGGAAAGATTTCAGAGTCGAATGCATAAAAAAAAAAAAAAAAAAAGTGAAAGAACAACAAGCGGGAAATTATGCTGATTGCCATTGGTATCTCCACCTCTTCTTGGCTGTTTCTCTGCCACTTGGCCCTCTCGGGTCTGTTTGCTCGGCCAAAATACATATTTGACAGGCCCGGCGGGGTTTCAAGAACCGCAGGAACTTTTCCTCAGAAAAAAAGCCTCGTAATTAGAATAATTATTGCCGCTAGGCGTGAATGTTTTTTAATGGCACTTTCGGTTTTGCGACATTGTTCAAAGATAATTACGGCCAATACCTGTGGGCGAAATTCCGCATTGGCACCTCGGCGGCAGCGGGAAATTTTCGCGAAAGGAGTGCGTCCTCTGAGTAAAGTGCGGAAATTTAACAGCACTTAGCTGACGGAAATGTCACGGTGGAAAGGTGTGGCAGGTGAAAACTGAGGTAAATAGGGTTGATTTTAATTGAGAGATGAAGTCGGGAATTTTTGTTTTAGCTTTTACGGATCTTTGATACAAAGTTTCTCTGATTTAAAAGTCAAAAACAGACAGAAATAAATTGATTTTAATTAAAAGTACTCAGTACTTTTTCCAGTTAAACAAGTTTATCTTAAAATTTAAAATAATCTATAAAATCTCCGCAGTATACTTGTAAATAATTATTTTCCCCTTCAACCTAGAAATAATTCAAAACAATTAAGAACTTGTATTTATATTGGCTCGATGTACAAAGGTTACATCATTATTTCATTTCAGAACAAACCGAAAAACAACCCGATAATCAAAATGTTAAGATAAAGAATTTCTGTGAAACCTTTGTTTTAAGAAATTCTCTTTTAGTATCTTCTATTTTCATTGGCACAAGGAAGCAGGGAAAGGATGGCGTCATTATTTTCATTATAAATTCCAAATCCCACACAATTTGAATTGCAAATATCCGCCATCAATCTTGCCGACGCTGAATAGTGTGAAATTAATTCAAATTAATCGCAATCATTGCTCATCTTTGCCTCTGTCAAGTGACGTAGCCAGTGTGTTTGTCTTCCGCTTAATCACCCATCCTTTTCTCCCCAAAATGGCCGTCTATTTATAACTGTAATGCCACTTCCTTCCCAATGCCATTAAATGGCTGGAAAAGGCAAACAAGGTCCTCCCCATCGCCTTCATTCTTAGGCCATTTTCGGTCTGACAAGCGTATTTATTTTGATAATTCCTCGGTTTTGATAGTCGGTATTTATTTATGCTACCCGAACGCGTGCACAGTGCTCGCTGCGCGTTCCGTTCGAATCGAATCGAAGAGGAACGCAAACAAAAACATTTGTGTCGTAAAACAATACAAGAACGGGCGAAATTAGTCGTTTTAATGATTCGAACATGCAATTCTATGCTCTGCCTGAGACTATATTGTTGAACCAAGAACGTAATTAGCAATTAGGCAGCTTGATCGGATATATATAAAGGACCGACTCTGGTTCGAGCAAGTGAGAATTGGTATGTCATCCAATTAACAAATTGTGGCACTTGGCAGCCGGCGGCTTTGATTGTCCGAAACATTGTCAGAGACATCTTCAAGGGAAGCGAATAGAAGGGGTCATCATTAGGCTTATTTTTAGGTATTTCTCAATTATTTTGGCCATCTCGCGATCCCTTTTGTGATTGAGGCCGACTTCGTGAAGGTGGTATTATTTTTAAATATAAATAAATGATTTTCCCAGATATGATTGTTTGAATTCTTCATAAATTTGACAAGAGAATTTGACAGTTATCTGATTTAAGTGATTTTATCTGAGACCTAGAATATATGAGGGGTATATAAATTAAAGAAAAATGCCTTGTAATAAATTGATCATAAGAAAATGAATTTGTGAAACATTATTCACTATTAGGCATCATTATTTTTCCTTATTCAACAAAGCTGCACTTGCTGTATTTTATTTTAATATTCAGAGATTATGCGAAGGACATTCCGAGCTTGAAATGTCCTTGTTTTGTCATAATTTTCAATTTGCTAAATTATAATATTGTTGCATACGTCCCGGCAATGGCGACGGCGACGGCGTTAGCGGCAAATGCATGAGATTTCCACGGAGGGAGATTTATGAATGAGCATAAATTAAGGCGGACTCGTAAATGTTGGCACGCAGCCCTAGATGCCATTGCCAGTGTCTGGTGGGCAAAACCATGGCATTGCAACCCCTTCCCAGACCCATTCCCAGACCCATTGCCAGTCCCAGTCCTATTCCCGCTTCCCTGTTCATTATTTCCCCGCATCGTGTTTAATTTTGCGTATGAATAAGCAAAGTCAAGGCCACACAACGACGACGACGACGACGCCATTTCAGTGTCAACTCCTGCGGCTGCCATTGGGCATATCAATGAGGAAGGGTCTGCCCCGCACTTTGCGATCTTGGCCCGTTTGAACCTCTTAATTGAAAGCGGCTGCTTGAAAAAAAATTATCACAAAAAGGTTTATGCCCCGACGAAGTCCCGGGAAAAATGCTGCTATTTGACACGCTGTCAGCGGGTTGAATATAAATGCCAAAACATTTTTTTCTCGCTGCTGCTCTTTTTCCCGCCGCCTCAAACCAATTTTCCACCTCTCTGGAAAGCCCTTGCAAATTGGGGATTTTTTTTCGTTTTCCTAGTTTGGAAATCTGTGATGAGTTTTGTCGTTGTGTCTGGATTTTGTCGGCTTTCGCTAGTTTAGGCCAGATTTAAAAAGCTGTTAACATAAATTATAAAATTTGAATAATATGATTGGAAATTGAATGGGCGGAACTAAATTAAAGTTCATTATAATAATTTTTCTGGTAAATTTGGGGATTATTATAAAGAGAAATCTCTGGGAGTTATATAATTACGGATATTTAAAGTATATTTAACTTTAAAATAATGTTTAGATCTGTCAATAAATATTAAACAATTTACTAAAGAAATTCCTGGAGCACTTTTATTACATTTTTAAGAAGAAATTGAATTTAGCTAGCAAAAATTCTTACCAAATTAAAAGTTAACATATTACTTAATTTTTATTTAAAGAAAATGTCTTATTATTTAAAAATGTAATCAGTTTTTTAATACTCTTTTTAAAATTAGAAAATGTCTGAATTTTTAAACAAGAAGATTCACTTAATTAACTTTAATGAAGAGAGTTCCTTTTCAAATAAACAAAATAATACTTTTTTTTAGCTCTTTTCAATCTGTTGTCACAAAGTCCAGAAAAACACTTTTCAAAACCCTTGAAAAATCTCTGTTTTATCCAAATTTATATATTTAAGAATTTAAAATTAAGAATTTTCGGATATTTACATTTTTGATAGCTGCTTGATTTTGGAATTTGTGATTTTCCAAAACGTGTTATTCACTGCGGTGGACCGTTTTCTCAAGGTGGTTTTCGATATTTCAAAACTTTTTCAAAACGCACGCGACGATATCGGCTGGAGGATAATACACGGAAGATTTCTTTTTTGGAGAACCGTTAGCGCCTAGAATCCTTTGCAGACTGCTTCGATTGCGGCCAGGTCTTTTGCTTTTATCAAAACGGAAAACTCAACACGGCCAAGAGAGAGAGAGGGAAATCGAGAGAAACTGGCCGAGAAAGAGCGCAAGAAAATTTTACCCGGGGCCAAATCGAGCGTAGGCGCTGGATGTTGCTGCCACACTTGCAACTTGCTGCTGGCAACAAACTGTTGAATTTTGTTTTTTGTTTTCATTTCTGCCGTTTTTTCCTGGGCTTTTCCTGCGTGCGGTTTTCCAGATTCTTTTCATGGCTAAAGCAGAATTTTGGCTTTGCCTTTGTGATATGGAAAATTCTTCGAAAATCCGGAGAGCAGAGAGTGCTCGGGGAATCATAAATACACGTATGGAAATGATTTCCGGCTATGCTGAAATTATTGTATTTTCCCTGCTCACGGCTCTGGCGGGTCTCTAATTGTAGTTCCCCCAGGGCCTTTTGACTTTCAATGTTTTATCTGCATGCCATATTATAATTCACTAGAAACGAGCTTCCTTCGGCCGCCCTTCGGGGCTTTTTCCTTTGCCTAGGTGTGTGGGTGTAGGTGTGTGGGTTATCCTGCCACTCCACTACTGTGTGTGTGATGTCAAGTGTTACTCATGCATGGCCGCCGAGCTTTTCCCCTTTTTCCCCGGCCTTCCTGGCCGCTTCGCTCGCGTGCGGCTCATTCATTATTCATTTTTCTTTCTTTTTGTTCTCACTTTTACTTTGTGCCTTTTCTTCGTGTCCTATTATACACATGTATGTTTTGTGCGGGCTACAATTGTGCAAGGATTTATGTCTAAACCTTTAAAGTTAATTGTTATGACTTTTGGGTGCCAAGGGGAAAGGAAAACCTTTTTTCCCGGTGTGTGACCAGTGAAAACTAAAAGTGTTTATTAATCATACGCCCCATGTACGCCATTGTTTCTGTGCTTCCGCCTCTAATCTTTGGGTCGCATCAAAGGGACACGGACACAAGTTTCGGTCCATTATGCAATTGCTCCTTGGTCCCGAGGGGGAGAGCGAGAGCTCTTCAGCCTAATTTGAAAGTCAAAACTCAAGGTGAAGCTTGAAGCTGGCGGAGATTTTTGGCTTGGCATTTAAAGCTGACTAGGAGATTTATTTATTTTTCACTTGTTGAGTGCTAGGAAGATTTTATAGTGACAAAACTAAAGGTAAAATCCACAAGTTTCACAGATTTGTTAATGAAGAAGTGTCGAGTTTACTTGTTGCTTGCTTAGAAAAGCCATGAGCTTCATTTTACCAAGAATTTCTTGGCTTAAAACCAACTTGACTCCCACAATTTCCCCCTTTTCCCGCGGAAAATCACCAAAGGCTGTTAGTCAAGCGGAGAATGGGAGGAATCTGTGGAACCGCGACAGCTATCACATTAGCGATCTCTGTGAAATCCCAGCATTAGCAACTCGGCTCATGGAAGCGGGCCATAAATTTTCGTTACTAATGCCGCCGCTTATCACTCAACCGACAAAGTCATAGGAGCTTTTTTTCGGTTTCATGTTCTTTGCGCTTTCACAGGGCCTTCGAGTACAGACAGGGCTCGCATATAAACAAAGGAAACCATGTGTTTGTGTTTTTTGTTCAATTAAAATAATTAAATAGCAAATAAATGTGCGCAGACAGCGGCCACAACAAAACAAAAGATGCAAAAATAGATTTTTAAATAAGTGCCCGAAGCATGTGCACAAGTTAAGTTCTTATATTTTTCCAAGTACCCGTTCCCGTATCTTTTGTTTATATTGCCTAATTGAAAGTATTTTTTGGTTCACAGATTTTTTATTTTTTTCGCATGCTTGTTTTTATTATACCAACATTTACCGATTTCCAACTAAAAACAAAGGGAAGAGAGCACATTTTTTCAATATGGAAAATGTGTAAATTTGTTAATGGGATTTTGCGGGGTTTTGCCATGAATAAAACATTAACTGAATAAAATGTTGAAACGAAATAAAAGAAATTCAGCATTTTGCCATGCAAATTTAGGGAGTGACGGGGGCCAGGGGGCCTCCATCACGGCATTGTTAATGGCTGCTTGCCACTTCAAATGCAGCCGCACCACCGACCGCCTTAAATAAATTTTCCAAAAATTTATCGCACACACACGCTCACCCCGCCACAAAAAATGCGAGCAAATATTTGCAAAGGAGATTTAAGTTGGGGTCGTTCTGAAAAGTGTTTTTTTTCTCGCCTGCATAACTTTAAATTCGAGTATTTATTGCCATAGCCCCTGCCAGGGGCTTAACTTATTTAACTTATTCGTGAATATTGGGCGGGGGAAATGCGGTTGGTTTTTGTTTCGGGAATGCTTCTTTGATTGCGATTGAGAACTTTTTTATGCAGGCACAAAACACAATCCCCTTGGATGTGTCTGCCAATATTCTTTCTGTAGTCTGGCTTTGTTTTTCTGTTGCCCTAACTGTGGGTTAGATGAGTTCAATGATTTATTTAAGAGGTTTGATTCATTTTATTAATTATAAAAGCTTTTTGAATAGTTGAATTACTCATCGGGCGTCGCGATATATTTTCTATTTATTAATATTTGGTCTAAAAATGATCTTTAAGATTAATAAATAACTTTTCTCATTTATTTGCTTCCCAAAATCCGTTCATCCTTTTTAATATTATTAAAAATATGAGAAATTTGGAATATTAAAATAAAATTTTTAGCAATTTTAAAGAAGAGTCTCCAGGACCCACCTTTGGCCAAAAGTACGTCTTCTTTCATCTGGCCTCCGTGTTTCTTTTGTATTCTTATCAGCATCGGGAAAGCGTATTACATAACATAGTGCGGGAGTGGGACAGTTGGAGGGGAGAGCCAGGACGAAGGACATAGCAGCAGCAGATTGCCGCCCTAAAGCTTTATTTATTTCTGTTTACATTG
>VNJO01007249.1:0-24448 GCA_008042535.1 Drosophila tani
AATTTTTGTTGGATTGCAATACGACCATTGTTCTACCTACTTAACAATGTGAATGTAATCTGAGTGTTTACATTCACAAGAGGATGTATCTCTTAAATGCCTACACACACCACATGCAGTTCTTAGTGGTAGGAGAAATGTGCTCTATGACGGGTATAAAATCTGCTAGCTCGACTAGGAAAATATCATTCACATCGCCGCCTCAACTGCAGCAACAGCAACAGCAACAGCACCAGAATCTTCAGCAACATCAACAGCACCAGCAGATCTCCAAGCACCAGCAGATCTCTAAGCAGCTCCAGCACCACTAGCTCTAGAACAGCTCCACCAGCACCACCAGCGACATCAACTCTCCACCACCTCTCCACCACCTCTCCACCACCTCTCCACCACCTCTCCATCAGCTCCACCAGCTCCAACACCATCAATATGAATTCAAAGACCACTTCTTCATCAACCTCCACCACCGTACCCATCCCGACCACCAATTTGCCTGCTGGAGTGACCCAGGACGATCTCGATGCCCTATTGAGGGATATTGAGGAGGATCCACTAATGTCTGCTCTGAACGCATGCAGACTGAAGCGGACATTACCATTCAAGGACCTTCCATCAAATATGGATTTCGACATTTTAATAGGAAATGGGAAATATGTTAATTTTCTATCAGGTAGCTGTTTAACAGAAAAGGGTATTCAATCAGGTCTGATTATGAGGTCTGATTAACAGGTCTGATTATCAGGTCTGATTAACAGGTCTGATTATCTGATCACCTAATCAGATCAGATCTATTTAACTGAACAGGCTATTCTAACAGCTCTGATTAACAGGTCTGATTATCTGATCAGGTCTGATTTGATTAGCTATATACTATTGTGAATGAAGAATTATTTCACAGTGCATTCTTAATCTCAAGGGTGTAATAACCACTTAAATTTTTTTCGATTTGAATTATTTCATCACAATGAATCAAAATATTTTAGCACAATTAAACAAAACTCGAAATGCACTAAAAAAAAAAAAAAAAAACATGAATTAAAACAGCTCAAAAGCCAGAATATTATTGGTTTGGAAGAAACCTTTAAGCCTATAACAAAGCCCTTAAATAAACTTGTAAATAATAACAAAAAAATTTAAACTGAATTAGACAATGATGATATCAATGTAATACGGAGTCATCCCTCATCTCCCACATTAACAACTCAAGTGACATCTGTGATACCGAGCCAATCCTCACCCCATTCATCACCATTAATATCAAATCAATCACAATTGCTTGAAGAGAGTTTCAAAAATTTGAGCAATAGTGAACTTTCACGAGGGCACGCCCTAGACAGGACTTACGGTCCATTTAAAAATGATAGTGGTCAATTAATGATGGGAAATAATAAAATAAATTTTAAAAATAATAAAAAAATTGAATTTAATGATGGACAAAACTGGCGTCTCACTAGTGGTTTATATTCCTTAATTTTCCACCATCTACCAAAAAATTACAATACAAATGATCTGAAAATATACAAAGAAATTTTACAAAAAACAAATGTGTTCAGAAGAAATTTTCAACCAAATGGACAGGTGAAGGGAACAAGGGCAGTGAAATATACTAAAATTATAAAACCACTTTTAAAGACTAAGTCACCCGTCGCCGAGTCCACTCCCAATCGTATCAAAGAAATTGTAAGTGGAAAAGGATTCATGACACTGCAATCGAATAAAAATTATATTCATTGGAACGATCCAAACGAGTTGGTGGAGCGTCTTCAACTCTTAATAGCTTCTCAATCTGCTGGAAATTTAAATCACGAAAATGAGTTAATATCAATCATCGAGAAATTGACAGAAGCTCAAATTATACGCTAATTTAGTATATATTTATGGAACAATATTCAAATGAGTTATATTCACCATGTCCGTTGACAAGTTTGGACATTTTATAAGCGATAAGGAGAACTCTAATAATTTAAAACGATATGACAAAACTATGCCAGGACTCTTCATTGATGCAAATGGAAACTTCAATATTCAACAAAAACGTATAAAAAATGGTGTTAATCCAAAAGAAAGCACAGACTTAGCAATCAAAGAGTATGTGGACAAGTCTATATTTAATCTTAGAGATTCAATGTTGGGTGAGGTTGTTGTAAGAACCCCTGATTTCAAATCTAAAGACATTGAAGCCAGATTAGAAAGAGCGTTTACGTTGACACTTGTTCGTTTATTCCCACAGCACTCACTTGCCTTGACCTTTTTAAGTGGGAGGTGGGTGAGTGTGCGATCGCTCCCTCGCACACGCACAATTTCACGTAGCGACGTAACCTATTCAATTGGGGGAGGTTGAGTGTCCTGCGATGCATCCACCCTTCTCAAGTGTCTCTTCGATCCCACCAATTATCTGGTGGGTCAGTGTGGGATCGCTTGTGCGCGGCCTTTTCAAGTGGGGGACGGGTGAGTGTGGGATTGCTTGTGCGCTCCGTTGGAACATGATCGTGCTGGATTGATCCCTCGCACGCGCACCCTTTCATGTGGCGGTGTAAACTATTAAATTGGGGGAGGTTGAGTGTCCTTCGACGGGACAAGATCGTACAGGATCAATTTGCATGAACCCTTCTCAAGTGGCTCCTCGATCCCTCCACTTATCCTTTCAGAGCTAACCCTAAAAAATTGCAGTTATATTACTAAAATCCTGAAAAATTGACAGCTGACCCTAATTAAATGCATTTTTATTACTAAAGTCCTTTTAAAATTGACAGTTGACCCTAATTAATTGAATTTTTATTACTAAAATCCTTTTAAAATTTGACAGGTGACCCTAATTAATCTAATTTATGACCCCACTTAGCGACATCAAGGGTCCCGAAAACCCGGTTTATATACTACTTGTGTATGTATTTAAATCGAGATCCATCATGAGTAAATCCCACTTCTGATTTTGTGGAAGCTTGTCGGGTTTATTTCTTTTATTCTCACGTATTTTCTTTGTCGATCCGTATTAGAGAGTGATGTGTCGGATTCGATAACTACACTATCGTACATTGTAATCATACTATCGATATATCGTTATCATAATATAAATACTAAAAGCTAGAGTGACCGTGAGGCTGGCCTACTACAATATCACGCATTAATTTGGCTTTCAGAGCCAAGGACGATAAGTTAGTAATGTCATCGGCGGGAGAAACCGGATCTGACTTGAGGACTTATCGGCGCGTCCGCGCTTCAGCAATTTAAGCCGTAGGTTTGGGTATCTGAAGTAGAGTTTTCCAGTCGGGTTATGCTAAAGGGCACTGGGCGGTCTAAAGTACACGTCCTGGAAAACAATTTCACTTTAAGGTGTTAGATAATAGGTACAGTCTCAACTTACTATGCTATTTTCCCCGTGGGAAATAATGTGGTTCACGATCTCATCAAAGTCAGCTGGCTTTAGCAAAACTTCCCTCGCTAAGAGTTACTAATTGCCCCTTTCAGCTGTTTTTATGTCCTTTGTTTACTCATACCACTCCCGAATTAGTAATCCTCTTGGATACGACGTAAAAATAGCACCACCCTTCTAAAAATAAAAAAAATGTCGTTAAAAATGCTAATTTTGTTTATATGGTGATAAATTAACGAGAAGCAAGAAGCTGTATCTTTTGATTTTCGGCATGTAAATAATTTTTCACGAATCTCGGCTCTAATGCCAATATTGGGTATAGCGTCTCGAATATGTAAGCCTAAAAGTATGCCCTTAAGGCACCCATGCTTTTAAAGTGCCGTTGCCAATTAATTTATTGCCGCTGCAGCTGCATTAGACCAGCTGAAATAGATCAGCTGCATCAGGGTCGCAATCCAAAAGCTCGGCGTTCGCACCGTGTCCAACTTCACAGACCTGGGTCCAAAATCCGGTCACGTTGTTTTTTTCTTTCAAAACGTAGAGAACACGCGTTTAAGCCGAGTGCACGAAATCCAAGTAATTGAAATTCAAAGTCAGTGTTCATATATTTTCCTGAGGAGCTTTTTATACCTTTTGTGGTATCGGCAAGCTGCCATGGTAAGCTGCAATGGGGCAGGCGGGTTGCTAACGCCGTTCGTCTCGCAAATTTCCTCGACTCACCCGGATTGGCGAGCCGCGTTAGGCACCCGGATTAGAGAGCCGCCTTGGATACTTGGAGCCGCTGCACGTGCTGCTGAGCACGCCCTGTGCGAGACGTACCCAACAAACACTGTAAGATCGACGGACTCCAACAGGGTCGCCCGGAGCACCCTCGAGCTGAGGCACCGAGAGATACGCGGATGTTCACGGTGTCCTCGGGGACCAGCGGAGCTTACCGCTGATGCCACAGTACTCCTAATGTTAAGTTAGGCCGCAACATCTAAGAGCGGTAATCGTGAAGCCCAGCGAATAAAGCCGCGTCCAGCACCCGTTTTAGTCAGCCGACCAAGAGTAGTTATTTTCCAAGTTCCAATGTAACTTTCGCCAGCGCCGCTAGCCCAGGAGACTCAGTTTAAGTGAAAAGGGGGAATGTAGACCCACAGCCATACCTCGGATGGCAAGAGCAGATTAACTCGTGAAAAATTTTCCATTGGGGGTTAGGGAGAATCAGTATGTTAATTCTCATCCGATGTACATGTGCAGCTTCGGTCAAAATTCGTTACACATCTACACAGATAAACAAGTAACTGGAGAAAGGTTTTTAAACGAATACAAAATAAAACTATGTTAAATTAAACTATACTATAAACAATAGACAGTACCTTAGTTGATTGATATATATTTAGTGTTAAAGAAAACAAGAACATAAAACAAAATGATATGTAAAAGAAAACATCATGTAACGCTATCGGTTTAAGGTAGGAATTAATACGAAAGTAGTTATATGGCAGTAAATATGGGAATGCAGCGTATTTAATTGACCTTTGGCGATCCCGAGTCGCTCTTCTTTTACAGCCACCGCTCGGGAGATCGATATTTCGTCGTTGGATTGATACCCTGTGAGTTACAACAAAACTATTATTGGATATTTGATATTTTCCATTCTAAACATGAGATAAAGATAAAGAAAACACATACAAGACAACCAAAATTTGTAATTTGTAATTTATTTGAGTTTTAGCTCAGCGATACAAGTATAAGCCTATGATTAATGCACTGGTCACAATGATTAAAACATGTATTATCTTAAAGATACTTATATACTGACATTGATATTTTGATGTATAATTATAATATATTTTAATTATTTTTGTTATTACAACTCATGATTTTTAATATTCTTTAATTTTAATATAAAAGAGAGTTGCGCTCCTAATTGTTTTGAGATGGTGTGGTAAATTGTTCCATAACCTAACAGCATTAATGAAAAATGGTCTTTTAGAGCAAAGAGTTTCTATCCGAGGGCATACAAAGTTGTTAGTTCGCTGCGAAGTAGCAGAAGTTAATTTATTGTACAAGTAAATAGGCTCTTGGGTTTTCACAATTTTATGAAAGAATACTTAGGTTCTGACATCTATCCAAAGCATTAAATGGATGTCAAGAATTTTAACTGTCAAATGTGATATATGATATATGGTCAAAACGTCTTAAACTAAACACAAATCGATAAATTAAATTAAATGCAACTACTAATGTACGCATATCTCGCGAACCACAGTGTCCAAATATTTTTACTCCGTGAAATAAAGATGGAATAAGTATGGTTTTTGATATTATAAATCTAATTTCTTCCGGCAGACAGTGTTTGAAGACTGAAAGCTGGGGGAAATTAAAGTTTGTTAACAAATAAATAAAACAACATTATGAAAATGTTGTCCCGAAGCAGAACACGAATTATTATAGTTTTAATGAAAAGTAATTTAGTTCCTAATTCAAATCAAAAGCCCTCTTAACAAAAATTTAGCAGTGAATGCACTGCACTATTATGAAAATGTAAGCCAAGCAAAACAAATTTAAAACGTTATGATAAATTTATTAAGGAACACACACATTGAAATTATACTACCTAGTTATATACATTAAAACATTTATTAAAAATTAAGGTTATATCTCACAATGCATAACTTTTAACTATAACTTCTTATCCTACCTATATCACATCAGATAAAGTTAGCCAGTAAATACACTGAAAGAAAAGAATGGAAATACTAATGAACAATGAGGAAGATTTAAGTTAGAACCAAATTTACTACGCTAGTAAAGCTTAATTAAAATACATATTAAAACGTTTATAAAAAAATTAAGACAAGATCATATTAGAAACAACTAATAACCATATCAGCTTATTAAACAATTTGGGTGTTCCCTATACGTCTAACGGACTAAATATCGCAGAACGACTGAAACTATTGCCGATATGTTTAGACGTATAGGGAACAACCAAAAAAAAAAATTGGGCTGCTGACTTATTACTTATTACTTATTTCAAGGCTCTCTGTTTTTGTAATCAGTCGAGGAATATGAAGCGTTCTAATCCGGGAAACAAACATATTGCATTAAAATGCAAGCTGTTTGCCACCATCAAAAACTAATTCCATACTTGGTGGTTGGGTGACCAGGCATCGTACACGACAGCGGAATTCTTCAAAATTCTCCTCTATATGCCAAGTCCCATTTTTTTTTTTTTTGCTGACCATGGATCGCTGGAGACAGCGCATATAAATTATTAGAGCAGGTTTCAACACCGTTTCCAGTCAACGTAACTGACCTAAATATATTTTCAGTTAGTTAGACGATATTTTCATGCGCCTCCGGTTTGCTAACTGACTGAATTTATAAAAAAATTTCAATTTGTATGGCAAAGCTGTTTTCCATTCTATAAATTCAGTCAGTTAGACAGTTAGACGTATAGGGTACATCCCAATTATTTACTGAATACTTACTGTTAATTTCCTGTTTTATTTGTCATTATTGCCATCGATAGTTCACAGGCACTTACGCTGCTTCTATTTACTTTCACATTCAGCTTATTGTACATATCTACTGAATACCAACTATTAATTTCCAGTTATATCTGACCATAGTGTCATCAAAATCTCATATGGTTCACTCATGCCGCTTATGTTTACCTTCGCATTTATCTCCAACTTTAGATTTTAATTTAGAATATTGAATGAATTTAACAAAACTATGGAACACATATTTAGCTCAACTCTCCAGGTGATTCTGCCATCATAAAGGTATTAAAGGGATCACTCCGGCAATGCTGGAACAAGGAGTGATCATAGGTTGGGCGGGATACATGCGAGCGTAACAACATCTACATCTCGCTCACTGAAATTTTCCCGTCTTTCTTAAACTTTCACGTTTCTTCTGGAATTAGTTTACATTTTCCCGGTTCCTCTACTAGACTCTTTTTGTGTGCCGTCGAAAGCACGATCAATTTCTTGTTTAATAATAATATCAACTACCAGATCTGGAATAGCAAAACCTCCACCCCCAAATCCGACGAGTAAGAGCCGGATACTATAGCGTGCCCCGCGACAGATCTCGGCTTAACTGTGTTATACAAACGTTGCACGTTACAAATATAATTTTTATTTAGTATTTCCAGTGATTTAAACGCCATTCCGTTACGTGACAAATTGTTTTAGCTAAACACACAAACACTGTGGACGGCAGTCCATGTAAGGTGCGTATCAAAACTATACGACACCAAGAAAACTTTTCTTTCAACCCTCTCCAAATTCCTGCAACGTACAGAGAGCAAAAACTGTAAGTGCTAGTGGAAAGAACAAAGCATAACGTGTAAAAATAAGTCACCTTTTCGGCACAAATCTTCTCCTGGAAGATTTAACGTGTTTTTTTTTTTTAAATATACGCAATGCGTAAAATGATTTTTTTAAGTCGGAAAGGCTAAGGGTGGATCTATTTAGAATAAATTAAGTTTTAGGAATAGTCCCTCTTACATTGTTCCTTATTAAAATATTAAAAAACCTAAGTGTCGTATAGTTTTGATACACACCTTAGTGACGATGAACACCGAGGCTATATTGCGCAAGGAGACTACTATTTAGAGTTGTATAATTGAAAATCTGCTACGATAGTCCGATCAGAACCATTTATATCTTGATCAAAAGGTATTGTAAACCTCTTTGAAACTACATACTAAGGTTTTTCATAAATGAATTAGTTCAGGAGAAATGGGAGTGAAAGTGCGAAATTGAACATTTTTAAAATTGGAGCTGTTGGGGCCGGTGAAGCAAAAATAGAAAAATGTTTAATGTTGTTATACCCTTGCAGAGAGTATTATAATTTTGACATGATATTTGCAACGCAGTGATGGAGGCATCTCCGACCCCATAAAGTATATATATTCTTGATCAGCATCACCAGCCGAGTCGATCTAGCCATGTCCGTCTGTCTGTCAGTCCGTCTGTCCGTCTGTCCGTCCGTCTGTCGGTTTCTACGCGAACTAGTCTCTCAGTTTTTAAGCTATCGAGCTGAAATTTTCAGCATAGTCTTATTTCTTTAGCACGCAGTATAAATGATGAAACGGCCGAGATCGGACTACTATATCTTATAGCTGCCATAGGAATAATAGCGAAATTAATGTAAAACAAATTTTAACTTCTCTGTTTTTAAACGTATTTCTATACATTTTGAGACATAGCAGTTTTTTATGGTTCTAGAATAACGGGTTTCATTTTTTTTAGATCGGACAACTATATCATATCGGTCGATTTATATGAAAATGTAAAATTCTACATGTAAGATGAAAAATTTACAAATTTCGATATTTTTTCAACATTACTAAAATGATTCGATTTTCAATGATCCAGTTGCAGACTGCAAGGGTATACCAACTTCGGTTTACCCAAGTTAGCTTTCTTTCTCGTTGTGATCTAACTTCAAATACGCGTCGAATGACAAATCAATCATCCTAAATCCAATACTCTGTTCAAAAGATATTAAATAAACAAGATTTAAAGGCCTTTCCGAAATGAAAATGTTTGTCCTGTTGTTTGTCTGTCGATTTTTTTTGTTTTTAAATCCTGAAACCACTTTTTTAAATTATTATTACTTAGCAGCTCGAGCTGAACAATTTTTATTTTACCACTTTTTGGTTTTCCCGCTATCTTGGTGGGAAAACAGCTAAAAAAGCTGGATTTTCAGCGCCCATTACTTCTAAACGACTTAAGCTTCTGAAACGTGCTATATAAAGGTATTTTGATAGGATAATACTTTACCTTGACAAAATTTATCTAAATATTATAATTATAAATTTGAATAACGATTAATTATTTTTAAAGATTTTAAAAATTTTATTTCTTAAATGGCTCTTACGATTTTGATAGTCACTTCAGGCCGTATAGCCCTAGAGAGTGCTGCTCACCTTTTGGTGTACAACACATGTCTCCAAAAATTCGCTTTCTCATCAACATTAGTAGCAATGATCCCATATAGCTAACTTCTTACATGGATTTTTTTTGTTAATTCTTCCCCTTTGAGTTTTAAGCAAAAACTTCTGATATCACTCAAAAACACCTTTTAACGAGGTACAAAATTTTTAACAATATCCAGCGTTCAGCTTATATCAGGGGTCATAACTATGTGCTATAATTTTTTAATTATAGCTAAATTATACAAGCTATTGAGGAACGACCTCTGGACATGGTATTGAACTGTACTTATTAACACTAACAATGGGAGACCTACATACATATGTCATTTTAAGAACTTCTGATATAAAAAAAAAAACACCTCTTAACGGGGTGAGATAAAAGTGACGATGGCACCTTCAACTTCGACAGTTTCGGATATCAAATTTTGTTACGATTAATAGTAACGTTAACAGAAAAATATTACAAATAATTCAACTAGTTTCGTTTTCGGCACTAAGCTGTAAAATACCTAGCCCTCAAGTATCTTCTGCCCTATGCGATGTTCCTTCCAGCAATTGGTTGCCTTCAGTCTTGCCGCACTCGGCGGCAATACCAGACAATAAACAGATCAATCAGCATTGTATCTAGAATGACATTTAGAGCAGCTGCCGGGCACGAACGCATCGTCCCCGTGACTTCTGCGCATGCCGATCTTTATATCCTTGCTTTGTAATATTGTACTCCCTAGTTAGTGCTGGCCACCTCACTAGGGCTCCGTAAGCTTGTATTGGTCGTACCACCACTGTGTAGAGCCAAATTATTGTCTTTGGGTGTAGTCCCTAGTTGTTTCCAAGCATTTTCCTGCACGAGTAGAAAGCGATGCTCACTTTTCTAACTCTCTCAACGACATTTACCTTCCATGAAAGCTTCGGGTCCAGTATCACTCCTAGATACCTTGCCTGCTCTGATAGCTGTAGTTCGATACCGTCTATCTTGCGCATGTTGTATGCTAGGATGTTCGTCCTCATCGTGAAGAGCATGAGTTCCGTTTTACTGGGGTTAATACCTAGTCCGCAGGTCTTTGCCCACTAGACATCTGCATGAAATCACTCACAACATACGTTTCATTGAGTACATTCGAATGAAATAGAATGGAGTGAGTGGAATGCAAGAAATGAAACGACATTGTATTAGTATGCGTTCCCGTTTTGTTTCATAGCTTGGGACGTTGAACGAAATGAATGAGGAGGAATGAAGCGAAAAATGAAATAACTGTATTTGGCAATGCGTGTTATATTCGAATCATTCGAGTTGTTGTGTAGGAATTCGAATTTTCAGGGACCACCTGCAGTTCGCAAACAGACGCAAGTGCAGACGCAAACATGGACACCTCAATAAAAGAAGCCGACGAATGTGTATATGTATGTATTTGTAGTCCGCGTTATTTTTATTTTGTTCTTAGTTTGATGTAGTTTTAATTTCCTTACACTGGTGTATCTGTAGTTGCAACTCGAATCATTCGAATTCAGCGTCTCAGATTTCAGAGTTCTCACTTCATTCCATTCGTTTCTCTTTCTCTATTCTTTGTGCGGCTGAGTCGTACGTAAGCGAGTCAACTCATTTAATTCAGTTTGGCTTTGCTTCAAATTCACTCAACTCATTTTGAGCTTTGTGCATTTGAATGTGATTTTTTTGCCACTCATGCAGATGTCTATTGCACACTTATTTAATCGACCCAATGCGACCGTCATTATTTCGCTAATAACGTCGTGGTAAGGTCCTGATACTATTAAAACTACGTCTTCTGCATAAGCTACTACTTTTAATCCTCCCAAATTGAGTTAATTCAATATGAATTAATGTTTTTTCAGCCAGAGCAGGGCAGATAAAACCCCGCCCTGAGGTATGCATGTTGCGCATCCGACAAGTGTAACTCTGACTTATACCGGATGTGAACATCCAGCAGTCTTTCCATTGTCTTCAGGAGGAAATGGGTTAGTCTGATCGGCCTATAGTCCTTTGCTAGGATATGTCCACTCTTGCCTGGTTTTGGTATAAATATTACTTTAGCTTCCTTCCACAGTATGAAAAGTATGAACAGTATGTTAGTTAGCCTAATACAAGCCTCTTAGATGGCTTTCAGCCGTCCTGTAATGCTGGTTTTAGTCCTTTGTAACATTGTCGGTATTATGCCGTCTGGGCCCGGGCTATTGTACTTATCGAACGAGTCAATCGACCATTGAATTCTTTCGATTTTGATAATGTTTCCCGTTGGTGTTTGTAAGCGTTGTGTTGTAATTTCCCCGGGTCTCGAGTTCTCTTGTCGGTTCCCTGGGAAGTA
The DNA here is from genome assembly GCA_008042535.1 of Drosophila tani. Taxonomy (NCBI): domain Eukaryota; kingdom Metazoa; phylum Arthropoda; class Insecta; order Diptera; family Drosophilidae; genus Drosophila; species Drosophila tani. The sequence goes on from VNJO01007249.1 coordinate 11,639, forward strand.
AGTATCCACCAGAACTTCCAGGGATTCTCCGACTGACATTGTAGCTGTGCCGTCTGGTTTGTTTATTAGAAATGGGCTTGCGTGCCCTTTGGCAAGGATCTTACTAAGTCTTGCAGTATCCTTTATGCCCTTTATTGTCTCGCAGTAAAATTTCCCTGATTCCTTCTTGGCTTTGTATACTGCTTTCTTATATACCTTTTGTGATTCCTTTTATGGAATCCGAGTACCCTCGGAGAGGACTGTACCTTGATCCTTCTTATGCTGACCTTAGAGTAGACAATTCCGCTTTACTTACAGGCACCGGGAGCTCAAAGAAGATATACCTATGATCTGAAAAAAAATGCTGTAACGGCACCATCCATTTCTCCACCCGATAATGGCTGTGTTTGATACGTACGCCGCACTGTGGCTCATTTTACGAAAACTCGTTGCAAAAGTCGGATTTCGCGTTGTAGAATTTTGCAAATCTTTTGATACCATTCAATTAGAAATTGATCAAGCTATACAACACCAAAATTTTATAATTTACAAAATTTGTTTAATATTTATAATCGCTACTCAAAGTTTGACAATTTTTCTGTATTTGCAAAAAGGTAAAAAACTCGCTAAAACCACAGATTTAAATTAACTTTTCTAAAAAAATAGTTAAGCTCAACGAAAAAAAATATTTTTCTGCTTTTACGGAATCAATTTTAAATCGGAATTAAATAGAAAATTGAATTTTTTTTTCGTACTTCTATTTTATTTAGATTTTTTAAAAAAAGTCTTTTTTTTCCCTATTTTCAATTTTTAGTGGAAAATAAAAAAAAAATGCCATATTTCGCCGAGCTCTAGATAATACTAAAAATTTGTGGAGATATTCAACTAACAAACCAAAAAAAAAACCATTGCTACAATTGTGCGCATTTCGAGATTTTGATAATTGTTCATATAAAACCATGCTACCAAACTGGCACTTTGTAGTCGGCCAGTATGGAAAACGGCAAGGCACCAAAATGTATAGCTTCAAGTACCGGAGTTGCAAAAAAGAATAATTTTTTTGTCAATTTTTTTTATGAATTTTTTTTTTTTTATTTATAGAATGAGTATAAAAAAAATATGTTTAATCATTTTGAATTTTTAAGTTCATTGATTCCTATGAAAAATGTATTTTTATAGTAAAAAATCAAAAGTTTTAGTTTGCCGAATAAATTACGCCTCTTTTGGTGGGTGTAACCTAAAAAACGCACTACCTAAAAAATTGTGGAGATTTGTAAATTATTCTAAAAAAAAAATTAAGTAGATACCTTCAATAGATCAAAAGTTATTAATTTTGCAACGTGTTTTGAGAAAACGAGCCACTGTGCGCCGATTAGGACTGACGTGAATTATACGGGTAACACGGAAGAAAATCAACGGCAGCCAATGCGCTAGTGCGCTAGAAAATCGACACTGGCAAGATTGCACAAAAATGTGGCTTTTGCAGATGACTTCGCCTAAGCTCGCCAAATTAGGCCATGCAATCATCGGCAACCAAGCACCGCTGATTTTGCGGAACTATCAAACGTTAGAACAAAGACGACCGAAATATAACTCCAAGCCAATAGGTGAACTCTTGTGTTCCATTCCGATGATTTCTAGGCTAAACTTAGCACAACCTTTAGTATAAAAGACCCCGGTTTACCAGTACCAGGGGAAGTCAAAACCGGAAAGCCCTCGTGGAGATTCTTGTAGCCGCGCCACGTCACTGACTCGGAAAAGTCACAAACAGTTTTGTGCGACGTCAAATTCAGAGTTCAGTTGTGCGACCATATAACCACCAACAACAAGTGTAGCGACTACCAACTACAAGGACAATGGGATCGAAAACTGCGAAAGTTGATGTTAGCACGGCAAACGTAATCAACACCATAGAGGTTGTGAACCACAAGTCGTGCAGGTCTACCGGGTCTTGCAACTCATCGCAGGATTCCCGTTCATCATCCTTTTGGTGAAAGGACTCCGCACCAACAGTAAGGTTATACCAGGATATCGGGACCGTAGCCATGATTTGGAGAAAGTAGTGTCCCTCGCCAACAACTGGTCCTGCGACCACAAATAAACAGCCTGATGGACGTCCAGGACACAACAATATCAATAATAATAATCAATAACAAATAAAAGCTTATTAAGTAAATAGACACAAAACCAAAACATTCCGCTAAACAAACAGAATAAAGCCCAATAAGTAAATGTATTTAAATGACTCAAATAAAAACAACAATAGCTTCCGTCATTTTGAAATACGATAATCCCAAGAAAACAACGCCATAGCCGAAAGTCCAGTCCAACAAACATAACAAACAACAAATTGTGTCGATTCGCCTTCTGATGCCTGTGCCTGACTCATTAGTGAAGTGTTTAGCCACGGTTCTAAAATACTCACGAATCCAATCCATATCTGAGCAGTAGATACTAACTCCATCCAACCACAAGAAAAAAATTATACATTCGTTTAAGATATGTACATGCCAGAGTGTCTCCGTCTCTCTAACCACCGGAATGTGAAGCAAAGTGATGACGACACCGTCGTCGAATGAGCAGTGGCAACTTCACTACCCGAGCTTCTTAGTTTTTATATATTTCCTTCTAAGTTTTTTTGGTGTTTAATACATTACAATTCGAAACCCACATTAACCAATGCACATAAATATGAACATATGTCAACACTAATCCTACAGCCCATGAATCGACCGGAAGATCTCTCGTCGTTGGACCTCACAAGAGGGTAAGCTCTTCGGAGCCTAGATTTCTCACTACTAATTATAAACATATATAGTTGAATGTTTCTATTTTATTGAGTCGAACTAATGTCCCGTCAGTTGACAACGCCAAGGGGAATAAATAAAGGAAGAATTAGTTTTACGTCTCTATTCGATTGATCTCAGCTTAAGACTGAATTTATTTTACAAAGATCTTACTATTACAGTTCTTGTTTCAAAATTTGCGAGAGAGTTAGAATGGAATTAGATAAGAGAGTGGCATCGCCTGCTCCAGGTGTTTATCGTTTACATAGCTTGACCGTGGGATCGCCAACGCTGCATATTCTGAGCGGGGGGATGTTTACATAGCTTGACCGTGAGATCGCCAACGCTGCATATTCTGAGCGGGGGGGATCCCTTACGTTTTCTTATTTATTCTAATTTATTTGATTTTTTGAATTCTTTATATTTTATAAGAATATGTCACTTCCCTTCCCTGAAAAGGGATTGCCGATGCTTGGACTGGTATTTCCGGGTACAATGCAGGCAATTGGTTTTGTGCCAGTTCTATTTCTTGTTGTGGTTTTTGATTATTTTTTGATTGTTTTCTAAATCTTGTATATAAAAAGGTAAGTGTATTTAGTGTAAACATTTTTGATAGGACTACAAAAATAATAAGAACAATAACTACTAATATTATAGTTACGTAAAGTGTGGTATTATTTTCTGAAATTAGTTTTAAACGTCATTATGTTCTACTATCTTTATGATAGTTACATTACATTACATTAGTTATATGCGCTTAATTAATTTTTTAATGCATTCATTATTAACTTCTTTATTGTTTTGATTATAAATTTTATTCTCATCTTCAAAATATGATTGTCGATCTGAATAGTCTAACTTATACCCATTATGGTCGGCATAAGGAATTATTTTAATGGTGTAAATGATTTTGAAGTTAATAGGGATATGTGAAATAAGTAGTAATAAAGCTTAACAGCGGCCACTTGGGTCTAGCACAGATCTATGCACTTGACAAATATGTAATCTAAGCCCATGCGTGGGTCACAAAATATCTTCATAGAAGCGTGCGGGATAGCTGTGTCTTTCCCATCGCACTCAAGAATTTTTCCCATGTTAGGGTTAAACAACCACTGCGTTGGTCTAGCGATAAGACTAGTTTTAAGAATCTCATGACCGCTACGTAAGCGCGGACTTTGAAATAAAGATTCAATTTGAAATATCAACTCAAGAAATGTAGACGTTTGCTTTATTTGCAGCGTCTTTTCAGTAACTTTGGGTTAAAATGTCCAAGACGTGAGAGTTGCATGCACATTTCTATTTCTTCAATGCACTCAATAAATTGCATGAGTTCATAGACAAGTGTGTCAATACTAATGCGGTTATTTTCGTAGTAAGTAAGTTTCTCCAGTCCTCCATTCACAAACTTTACGACATCATTTAATTTATGAAGTTGAATTGAATTTTCCGCAATTATATCTATTTTTTTGTTAATTTTTACCCTATCATTTTCATCAAGTATGCCAAAAAGAAATTTAAAAGATGAACCTATTATGTCAAATAGTCCACGTTTCTGCCTATTTTGCTGATGAATAGTTATACCATTTAATTCTTTTAGTAGTTTGTCGTACAAATATTTCATTCTGGCCGAGTTTGTGATTTTGTTACCAAAAGATTCAGTGATAATATTGATTTCATTAAAATTACTTTTTAAACTGTGATGTTCATACACTACCGGTATTTGAATTGGAATGCCTGAGAAGAGTAAATAGCCAAGGTCGAAATCTGTGTTGGTTATATGAATTTGTTGAGTGTGGTCCGTGGTGAGTAATAGAAACAACATCATTGTACAAAAGGTTCCTGTGGAAGTTTAACGGCATTAGTTTTCTTTTGTTTCTTAAATTGTGTTTTGTAGTATTGGGTTTCCCTACATTTTTATTTGCCTTAAATGGATTTTCTAATTTTCCTTTTTGAAGTGGACCTTTTCTGTATCTAGTGTCAATATTAAATTAATGTCGATCTTCATTTATTTTATCTATTTTCCTTTCTTTAATATTTTGAGTGTCTAATATTGGGTGCCCAGCGTATAAGAATATTTGAGCAGGTGTTTGTCCAGTGGTGTCATGTTTTATTTTATGGTTGTATGTGTAAAGAATTGTCTCTATCTTGCTTAATTTTACTTCTTCATCATCGGATGAGTTGATTATTCGTATTTTTTCATTTATTGTCTTATGTAGTCTTTCTGCCGTATTGAGTTGCAATTCAATTCCTTCTGCTTCAAGCCATCGCTTTAGAGTCAAGCTGGTGAAAGCTCCGTCTTTGTCTGCCTTTAGTAATTTGGGTTTACCTAACTGATTAAAAATGCGCATTAGCGCGTTCCTGCATTCTATCCAATCCTTTGTTTTAATATGTTCAAGTGTTGCGAATTTAGAATAAATGTCAATGCAACTGATGTAATGTTTTCCCTCAGATGAATAAATATCTACCACAAATTTGTCTCGACAATGTTCAGGGTTGGGTGTGATTTTAAAAGGCATTTTGGTATTTCTGTGTTCTGTTTTAGCCAAATTGCATATGTTGCATTCATTTATTATATTTTGAATTAATAGTTGGCTATTTGGAAAGAAGTGATTTTCTTTGAATAATTTAGTCGTTTTCTGTATAATTTCTTTGAATTCGGCGTATGAACAAACATTCTTTAATAGGTTGCGAATTACTTTAGTCTAAGTGGTATTAATAATTTCTCTGTATGCTCTTTAAATGATTTCAAAATCTACATAGCTTTCAATATAAATGGTAATGTTTCTATGAATAAAATAATCAAGTCAAATTTGTTTGGCCTTTTCCAGTGTCAGTACATTATATTGGATTGTGGTAATGGAGTTACCGAATATTGTTGAATGCTCTACTTTATTTGTACCGGATTTAATGAAAATTATTTGTTTTTTTAAATAGTTTATTGGTTTTTCTGCTAAATGAATTAGGTTACTATTATCTTCTTCTGCACTATGTTGAGTAACTTCACTGTGGTGATTTTCGTCAATTTTAATTCTTGATAATACATCGGCAACTGAATTTTCTTTCCCTTTAATATAGTCGATTTTAAATTGGTTTTAGTTTAACTTGGCTTTCCATCTTTGTAACTTGGCATTCGGTTCTTTTAAAATATGCAGCCATCTAAGAGGTTGATGGTCACTAGCAATGAGAAAATGTCGTCCTAGTAAATAATGTCGAAAAGTTTTAGTGGCCCAAACTATGGCGAGTAATTTTTGTTCGATAGCACTGTAATTTAATTCATGTTCATTAAGTGTTCTGCTAATAAAGGATATAGGATGACAATTTTGAGAAAGTACGGCCCCAAGGGCATACTGGCATCTGTGGTAAAAGTGATTTTTTTACGAAATCGGGTAATTGGAAAATTTGTTCTCTAATTATTAAAGCTTTAAGTTTTTTGAATGCTTCTATGTAGTCGAGACTTTGTGTATCTATCTTTGCTCCTTTTTTTAAACATTTGGTCATTGGTTTTGCTATGTCTGCGTAGTTTGGGATAAGTTTACGATAATAACCGGTTAATCCAAGGTCCAAGCTCTGATCTCTTTTTTTTATGTTTGTTGGAATTGGATATGAAACTATGGCCTTAACTTTAATGGGGTTTGGTTTTATGCCATTAGGGGTTACGATGTGACCAAGAAAGCTAGCTTCTTTTTTTAAGAATTCACATTTGTCTAACTGCAATTTTAAATTGGCTTCTGCAAGTTTGGAAAAAACTAGTTGTAATGAATTTAAATGTTCGGTAAGGGATGTGGAAAAAATTATAATATCGTCTAAATACACTAAACAGTGTTTATTGAGCAACGGTCGAAGGATATTATTCATGCACCGTTGAAAAGTAGCGGGTGCATTTCTAAGGCCAAATGGCATTCGAAGGTATTCGTAATGACCGCTTTTAGTGGAAAATGCAGTTTTAGATATTGAATCTGGGTCCATTTCTATTTGATGAAATCCCTTTGCCAAATCGATAGTTGTAAAATATTGGCATTTTCCTAGTTTACCAAGGATTTCGTCCATGTTTGGTATAGGATATCTGTCGGGAATAGTTATTTCATTGAGCTTCCTATAGTCAATTACTACTCTATACTTAATTTTACCAGAAGCATCCGTTTTTTTGGGTACTACCCAGGTAGGACTATTGTATGGTGAATTACTTTCCCTAATTAATCCTTGATTAAGCATTTCCTGCACTTGGTTATCGACTTCAATTTCATGCGCTTGAGCAAGTGGGTACTGTTTTGAATAAATTGGGGAGTTATGTGTTGTATTTAGTACGTGTTTAATGGTATTTGTAAATGTTAAATTGTCTCCTTCTTCATATTGAAGATTTTTGAATTTATTTAATAAACTTTTCAACCTTAAAGTTTCCTCCTGATTAAGGTGATCTAATCGAAACAATCCAAATTCTAATTTTTTTATTGATTCCTGTGGTGATTTTTTAATTGGTTCTAGTTCCTTTTGGATATAAAAATTTTGGTCTTTTTCTGATTTTGAAGTTATTAATTTGTATGTTTTATCAAAAAGAGTAACTGTGCTATTTTTGTAATTTATAATTGATTGTGCATTTTTTAACAATTTTCTGCCAATCAGTATATCATAATTATTAGAAAAACTGTGTACATAAAATGGTTCATTTGTTTTAAAAATACTATTGCTGGGTAACATAATTACGTTGTTCAATGTAATAGGACCATTTGATGTCAAAACTTCACATTTAGTATTTTGAATAGGAAGACAAAATATATTTTTATTGATCATATTTATTGTGGATCCTGTGTCTATAAGGCAATTGTATGTGCAACCTTTGTATGCTATTTCTATGTATTGGTGTTGTCCGGGAGGGTTGTTGAGGGAATTTATTTCCTTTAAAATATGCTGTTTGAGGATTTTGAACTTTATTGGAAAATTGTGGGAAAGGATTTTTGTGAGTAAATGGTTGTGAGTTCATGTATTGGTTGGGTCCGATATAATTTGGTGCGTGCCACATAGCTTGGTTGTTAGGCATCTGTTGTGTATAGGTGGGTCTAAATGATGGCGTGTATTGATTAAAATTAGGTTGGAATGGCTGAGAATATTGTGGGTAACTTGGTCGATATTGGGTTTGGGTATTTGTATTGAATTTGAGTGGTTTAGAATTCTGATTAGGGTTTGAGTTTTTATTTCGGTTTTCTGGATTTTTATTTAATTCCCTCATTTTGTGCAATAGTAATTAACAGATCGTAAGTCTGTAATATCATGATGAACCATATTTTGGTTGGTGAATAATTGTATTGATAATTTTTTTGATCAATATTTTAATGGAATCTTTAATCGCCTGAACATAAATAAGAAAATCTGGTTGGTTACCTTCCAGATGCAATTTCGAAATCAGCACTTGACGTCGTCTTTCTGCTTCCTCGCAGAATGCTCTCAGATTTCCTTTGTAAGGTGTCTCCCTGAAGTTCTCCAGTAGTTTGTAGTTCGGTGTTTGGGGTTTAAATTCTGCAACTAGTCTCGATCTAAGGGTAGGCCAATCTTCAATGTTCGGAAGGCCCAATGATCGTGTTACGTGTCCGTCCAAGTTTCTTTCGATGGCTCCAAGAAGAATCCTCTGTTGTCGCACATCATTAGTTGGGTAGAGTGAAATTACATAGTCCACTCTGCTGACGAAGGTGTAGAGAGTTTCTGGATCACCCTTAAATGGCATGATGTCTTTTAGCTGTCGACGAGCTTCAGCAAGGTTGTTGTCGCTTAGCGTAACGATTTGGGGTGCGGCGATAATTGGTTGTGCCATTGTTAAAGTACAAAATTTTTTTTGTTATGGTAAAATTTTGTTTTTGTTTATTTGATTTCACTTATTTAAGTGTTTGTTTAAAGTAATTTTTCTTAAAAGTTATATGTTGTTATTAACTGTTAGGTGCCTTTGGACTTATTGTGTTTTTTGTTGTATTTCTATTCTTCCACTTTTTGTTGGACAACCGAATTGGAATTATAATCCAAGTTGAAGGATTTTGAAATGGGTTGCGTAATTATTATTCGAGAACTGAATTATCAAATTTAATTTATTTATTTATTTTATTATATTTTAATTTTATTTATATTATTATATTATATTTATTTTCCACTCGAGTTTCTTTTTTCTGATACTTTTTGTTGACTGCGCCAGTTGAATGTTTATATTTTATTGAGTCGAAATAATGTTCCGTCAGTTGACTACAACGCCAAGGGAAATAAATAAAAAAAGAATTAGTTTTACGTCTTTATTCGATTGATCTCAGCTTAAGACTAAAAACTGGTGACAAAAATATTTCTTGTGCTGCCCTTTGTTTACATTAGTTTGGGAGCGAGAGCGCCCGTTTGGGATATTGGTTGTACATAAGTTTGAGAGCGAGAGCGCCCGTTTGGGATATTGGTTGTACATAAGTTTGAGAGCGAGAGTGCCACTCAGGGAGAGGGGCTTAGTCATTGCAATAATTGTTTATGTTATTGAGGAGCAGCATCGCCTGCTCCGGATGTGGATTCTTTACATTGGTTCAGCGTGGGATCGCCTACACTGCATATTCTTATTTCTTGGTACATAACTGAATATGTGAATATATCACTATATACCTTATAGGGACGGAGATTTCTCCTTCTGCCTGTTACATACATTATCGGTTGACAATAACTTATAATCCCCTTGTACCCTTGTACCCTAGTATCCTTGGACTCTTGTCTCCTTGTACCCTTGTACCTTTGTACCCTATGGGTACAGGGTATAAAAATCATTCACAAAAAAAAAATTGTTGATAAAGAAAAAATATAGAAAGTCGTGGAGTTATCGAGCAGGGAATAAATTTTGTATATTGCTCCCGAAATCTAAAAAAGAGTGTGCTCTATCTTGCGTGTCAATAAACTTCTTGTCCAGTCTCTGTTGAGAATTTGAGAACTCACTTCTTTGGCTAAAACTTTCGTAGCAACGGCTGCAAAAATCGGCATTAAGAATACTTAAAAAAAAACAAAAAAAATTAATCTCGCCCTGTTAGCGTGTATCTTTGACCATTGTTGTCAAGCATTTTTTTTTATTTATATTTTTATATATATTTTTTTTTTTTTTTTATTTTAATTTTTTTTAATGTTTATTTTTTTTTATTTTAATTATTATTATTTTTTTATTTTATTTTATTTTAATTATTTTCCAGTGCTACAAGGTTATCCTTATAAAATAATACACTAGTCGCATTTAAAAAAATATCCTGTCAATAAGGCCAATGGTGTAAGTATACTTAAAAGAGGCTTACACATTTATGTATAGATTTATTTAGTTACATTAAAAAAAAAAAAAAAACTTACTTACTAAAAGTTTTTACAGTCGAGAATTACGTGAAATTGAAGATAAGCAAGAAAAGGAGATACAATCTCGAGAATTACAAGAAAAAAACCAGTCAGAAGCAAAGCGCCTGGCGTCAAGCTTTGTTGAACATTTGGATGGGCATCAACTTTTTTATTCACTTTGGGATGGAGATGAAGATGGACGGGTATTAATGCTTGTTGGTTCACAAGCTCAAGAGCTTGCCGATGAATATGACAAAGACATATTTGAGCTAACTCAGGAAATATATAAGCTAGGATTAGAAAGATTTGTTGAGCGGGATGAAGAAATTGGAGATTTTATGAACAATCTACAAGAGGGCCAAGAAGAACTTCACATTATGGGACAAAAAGAAATAGAAGATTTTTTACAATTCAAAGAACACATTTTCGAAGAAGCTTGTGTAATTTTGAGACAGTTAGAACAAAATTCTATGCACGGTGAAGATGAAGATACTCCAGAAAATTTGAAACTATCTGATGCCGTCGATAAGCTAAATGTGCAATTTGAAGATGCAATGAATGATATGTGGCAAGCTTTGATGACACAAGAATTGTACTTGCATGAGGCCATAGAGGTAAAATAAACACTTATATATAGTATAAACACTTACGTAAAATGTATATTAAAAATAACTCAAACGTAAAAAATAATTGTCGATTTGAGATCGAAATACAAAATTTCGTTTAATAAATTATTTTTGGCAAACCGTATTATAAAATATTAATATAAGCTCGATCTGAAAGCTAAGAAGAAAAGCAGCTAACTTCGGTAAGGTGAAAATTAAGAACAGGGCAGCTTATATATTTATTTCTGTAGGACGTTGATGCACTACGGTCAGTACACTCAAGTGGCCCTTCGAAACCAAGCAGCTGCTTGCTAGATTTAGGTGTTAATAGGCGCGAAAGAAAAGTCAAAACCCAGCTAGTAGGTATTGCTTAATAACTGAATTCCGAGCCTTCTGAATTTTAGTTAATATAACAGCTGTTATACTGATGCTTCCAACTTGTACGAACGAACGAGTGGCAGATAGAAAAGGGATTAGAAAGAAGAATTTACTTAAAGTTGTATCGCCACGAGAAGTTGAAGTGAGGAGGAAAAAAAGGAAGGAGAAAAAACGAATTATCATTAAAAATTATACAATTAAACTAGCACCATCCGACTTATTATTTATACTCAAGAAAAAGCCCCTGTTACAACAAAAGTTTAAGCTACGGAGAGCGAAAAGTAAAAAGTTCATTTGCTGTGTACGTCCCACTGGGGACTCCAAACGCAAGATCCATATTCTAATATTGGACGTACTAGCGAAATGTTTAAAATCTTCGGGACGTAGGGTTCATTGAATTTCTTCAACCACCGTTTAATAATAATAATGTTAATAAACACACCAATAAACTCCAATTTGGGATCTAGCCGGATACCCAAATCGTCGACAAGAGTGATCCTTTCCAAAGAGTTCAGTGTACTCTTGTCGTTGACGGACGTGTTTTCACCGCTCATTCTGTTATTCTCAGTTTTCTTCGCCAAAAACGTATAAATCAACTTGAATAAAATCTATTAAATCTGGAGTGCTTAAGCAAATAGTTTCTGTGGTGTTATTAAACAACTTTATTTACGTTTCCTACAAGCCGACAGCTAAGCTTTAACAAAATCCTTTGTTAATGGTGTTGTTTTCTTCTCTCTTGTTCCAGAGACATCCAATTCCTAAGTGCAGTTATTGTGTCGCGTCACGCTCCTCCTACTCTTTTCTGATCTTCGCTCTTAATCGAAGCTCTTACCGCGACCAACCACACAAACACCCACTTGCAAAGTGCAGTTATTGTGTCGCGTCGCTCTCCGCCTACTCTTTTTGATCTTCGCTCTTAATCAAAGCTCTTATCGCGAACATCCATACAAACATTTATTATTTTGGTTTCCTAATCTCGCCTCTCTGAGTCCTACAGATTAACTCCGCTGATCTGCTGTTGCCCATATTATTAATCTCCAATATGACTGCCTGCTGTATTGAAAAATGTGTTTTGAATAACAAAATCACTTCGCCTTAAAAATCTGTGGTTGTTGTCCAAGTCTCCTTAAAAGAAAAAGTGCCATCCTACTGCTCCGATTCCCAACATAACTATGTCGGAAAGTGACCTCTATGCCACGATGCTGTTAGGTCTAGTGGTCGGACCCACTCCCTTTGACTGCAATAATTTTATGTCGTCCATTAGCCCAGCAATCAGAAGCAGGATCCAAGGCCAGACCAAGCGTTTTGGTAAAGCCAGTGCCATCATTAAACTTCAAATAAAACTCCTTCTCATCATCAGCAACTCCATCCAAAGTAGTTGACTCGTTTTTTTTTTTTTTTTTTTTTGACTTTGCTGTTATTTATTGAATCTTCTCCTTTTAGAGACTAACAATAAGTGTGTCAAATCTTATATTAATAACCTAACTAACAGTCATATGACTGGCACAGAGTTGTATGGCCCTGACAATTATTGCTGGGTTGGAAGGTCGTTTCGTTGTAGGCGGGTTCTGCTGGAAACCCGAGTCAAGCCTCTTGCAAGGTGATTAGGGTGCACAGTAAGTTTCTTATTGTAGGTCGTCTTTTGCTTGTCTATTTCATCTTTTACTGCAAGAATGCCGAGATCCCTATGGATGTTTTGGTTGCGAATATACCATGGTGCCCCAGTGATAGTTCTCAGG
>VNJO01007251.1:0-19634 GCA_008042535.1 Drosophila tani
TCCACTTTCCACATTCCACACTCCGCTGCTGGCCATCTGTACCGTTATCCTTATAACCAGTGCTATCGATCTCGGTTCGCGTTATCGTTGATGAGAATCCAAAACTCGAATAAAACTCCAAAATAAGCAAAGTGAAGAAAAAAAAAAGAAAACGAACACAGTTCCTGAGCAAAATATTCAAACCAAATAAATACAAGTGTTGCGTCCTCTTATAAATTAAGCTAATCGCGTATCTCCAGTGCAAGCTCCTACAGTGATCGCCCGCAAGAATGCACACCAGCTCCAGCACAGATCCCATGCACACGCTGCACGACAGTGTCTCGCTTTCGCCGCCGCTGCACAAAAGCCAGCGCGGCTCCTCCGGAAACGGATGCTCTGCATCTTCGCGCGCCACCGCCGCCGCCATTGATGCCATGTCCATGGGTTGCGATGACAGCGACATTGAGCCGTCGGCCGTCGGCGGAAGTGGTGCCGGCGGCAACAATGGCGGAGACGGTTCCGGATCCGTCGGCGGTCCGCTGGTGAAGCCACCATATTCCTACATAGCTCTCATAACCATGGCCATTCTACAGTCGCCGCACAAGAAGCTCACGCTGAGCGGGATCTGTGACTTTATCATGTCGCGGTGAGTTAAACCACCTTGGAAATTATAAAGAGGCCAGAGAATACAGAAAAACTTTTGGAAAACTCTCCGAAATTATTTTGTCAATTTTTTTGTTAATATATGCATTAGAATTGAATGAACTTTACTCATATGAAAGGTGTACTTTAAAAGATTAATAAGATTAATTAAAACCAAATTGCAATTTTTGGATATTCTGAAATAATCATACAAAGTAAGACGCTTAAAAAAATGGTTTTAAATTCCATATTTTTACTCCAAATCACGGATCTTGAAATCTCAGCATTTCAAAACATTTTCCTCATTCTAATTTTGCAATTTTAAAATGCGTACGGACTTTAAATAAAGAGTTAAAGGTAGTTTATTAAGCTTTATTGACTATTTAATTAATAATGGAAACTATTATATTATATTTTTATATCAACCTAAATGAAAAGTTCCTTAAATACAAAAAGATTTCGATATTTTGCAAGATTTAACGGACATAATTACACCTATTAGTAAATTACTTACTAAAGTACAGTGATAAATTTGAACTCCTCTTTGAGATACCAGATCGCAAAGTCATAAATCTTTTAAAGAATCTATTGTTGGCTGTTTTTCAATATCTCAATAGGATTCTAATCGTTTTAATATTAGATATTTAATGTTTAATATACTTTTATTAGTATTATCGGGTATCTTGAAATGTTTACCAACCAAATCTAATTGAAACATTCATAATTACCCGCAGCTTCCCGTACTACAAAGACAAGTTCCCCGCCTGGCAGAACTCCATCCGGCACAATCTCAGTCTGAACGACTGCTTCATCAAGGTGCCCCGTGAGCCGGGAAATCCGGGCAAGGGCAATTTCTGGACGCTGGATCCGCTGGCCGAGGACATGTTCGACAACGGCAGCTTCCTGCGACGGCGGAAGCGCTACAAGCGAGCTCCCACCATGCAGCGCTTCTCCTTTCCGGCGGTCTTTGGCACCCTGTCCCCGTTCTGGATCCGTAAGCCGGTGCCCCTCGTTCCGGTGCATTTCAATGTGCCCAACTTCAATGGCGGCCGGGACTTTGATGTGGCCCACACTTCGGCGGATGTCTTCGATTCAGCTCTGCGGGCGGACAAGAAGTTTAACTTCTTTGCCAATGCGGAGGCTTCCTTCTACCAGGGCAGTCAGTCCGGTGACAAGTTCGACCGGCTGCCGTTCATAAACCGCGGACGGGGCGTGGACGCCCTAGATGCATTGCCTCATGGCAGTGCATCAGGCGGAGCAGGAGGAGGTGGCACATCCGAGGTCAGCAGAGCCACCAAGTACAAAAATCCCTACGCCTTCGATGTGGCGACTGTGGCCAGTGCCGCGGGCATTCCTGCTCATGGGAATTATTCGGAAAGAATGTCGCGTGGTGGCTACATGGATCTTAATGTGTACACCGACGATGCAGACACTGAGGCGGATGTGGAGGCTGAGGCCGAGGCCGAGGCGGATGACGACTCCTGCGAGGACAAGATCGACGTGGAGAGCGGCAACGAGCAGGAGGACTCGCACATCTCGGACTCCGTGGACAGCGTCTGTACGAACCGCTTGGATGCGCCTCCAGAAGCTCTCATCTTCGCAGACGCGGAGGCTGCCAGCCGGAGTCCCAGGACGCGGGGACACTTTGACAGTGAGCCCTTGGTGAGCCTGCGAACCAGCAAGCAGACCAGCGCCAAGGACTTCCGCATCGAGACGCTCATTGGCCACCATCTGCGGCACGGTGGCAGCCAGGAGGAGGCCAGCGACTAGGCGGGATCAGACGAAGCCTGTCCTGTGTACAGTCCATTCCAACGGTGATTTCAGTTTCGATCTAAGCACGTTTTAACGCTCCTCCCGTTATCACAGCAACCCCCCAAACCCGAACCCGAATCCAATCCGAGCAGCAAGTAGTGATCAGTAGGTGTATCTGAATCTGTAGGATGTAGGAGGCCAGCACACGAGTTTTTAAAAATGCGACCAAATCGAAGTCAACGCTATAGTTGCCAGTCAGCCAGTCCACTTACGTACTATGTATCGGCGCGTATATCCATGTAAATCTGATGCATTGCACATTTATAGCCTACTTTTAACGCGAATTCTAGGGATCTAGCTTCTGGATTTCTATATCTCTATACCATACAAGTACTACTCATGTGTAAGTGTGCGTCTGTGTGTGCGTGTAATTGTAACACATCCAAGCAAGTGGAACACTATTAACTATAAATTAGTCTAAGAATTTTGCTGATGTTATTGAAAATTTAATAAACAACAAACATAACAATAGTAGGGAGTAGTGTGGCGTTTTAATTAAAGGCTTACGTTTTTTTGATTTAGTTATATTAATTAAAAGTTATTTAAACTGATGTTATATTCTAAGAATTTAATTTTGTTGCCTATACATTATAAATACAGTGATTAATAAATTTAAAATATTATTTTGTTGAGTTTATGCTTTATTTAACTATGCTTATTTTATTATTTGCTTTAAATATTAACCTTTGACTAATATTATTTAGTTATTAAAAGTAAGTATTATGAGGCTTAACTAACTTTTTAATTATTTTATTCAAAACGCTTTTTTACAATGAAAATTGTAAGATCTGGTAAGTATTTAAATTTCCCGCCCAAAAGAACCCTTAGCGATGTGGCAACCCTCGGCACAACGGTAAATCACTGCCGTTAGTTATCGTGCACCTGCGCATTGGCCGCCCCTCAGCTGTTTTTTGTTTAAGGACGAAGCGAGACGGGGCGAGACAACAACTCCACTCGAAGCTTGGCTCTCGCTTGCACTACCAAAAGCTCGGCTCTCCGGATGCCGTGTAGTGGTGTTGTAGTTTCCAGTGTTAAAACATTAAAAGCTGCGCCTGGAAGCGGGACAACATAGCGCCGCAGAAGATACCAACACTAGCTATTGGTATCCGCCAGGCAGAAGTACGAACTCCGCTCGGCTTGGCACCTTGCTCTCCCAAAGGACTCCACCAACACACAAAAATAGAGACGGGCGCCCGCACACTCAGCCAGACACTATAACGCACGGTTGCGGGTGCAAAAGTCGATTTTTCAGGACAACAAAAAGCCGAGTTAGTTGTGTGTGCAATGTGCAAAAGTTTTTAAATGGCCCGGGCCATAAAGGGAGTTTGCAATAGTTGTAGCGAGATGTCCTGCCGCTGCAAGGCCAAGGAGCCGAGGCTGCTGCAGAGGTGCTAGGCGCTGAGCGAGAAAAAGTTTTGTGCCAGAGGCAGGCTCCGCGTCCCAAAGGAACCCCCCCACAACTAACAAAAAAACATCCCCCTGCCACTGCTGCTGTGATTGAGATTGGTGATAATGAGTGTGTCTGAATGCCCCCAACAAGCATCCTTAAAAATCAGTGTCCACAAAATTCAACGATAAGTATTATAGCGTCCAAACGGGTTTAAGTATTAAGAGTGTTCGGAGGTGAAACGAGGACCAGACGAGGACCAAGTCTCGCCAGTTACAGATCCTGGAGTGCTTAAGGAAACCAGTATCAGAGTAGGCCGCACTAATGGCGGCCTGGCGCGGACGGAGGCTGTGCGCCACGCTAGTGGCCTGGCTCACGCTCCTCACGGGTGAGCCTCCCCAGGAACATGCTCGGTGTGTTGCGGGAAATCCCTACAGTAATCACTTCCCGTCTATCATCCCCCAGTGTCCCATTCGGTGCGCATCACCAACCTGCGGGTGCCGCACACCTACACGTTGGTGCGTGACCGCGAACCCGATCCCTTGGTCCTGGACTGCGAGGTGGAGATCGCAGCGGGGGAGCAGGGATTCGTACTGAAGTGGCTGTTCAACAATCACTCCATCTACCAATGGATACCCTCCGTCAAAGGATTCGCCATGGTGAGTCACGAGCCACATTTACACCTCAGGGGCAGTGCTGTCAATATGTCCTTTTTCGACATTTATTTAGATCCCTTAAGGATATTCATTTACCTGAAAAGCTACCTGAACTTTAAAGAGGGTTAAAAGGGTTTATATCTGGATTGATTTGTGGTATTTTTTAAGTTGTTAAATATTTAATGTTTAGAGGTATTATTTTGCCAGAAAGCGCCTAGGTTTAATTAAGAAATTATTCTTATTGTTGCCAAGAATCACTCAAAGAACTTGTATCCTTTTATCCTTATTTATGCTGACAATTGTTTTGGAAGCTAGCCAGCATTATTTTGCAGTAATATTTACGTCAACCTTTTCTTATTGCATTATTTGACATATTTCCTTCGTTTAAATAAATTTTATAAATTTGATTCTATTCTTCTTATAATCATAAATATATTAAAGATTTTTATTCTTCATATTTAAAGCTAAAAATCATTACCATTTCAAAGGAAAAGGCAACTCAAGAAAAGATTTTTTATAAATCATAATTTATGCCAAGAAAAAGGAAGTTTGCGTTCCGTTTTATCCTTTTTTGCCGCTTCCCTTTTGTTGATCTGTCCTGGTCCCTGATATAGGTCGTTGGCAGCACTGCCCGAAGGGTCACGAAATTAATTAACATAATACAGTCCCCGCCTCTCTGTCTTATTCTTGCGCTTGCAGGGCTTCATGAAGTCGAAGATAGACACCAAAATATTCGCCCTGGAGGGCAGTCCCGGTGTTATATCGATAAAGAATCCCGACTGGAACATGACGGGGGAGTACACGTGTGCGGTGCAGACCTTTCAGACCACGGATAAGCGGAGTGCCCGCTTGCAAATAATCGGTGGGTGTCACGGAGCGGCGGCGGTGTACACTAAAAGATGTGCGGTTCCAGGGTGTGCTTACTCGGGTTATGAGCAGGTGGATGGTGCAAGGTGTAGGGCGCAAAAGGTGTAACGAGTGTATGGCGCAAGGTGGTGGCTCTGTCGGGTGACCCGCCCCTCCCACTCCCCACTGGCGTCTTTACTTGTATGTTTGCATATGAAGGTGTTTGGTGTTTGGGGACGATGTGTACACAGAGAGAACAACGTAATGATTTATGTACTTTAAGCCAATTTACAAAAGTCAAGTCAAGCCAGCAGCAGCAGCAGCGGCAGCTTAGCGTAGGACATTCCATTCCTGGTCCCTAGTCTGGTTATCCCTCCCCCTTGAACACATCTTGGCTGTATGCCATGTTACTCCATTTAAGTTTGCCTTCGTCCTTTCTTGCTGGCTCATCTATTTTGAGGAAAACTTAATGAGTTACATAGTAATAAACAAGAGGATAAAAAGTTGGGACGTCAGTAATAAATTAAAGTCGCTTCCTTTTAAGCAAACTTCGTAACTTGACTTATTTTTGTGTTTTACCAACTCCTTTTCACTAATCGAGCAGAACCTTTAGCATATTGGCTGAAAATAATACAGATATTAAAATCCATAGGCAAAGAAACTGATAGTAACATATTTATGTTTTATATTAAGCCTGGTAGTTTTATTTTATTTTATTTACTTCAATTCTCATTCGAATTTCAGTTCTGATAGCCTTCAACGAATCTGTTTCCTGCTGTCAATGTTTCGCGAATATTTTTATACCATTTGCAAGGGTAATCAAAAATATTTGTTTTCCTTTATTTGAGCAAACACAACTGTACGTCCATGATGCACTTGGAGAAATCTATTAAAATTCCCTTTTTGTTTGCAGATAATTTAGAAACTCTGACCAGGTATTATTAAAAAGTAAAAAGAAAAGGTTTTTGTGTTTAGAAACTTAATTAAATATAACTAAATATTTATTTTAATTTGGGTATACAATTTTATAATAGAAACAGGAAAGAACCCACTTAGTTTTCGTTCAATTTTCTCACGTTTACCTTCCACATTGCTGAATCCTTCCTAGTCTAGTTAGGGTAACCAATTTTCTCCCCCTGTATTGGCGTTGATTCCCCGTCAGTTCGGTGCACGTGTGATTTCCCTTCATATTTGCATGCGTGTCATGTGGCAGTCTCTGCGGTGGCCGGAACCACCGGCGCTTGTTTGTCCTGTTCTGTGTTTTTCTTTGGAAGGACTCCTTTATGTTGTTTCTTTTCGTCTCGTTGTTTAGTTTGACACTTGATTAATTCTCACGGCTTTTTTGTTTTTGGCTCCTGTCTGCTGCATCGGTCCTCCGCCATCCCCGAATGCGAATACGAATCCCTCTGGCTCCCCAATGGCAGTTCCTGAGTCGGATTTCATGCTGGAGGCGCGGATGGGAGCGGCGCGTACGGACGTGGACATTATGTGTGCGGTCCAGCACGTCTTTCCCCAGCCCATGCTGTCGGTCATGTAAGCTGAGCACGCCAATTTGGCGTTTCATTTTTTTTTTTTTGTTGGAAGCCCGTAATCGAATAACCCAGAAAATTGCACTTTGCACCCGCCGCAGGTTCGACACTCACATACTGGAGTCGGTGCTGACGCAGTTGGACCAGGACCCCAGTGGCCTCTATAGCATGACCGTGCGCACGCGTATTCCTAGAGATCATCTCGCATCCCCCACCCCGATCACCTGTGCGTTCATCCTGACTGGAACCAACTATACCAAACGTAGAGAGACTATTTTTTATGGTAAGTACAGGTAAGCTGATATTTTCTGTGGGGAATATTTTATATTGGATGTTTCAGAATATTTCAAAACATTAATTTCAATGCCTAAAAGTGGGCAATGCTATTTTTTATAAGAAAATAATAGTTACTATATATCTAGTTCTATCAAGAATTAAATTAATTAAAATTCTCCTTCTAGATAAGGCATCAACTATACAACGCAAATGGACAACGGTCGCCGTAGTAATGTCCATTGCATCCTTAGCTCTAAGCAGTTAGTTCGGTAGTGTCCTTCAACGTAGTCTAAACTTGTTTTATATATTTTGATGACTAGAATATTTGATGATATCTCATTTTTAAATAGACTTTTAACGGATAAACGTAATTTTTTGCGGTATTTTTAAAAAAAGCGCTTATTTTGTACATGCATGTAATGTGTAAGGGAAACGAAACACAAATAAACAAGACAAAAACACCACAAAGAAACCCAAAAAACCCAAAGTGCGAAAGCAAACGAACCCATTAGAAACAAGAATGAAAAACACTCATTACAAGAAATTATTGTATTCATATACATGCATATTTACCAAATACATAAATAAATATATATATATATATGATAGTTATATATGATGTATAGATCTAATTGACATACAGAAACGCTAATAAACAAAAAGAAACGAACAAGTAAAAGTGCATTAAACTGAACGCTTTCGTCGTGGCTTTTCACTGCCAAAAAAAAATTGTTTTTTATTTAAATGATCAGGGAGACGGGATTGGAATAAATAATTACATTATTCTTATGGTTTACAGTATCTATATTTTACATTTTTCCTTCCAAAATATAAAATGAAGTTCTGTAAGAGCTTTTATTATTGGCGCCAAACTTCGTTATCGAATAAAGTTTGAATTTAAATTCACGGCCGCATGCAACCCTGCGTTTTGTGTGCAGTGTGCAGCCCTGCGCGCCATCCTGCGCGCACACCCTTCCAGCCGTTCCAGGCGCTTCCCGTGAGCCTATGAGTATGCAGTGAAAATGACAGCAGTGGCAGAGGAGCCATCAACATCGCCGTTAGACAGCCAGAAACGTTGACGCCAGCGCCAGACGAGAGAGCCAAGGTTCCTGCCCCCCAGTGTTAACACGTTCGATTGGATAATCCCTGCAGATCATCGAAGGCGAAAAACGGCTACCAAATAGCTCCGATTTCCAGCCAGACGACGACAGCATGTCCTAGTGAAGCCCTAGGAGAGGAGAGGAGAGGAGAGCGTGCAGCGAGAGAGAGAGAGGCGAGGGACACTTGGAGGAGCACGATGGCCTCCGGCCATGGCGATGGCGACACCATCAACACCATCGACATGGATAGCTCCTCCACGTCGCAGGCCAAGCAGGCGGATCCCAGCAATGGTAACTATATCCTCGGCACCGTCACCTCATAGTCCCCGTCGCGTCGAAAGCGAAAAAAAAAATCAATGACAGGCGAATGGAAGTGCGCCCCTGGCGCATGTGTCTCGCGTGGCGTGGAAGGGATGGGAAGCAGGGGCCAGAAGAAGCAGCACGGCGCACCCCCGCATGCCCACCTACGCCCCCGCCCCCTCGCACGCTTCCAACCCCGCATCAACCACCACCTGACAGACGACAGACTTCCATCGGTTCATATTTATATTCTTGGATTGATAACAAAAGAAAGTTTACAAGGTTGCGGAGCTGGGGGCAGACTAGGAGTCCAACTAGTAGCAGGTGGAGGCGAGGGCCTGGCCAAGTTCAAGTCGCGGTGATTGACCAGGCGACTGCGTCATGGCCTGAATTAAACATGATGCCTAATAATAAGCTCACTTTCGGTTCTCCTTTTAGCCTCCAACGACCATGTGGGCAACAACTCATCGCCCGAGGTAAGTACATCCGGCGGGGCCAATTAAATCGCTTCTAATCCCGTTTCACTTACTCTTCCTCCTCCATAGCTGGGCAGTCGGCCGTTACGTGCGGGCAACAACAAGTCGGACAAGGAGCGCAAGATTGGCCACAGACGAGTCGGCGAGGGCGGCGAGATTACGTACAAGAAGATACAGACGTCGCAGATCATGGGCTCCATTCAGTTGGGCATCCAACACACGGTAAGGATTAATTAATTATTTTTTTAATAAAAGAAGTGGCACATTAAAACAATTTAAAAGAGTGCCAAAAAGTATGCTTTGAAATGGGTATTCCTTTCTTCCTTCATCTAGTGTATATCATTGCATACTTTTGGACACTTTTTAATTGATTTTAATTCTATAATTTCTAGTAAAGTGCTTAAATATAACACAGAGGGTTTTATAGATTTAAAACCATTTAAAAGTGTGCTTAAAAGTATGCCACAAAATGTTTATTTCTTTTCCTTGGCATCTAGTGTATATCACTGCATACTTTTGGACACTTTATTTAATTGATTTTAATTCTATAATTTGTAAAAATATTCGTATTTTGTGTCACAATGTAAAGTATAAGAAAATTTAATAAGCATTAATGTTAGAAGAATTCTCTTTGTTATTAAAATTACTTTAACGTAATATTTATAAGACTAATCCCATTTCGCATGCAATTAATTATAAACTTAACTTTAATTAAGTCAAGTTTTTCTAAAGTTTTTAAAGATTTTAAACATTAAACTTAATTCCCTAATAATACTGAATAATCCTTCATCCCCTTGACAGGTCGGCAGCCTCGCCTCGAAACCCAAGCGGGATCTACTTATGATGGACTTCTGGGAGATCGAGAGCATCACCTTTCCGCCAGAGGGTTCTAGCCTTACTCCTGCCCACCACTACAGCGAGTTCCGATACAAGATCTACGCGCCCATCGCTTTTCGCTACTTTCGGGATCTGTTTGGTATCCAGCCCGATGATTTTATGGTAAGATTTACTGTTCTCTTAGTAACCAAGATACTTATACACTATCCCCTACAGATGTCCATGTGCACGTCCCCTTTGCGGGAACTATCCAATCCTGGTGCTTCCGGTTCAATATTCTACCTGACGGACGACGACGAGTTCATCATCAAGACGGTGCAACACAAGGAGGGTGAATTCTTACAGAAACTACTGCCTGGGTGGGTTTCTACCTTCTATATAATAAATATATCTGGCTAAAGGATACCTCTTTGCAGTTACTATATGAATCTAAATCAAAATCCGCGCACGCTATTGCCAAAGTTCTTCGGATTGTACTGCCTGCAGACGAGCAACGCCAAAAACATTCGCCTGGTGGTCATGAACAATCTGCTGCCCTCGTCCGTGAAGATGCACCTGAAGTACGATCTCAAGGGGTCAACGTTCAAGCGCAAGGCCAACAAGGCAGAGCGGGCCAAAAAGTCGCCCACGTACAAGGATCTCGACTTTATGGAACAGCATCCCAATGGCATTTTCCTGGAGGCCGAGACGTACTCGGCGCTGATCAAGACGATTCAGCGCGATTGCACGGTTCTGGAGTCCTTCAAGATCATGGACTACTCGCTGCTCCTGGGCGTACACAACCTGGACATTGCGCTGAAGGAGAAGCAGAGCGAGCAAAGGAAGCCACTGAGGGCGCCGCTGGCCGAGGACTCCGACGTAGATGTGGACGAGGCGCTGGATGGCTTAGATGGCGATGGCGCCAATCGCGACACAGCCACGGGCATCAGCAGGAATAAGTGGGTATCTGTAGGCATAGGTAGAACCGGAGAACCGATCTGTATAGCTAATCCAGTATGGCTTACAGGTCCGTCAATCGTCAGCGACTGGTGGCCCACTCCACGGCCATGGAGAGCATTCAGGCGGAGAGCGAGCCCATCGATGACGAGGAGGATGTGCCGTGAGTATTGGGGCTTAGATTCTTCTGAATTCTGATTGACTGCATCCTCCTTATACCAGACCTGGCGGTATACCAGCCCGGAGTGAGAAGGGCGAGCGCCTGCTCCTCTACATCGGCATCATCGACATTCTGCAATCCTACAGGCTGAAAAAGAAGCTGGAGCACACATTCAAAAGCATCATACACGATGGGGTGAGCTTTGGCGGCTGCACAGGATACCAAAAGCACTTATAAATCCTTGTAAGTTTACCGATCTAATCATATTCCCTCTTCTCTAATCCTTTTAGGAAACCGTTTCGGTGTGCCGGCCCTCGTTCTATGCTCAAAGATTCCAAAACTTTATGGCCAAGACCGTGTTCCGCAAGATACCCTCCCGTAAGTGGGCGCCGGGCGTGGAAGTCGGGCTAAGTACTCGTACTGTAAGGCATTTTTGTGTGCAGTTGGCCGAGTTATGCAAGCACTCCAGTTTCAGTTTCAGTTTCAGTTTCAGTTCCAGTTCCAGTTGCAGACTTTTTTGAGTAGTAACCACAGACACACACTCGTACACCCCAGTTCACACACCGAACACACCATTAGACACACACTCGTAGCTTGCTAATTATGGTTGATCGATGGATGTGCAGCAAAAATGCAATATGGTACACCTTGGCCTGAGTAGACGCCGATGTGGAGCGATGTGTACTATAACCAAGATCGAATCAATATCCTCTCTGCTTTCTTTCTGACCATGTCTCGAATGCATTCACTCTCACCCTTACGTACGCCATTAGTGGATCTCCCCGAGATCAAGGGGAATCACAGAAAATTTCGTACCTTGGTAACCAGCTATATAGGTAAAGAAACTAATGATCGATCTCTCTCTCTGATTTTTTTATTATCTCTCACTTGAGTTTCACTTTACACGAATTTCTTTAACGAGTTTTTATTAATATTCACCTCTTGGTTTCTATATGATTTCGAAATGGACGCCAAAAGCATGCCTCTCTCTATCACGTTAGTTAAGCCCACAATCCCCTGGCATCCTTGGCATCCCGGCAGCCGTATTGCTCTATGGCTTTGCGTAGTTGCTTCGGAAGTGCTAGGCTTTTTGAATCGAAAATCTAATTAAGAGGGTTTTGTAACTAATCTAAGACTTTAACTACACTTTGCAGCGCTTAAGCATTCGCCCTCGAAGAGAAAAAGCCTGTCAAAGGCCATACAGCGCTCCATAGACAGCGAAAGCGAGGCGGTCACCAGGCGTAAGTGAAAGATAGACCCCTTAAGGATCTAATAAAGCTCAATCCATATATTTATATCCAATCTAATCCCCTTACCCCCTTTGTATCCCCAGCGGTTCACACCTCGCACTCGCACAGCAGTGGCAAAATCCATCAGCAGGCCAAGCCGCCCACCACGGAGCCCACGCCAGCGGGAGCAGCAGGTGGCGGAGGAGCGGCTGCTCTGGGCTCAGCCAGCGGCAGTGCCGCCAGCGAGCGGGCTCCTCCGCCCGTCAAGCAACGGACTCCGGCGGCCAGCAATCTGAAGGCAAGGGTGCCGCCGCCAGTGCCACCGCGTGGCTCGCCGAGGCGCAAGGATGGCCAGGATCGCTCGACGCCAGGTACAAAACCGCACACTACCACTACTAATCCTTCCCCGGCACCAGCACCAGCACCAGCACACACCCATACCCTCCAGGTGCCCAGGCACGAGGGCATGCCGCGCTTTGGGGATCGCCGCTCGCCCAGCAACGTCCAGGATTGGCTGGAGCTGCATGACCTCTTCGATGCTCCGGCTAGCATCGAGCCCAGTGCTCCACCTGTCCCCTTGCTAGACCCAACTGTGGCTCTGCTCCGAAGCTCCTCGCTGCGACGCCGGGAATCCCTGCAGTCCGCTTATTCCACGGCTCGTTCGGAGAGCAGCTACCGGCGCCAGCAGCCGCGGTTGCTCAACCACGTGGACATCTTCCACCGGCAGAACAGCTTCGTGGCGCGCAGCGAGCGCTCCTCCGTGGGCTCTATTGTCCGGAGCTTTCCTCCCATCCGAGCGGAGAGCTATCGCACCGGGCGCTCCCGCTCCTCGGGCAGCATTCCAAGCCAGCGTTCACCCAGGCGAGCGGTTCAGGAGAAGATGAAGCGGCAGCAGAAGAGGAATCGCTACCTGCACTACGCGGATCTGGCGCTGGGCGGCGATGATTGCCAGAATCAGCAGGAGGAGGACAACCTGCTGCAGTCGGTCAGTGCCTTCCTAGAGGTGAAGCGGGAGCTAGAGGGGACTAATCGCCCTAGGAGACCCCTTCCCAGGCTAGAGGATCCTCCGCCGGAAGAAACGCAGCCCAAGAATGCTCCGCCTCAGCAGCCTAGAAGGGGAAAGAGACGGGCGCCCAAGGCAGCGCCATCCACGATACCCGAGAGCGAGGGATCGACGGGACAGGGACAGGGACTGAAACGGGAGTAGCTCCCCGCTTGCATATCGCTTACCCACACACACACACCCTAATCCCTGCTGATTCTACTACCAGGTTCTTCTGCCACTCATTCCGCCGTATGTTCTGCTCTGCTCATTGTATCGCTAGGCACAACGCCATCATGCAGCTCGACTCCTCCCCCCGCCTTTGACGACATCTCCGAGGACAGCTCGAACAAGAACAGCACCAGCACCTCGTCGATGGGCCGCCGGTCCCACCACCATCATCACCATCACCACCACCAGCAGTCGTCGCAGGCGCAGCAGCAGCACCAGCAGTCGTACTACCTCGACCGCAAGATGAACATTGGACCCGCCTATCGAGGCTCCTACAAGGAGGATATCGTTAGGTGAGTTCTAATTATTAAAATATGAAATTAAATTAAATATATTAATTGACAGCGTCTCGGAGGTTCATCTGGACACACTGCTGGCGGTGGACACGTCATCGAGCAGCCAGTATGGCTCGCGCGGCGGTCTGGCCTGGACACCGCCCGCTTCAGGTGAGGGCTCCACT
The DNA here is from genome assembly GCA_008042535.1 of Drosophila tani. NCBI lineage: Eukaryota > Metazoa > Arthropoda > Insecta > Diptera > Drosophilidae > Drosophila > Drosophila tani. Next base: position 13,899 of record VNJO01007251.1, read on the forward strand.
CCCACATGGACAGAGGGCACACCCAGTTTTACGGACTCCAGTTCGAGTGGTGATCTCGGTAATTGGCACTTGAGATTTGCTTTGAAATCGCTTTTAGTGTTTCTATATCTATCTGTATATGTGTATTCGTTCACGCTTGCAATCGTAGACAACTTCTCGCCCATAAACTCATCTAAAATCGATCGACACAAGCCGACGGTGGAAGATGCCATCAACTCTCTGTCCGCGGGAATGGTAAATATCGGAGGTGGCCAGCTCTAGATCCAAGCCTAAGCACCACACACACCACACCCGTTCCGCCAAGACACACCACATCCGCACACACATACCCCTAGTAGTGGCACACACATCATCATTACCTTTATAGACTCTTTTCCAAATTGCTTAACATCTTCCGTTCTTGGGTGTTCTTCACACTCTCACATCTTTAGCTTCTTCCCATCTCACTGATCCATCGTTGCCTTCTCTCTATTGCATTCTTATAGATCAACTAACATAGCATGTGATGTGATGACAGGACACAAGACAAGACACACCAATCCAGATTCATCGCGATGTGAACCGAGTCCTTGTACTCGTACTCATACCGACAATGCTTGCGTGTTCAGGCGCACTTGTATAGCTAGGATATAATCAAAAAGGCGCCCCACGTAGAACAGAGTGCCCGTAACCCATCCACACCCACACCTGCCCCTCCCTTCCAGCGGACACCGGGTGAAAAACAATCCAACCAAGTCAGAGAGCTCGATATTAAACACAAAAGCACATACTCCCCCATTAAAAGAATACAATAAATGGCAAATCAAATGGATCCCGATCCGATATCCGTAATCCGATATCCGTTATCCCCGCTCCCCTCTATATACATACACGGTGTAAAGAGTTCGTTATGCGTTCAGATCAGATTATATATATGGAAATATACAATACACTGAAATTAATAAACGTTTTTGCGATACTTTCGATCTCCGATATATCCACATAAGAAGTACGTATTATGTATACCTATGTATAATCAGCAATCGCGATAATTACAATATTGTTGTAAAATATTTCAATTTACAAAGGCCAGACGAAGCGAAGACGAAGAACAAACAAAAACCAAGAGCAAAATTATATACATATTATATTCATCTGTATTTATTAACGATAAATGTAACGCGCTTAGGTTAACTCCACACACAAAAACCAGGACAGAACAGAACCGAACACAGGAACCGACCGAAACACGATGAGATATTACTTGAACCAACGGACAGACCCGGACACTCGACACTCGACACTCGACACTCACAAGATGAAAGAATTGATTATTTATTAATTAGTTGAATGTTATTTAACTTATATGCATTATTCTAAAGATTACTGAAAATCCAATTGTAATTACAATAAATTAAATTGCAAGGTTGAAATTTTCGACGTGTGTTCTCGTGTTCTCTTCCCTCGAATGCGATTTTGCTAGACTAAAAAACAAAAGTACGTTTACAACGGGCGACTAGTACAGCTTCTGCAGGTCGATCAGCGACTTGTTCAGGAAGTCATTGGTCCAATCATTCTCCGGATTATCCAGATGGTTATCGAAGTCCACCACGTCGCGCATGGCCCCGCGCTTCAGCAGCAGCGATACACCCTCCAGCGTCTGGGCCGACTGCGACAGGGTGAACTTGGCCTTTGACCAGCGGGTGGCGGAGTCTCCGGCGCAGCTGTACACCTGGATGGCGGCACGGTCGTGCTGCAGCGTCATCAGCTTGTTGTCCACCACCACGAAGCAGGCGTTCTTGAAGTTCTCCTGGATTTTGTCCGCTATCTTGGCCGCCGGTGTCTTGTCAACCTGATTGTCGTAGAAGTTCTCCGGGGCTGCATAGTAGCCAGAAATTACGAGACCCTCGCGTTCGGCATATGCATCGATCTGAAAGGGAAAGAGTACAATTGTAAATTGGAACTCTAGATCCTGCATCTCTGACCAAAATTTTAATCAGGAATATGTTTATTTTATTTACCTACGTGGGGTACAAAGTACTCTCATTATGTAGATTGGTTTAATTAATTTTAATTAACTAATTATCATGTCAAAGAATCCGAAAATGTACCTATTCTTATTGGAAATGAAGAGGGATTGGTACAATTCTAAATTGGGATTACTCTTTACCATTTCTTCCTGATCCACTTACTTTTTAATGAAAATTATGAAATTATTGAACGATATCAAGAATGTTCTCATGTATTTCCGGTTTAATAATATCTCCCAAGTAATAATTCCACTCTATTTTCAAAGAAACTAAATTATATTCACAGCTTTTTCTAATTGGAATTCGTACCCACATGAAGGCGGTCGGTCACTTGCACTACACAGACTAGGCAGGAAGTAGAGGAACCTACCAACTAGCTACACATAAAACTAGGCAATGTCCGCATTAGAGTACCACATGTTCCCGAGACCGGCAATTGATAATTACCTGCATCAGGGCAACCTCGGCCATGGGGGTGACATGCAAACACTGATGGAACAGGGGAATCGCATCCACGATTTCCACCACAGAACCCTTTGTGGGCTTCTCCGACAGCAGCAGCCCGTTGACCGCCAGGTGGGGATACTTGGCCGCGTGGAATATCAGCTTGGTGTAGGCCCGGTCCGAGATCTTGTAATCGCACATTTTCTTTGATTATTTTCTCAATTTACTTGCAAAAAAAACATGAATTGGAAATTAGTGCTGGATTCAGTCAACTTACGATACTATCGATACATTGAATGTGTGTGTATATCGATGTTTTGCATTCGATAGCGATAGTGGCTAGATTTCTGTCTACTTATATTTTTTATAGCTAAACTTATTTAATTAAAAATATTAACCCTGTTAAAGGGTTTAATGTGTACTAAAACGGGTAAATATGAAAAAAAAACTAATCCATGCTTTAGCGTCTGCACTATTACAAGAAATTATATATTTTATTATATTTAAATATATATTTTTTAAGTATTCTGCCATCCGTACCTTAATTTAAAATATTTATATATTTATCAAAGCAGTGTTAAACATTTTTCAACAATTGATTTCATATCTCCAAAGAACAACTCCGTCGCGTTCTGGTCACACTAACCATTCGTTGGGCGCGAAATTCAGATGGATGTGACTTCAATTTGATTTATTACTCCAAACTAATATTTAATACTACGTGGATGGTGGAAAACATAACTAAATATGTGTAACATTTTATTTCTTAACTGTCCGTCTGCGTCCCGCTCTTGCTTGGCTCTTTTTTCTCGATTTGTTTATATTGTAACTAAAAAATATTTAGCAGTTCAGCTGAATGTCCGATGGAAGGGGCCACCCCTGGTCCTCCCTCTGGATCCTTTGACCCTGCAATCCACAATCCACACCGTCGTTGGGGGAAACTACGTCTGGTTGTCATTCAGTATTGCCTTGATGTCGTCGGCGTCCAGCGTCTCGTACTTAAGCAGCGCCTCCGCCAGCGCCTTGTGCTCCTTGGTGTGTTTCCGCAGGATGGCCTTCGCCCGCTCATAGCTGTCGCTCAGGATGCGCTTGATCTCCGCGTCCACCGCCTCGATGGTGTTGGGTCCAAGGACGTCGCCGGTGCCCAGCCCCTTGGACGTCTCAATGGTGCGCAGACCCACCTTCTCCGACATGCCCCAGTCCCTGACCATGTGCGTGGCAATCGAGGTGGCCTGCTTGAGATCGCTGCTGGCTCCCGACGTGATCTTGTCGGCCCCAAAGACGAGCTCCTCGGCGGCACGGCCGCCCATCATGGTGTCCATCATGGCCAGCAGCTGCTGCTTTGTGACATGGTACCGCTCCTTCTCCGGTATGTAGGCGGTGTGGCCCAGCGACGGTCCGCGCGGCATGATGGTCACCTTGTGCAGCGGATGCGACTCCTTGGTGTAGAAGGCCACGATGGCATGGCCGCCCTCGTGGTAAGCGGTAATGGTGTTGGCCTCCTCGTCGGGCAGGCGGGCCTTGCGCTCGGGCCCCATAAGTACCTTGTCTCGTGCCGTCTCCAGGTGCTTCATGTTCACCGTCTCGGCTCCGTCGATGGCGGCCCTGAAAGGCATTAAAAAATATTTTTATTTCTTATTAAAACAAAGATTCCCACCTCAATGCCGCCTGGTTAATCATGTTCTCCAGGTCCGCCCCCGTGAATCCGGAGGTGCCGCGCGCCAGCATGTCCAGATCGATTTCGTCATGCAGTATCTTAGTGAGGTAGAGACCCAGGATCTCCTTGCGGCCGGTAAAGTCGGGCGTGGACACCATCACCTCCACATCGAAGCGCCCGGGACGCAGCAGAGCCTGATCCAGGTCGTCGCGACGGTTGGTGGCGCCCAGGACAATGACGCCAGCGTTCTGATGGAAGCCGTCCATCTCGGAGAGCAGCTGGTTAATGGTCTGATTCGCATACGGATGCAGCACGGAATTGGTTCGCTTGGCGCCCACCGAATCGATTTCATCGATGAAGATTACGCACGGTGCCCGGGCCTTGGCTGCCTCTTTAATATGAGAGATTAGGGTTAGGTTAAAGTCTCCGGGGGATGACGAATCACTTACTGAACAAGTCGCGCACTCGTCGGGCGCCCTGGCCGACGAGCACCTCGTCGAATTCGGGTCCGGCGGCATGGAAGAAAGGAACTTTGGCCTCACCGGCCACGGCACGGGCCAGGAGGGTCTTGCCCGTGCCCGGCGGTCCGACCAAGAGCACGCCCTTTGGAAGCTTGCCGCCCAGATTGGAGAACTTTTCGGGGTTCTTGAGGAACTCGACCACCTCCTTCAGCTCCTGCTTGGCCTCGTCGCAGCCCTTGACATCGTCGAAGGTGACGTTGATCTCCTCGGGATCAACCTCCACCTGATTGCCCAGCTGGATGCTGCTGGAAGATACCAAGATTAGACCTGCAGCCGAGGAGGCAGTGCTCATAAGAGGCTCACCGAAAGACGGATCCGTTTGGGGTGGTGAAGAAGCTCAGGAATATGCCCAGGAAAACGACGATTACGACGAGGGTCTGAAAGAGCTACGTGACAATTACTGGGAAATACTCAAGGTCCTTAAGTATCCTCGCTTTCATACCTTTAGATACTTCATTGTTTTGCCAGACTTTGGAGAATCCTCAGCGTTGGCGGCGGCCAGGTAGCCCTCGGCAAAGGCAATCTTTAGGTTCTCCTATAAAACAAAAGGTTATTGCAGGTAACAGGAGGGTTTATATATAGATCCTACCGCATTCTGACTGCCACCATGGTCGTCGGACTTGGCCAGCAGCCGTCGCAGCTTCTCGGCCTGGAAGTGTGTCTCTCCGTCTATTTTTTGGGGCGCATTGGACAGGGCCGTCTTCAGCCGGGAGGTCATTGTGGGATTGCGCTTCTGTTCCGCCTCAATGGAGCGGTCCGTCTTGAAGCCACGCATTTGTTTTCTAGAAAAAGGATAGCTTTAGGGGGGATAACTCCTCAATTCTCCTAAAGCACACTCACAGCTGTTGATGGGAGAAGAGCGGACGTAGAAGACCTGACGTTATGGTTGGAATCACCTTGCTGAAAGAAGATAAGACTGAATCTAGTGAGAATCTTCCGGATAAGAGGCACTTACACGTGTGCCCCCGTGGGCTGGGCACCAGCTGCTCCGGTTAGCGAAACTTCAAACTGATAATTTTGTAACTCAGCGCGACCGAACTGTGTGGTGGGCTCCTCCAGCGTGACGCGGACGTCGCGCATGGCGGGCAGCAGGCTGGTCACCTTG
>VNJO01007252.1:0-65538 GCA_008042535.1 Drosophila tani
GAGTCTTCGATATAAAATGCGCCGATGCCACAGCGAAATCAATTTCAAGTCATTAAACGAAATGAATCTTTATGGAGGAGAGCCAGACCCCCGTTGCCGTTGCCGTTCGTCGCTCATCCGCCCGCACAGATTAGCAGCCAGAGTGTGTGGTCCTTGAGGATTTAAACACGGGAAAGTGTAATGGAAACTGCCCCCGGACTTCGACTTCAGACACTTGATGCGATTATTATTGATTTTCCGTGCTGAAATTGTTGTGATTGAATTATTTATGTGGAAGTGGTTGGTGGTTCGGCTTAATGGCGGAGTCCGGAACTCGGAACACGGAGCCGAGTGGAGTTCATTAGGTGGCCCACTCAGCAGCCGCTCGCTTGACAGCTTAATTGAGTTGGCAAGCCTGTCGAGCCGAGCACTTATTTGCGGAGGCAACAAAAGGCGCACGTGACGGGCATACTCGCTCACTGGCACACTGCACAAAGGAGTAATCCGGCCGGCGCTGTTTGCCCTGCCCTTGATGGTGGATTTAATTTTGAAATTAAAGCAAAACATAAATCAATTTGACTAACTAAACAGACGCCCGTTGCCTACGCAGCTAGTGCAGCTCCACTTAAATTTGAATAAATATTGTGGCAGGCCACTTGAGCCACGAGGGCGACAAGAGCAGCGGCGACGACGGCAGCGGCAATGGCAACAGCTCGAGGCTCTAGCTGGCCTTCGCGTCGTATACTTAATGTGGCCACATGTCCATACAAATGTAATAATTGCAAGAGCGCCCTCAGCGGCTGTGCACTCAGTGCAACCTCAATGGCAGTCCTGTCCCCGGGCCAACTGAAGATGTAAATGCGGAAGGGGGGGGGGCAGGATGTGAATGGAGACGTGGCTGTGGATGGGGATGGGGATGAAGATGTGGCTGCGGCTGTGGCTGTGACTGTAGCTGTGGATGTGCCCAGTGTACACACATCACGCCGACGACAGGCAACGACAGTTGCTGAGAAGGATGCTGGGAGGCAGGAAGGCGGACGCCTGTAGCCTGCAGCAGACTAACTGACTGCCAGCCTGGCTGCCTGCCTGCCTGGCTGGCTGGTCCTGCTGGCAGGATGCCTGCTGCCAGGATGGCAGGATGCCGGGCTGCCTGCTGCCTGTCTGCCGTATGACATGTGACGACTTTGACAAAGCCATCTGCTTTCCCCGCTGGCTGGTTCTGACTTGGGCCAAGACGCTTTTGGCATATCTAATGAAAGTTTCCCCTGCCTGGCATTGCACTTTAATGGACTCGCAGCCAGGAAAGAGGAAAACGAAAAAAAAAGAAATACGGAAATAAATAAACCAAATAATGAAGGCAAAAGTTCGGCCTTGCCAATCGAAATAAATATTGTAAACGCTCTATAAATTGTTGCTCCGCCACAGGCCAACTTTCGACCCGCCTGCTGTCGAAGTTAACTTGAGTGGCAGAAATCAGATTAAGCCAAATATTATACATGGCAGGCGTAATGTACGCCGCACCCAATTCGCAGGTGAGAGCCAGGCCCAAGACCTGAACAATTTTGCACAAATTTGGCGCAAAGACAATCAAAAAGTTATAAAACAAGCTTCGGCGAAACAAAAGCAAGGCTCGAGTGGCCGCAGGCAGAATCCGCCAAGGAGGCTGGCATCTGGATGCTGGATCCTGGTTTCCGGATAGGTGTCTCAGAGGCGTGTGTGTATCGGGCTGTAAAAACTTTGGCCAACTTTCGTTGATTTCATTGTTTTTGCCCCAGCCGTTCGTTCTTGGCTCCTTCGTTGTGTTTTCGGGCCGTGCCTGGCTAGATGGCATTGCGCATACGCCGCGTGGTCTTATTATCAGCCGCATCAGCGGCGCCGTAAAGTAAATGCAAAGTGTGCAAAGTCTATAAACGAGCGTCAAACTTAAAAGCCCCAAGGTGGCGTCGCCTCGCCAAGGACGACAAGGACTTAAGCTTGTTTTTGGCCCCGCCTGAAGGAACAGGAGCCGGAGCAGGAGCAGGAGCAGGAAACAACAGACAGAGAAGTAGGCCAGGTTTATCGGCGAGCAATACACTCCTCCGGCCTATCAAAAAAAGTTGCTCACACGACAAATTGTCACAGAAACAGAGGAAGCCCAGCACCAGCAGAGGCAGCCCGAGTAGGGAGAGAGAATTTTATATTTCGCCGTTTTCTATTATTTGTATTATTTATGGTGCTCCTGGCAATGTCGTTAAACGGGGGCCCATTAAGAGGCTCCAATAAATATGTGAGCCCCGGCTCCGAGCTCTGGGATGTGTGTGGGTGACAGATGCCAGCTGGAGCTGGATCACAGCAAGCAAATAAAAAAGCAAGCTTCCGCAAAACAATTATGCCTAAGTGTGGGATCTAAAATATTTATGAAAAGCTCCGCACAGAGAGAGAGTCAAGCAACCAAAGCCGATTGTCAGCTATTTTCAGCTGTAACATTTTCGCAAATAAACGTCAAAGCGGCTAAAGAGACTTGAAAAAACTATTAAGATGTCAGCAAATAATTACGCATGAAAGCAGCTGCATAAATCTGGTCGCCTCTTATTGCCAAATCCGCCACTAAAACGAACTGAGCCGGAAACTGGGAAGCTGGGAAACTGCGAAAGCCATCGCCATTGCCATCGCCTCGAAACGGACATAATGCGACACTTGAAGCCAAGCGGCGGGGACGGAAGGCACTTTATCAAAAGGGATTTGCCAACTGCCCGGCGAAGGAGACTCGGGGCCAGAGCAGTTCCCGGAGGAGATGGAGATGGAGCTCATGCATTTGCCTTCCACTTGGCCGGGGTCTCTGACAGTTTTGTAATAACAATGACCGCAAAAAAAGGCGGAATCGATTTGCCATTTTTCACTGAATTTATGAGTTTATGGTTTGGGCCAGGTCTCTTGTTGTTGCTCGACGACCATTTTCCGTTAAAGCTAAACTGATGACATTTATATTTTATTGCCTGGGCCTCTCACTCTCTCTCTTCCTCTTTGAACTCAATCCAGAGGCGGCCTTAATGAGCCCTAATAAGAGCTCCGCTCGCAGCAGGAAGCAACTGCAGCATAAATCTCGGTCAACCCTAATCAAGGACTCGACCCGAAATAAATTTCGCGAAAATCCATAAATTGTCCAACGAGCAGAGAAAAATTCGCCACCGAAATCGAAATGTAAATTGACGACCGAATCTGCTGCTGCTGCTCTCGTCCAGTGACAACAAACGAAAGGAGGAGCCGAGTCCGGCTCGGATCCGACGATGCGTTAATTATTCAGGCCCACATGCCAGGAGCCGGAGCATTAGTCCACAAAGTGCTGGCCGCATTCATCATTATCCACAGTTTGATTTTCGCCACAAAGTTTCTGGCCTCAAAACTTTTGACAAAGGTCGAGAGCAATTTAAAGCAGAGCCAAAGTCAAACGCTGCCGGCAATTCCTGCAAAATAAATGAATGATCCAGCCCCGGTTAGCAGGGGCAAGTTTTTCCCTTTTTGAGGTTTTAAGGGATTTGGGCGGAAGAACACAAAGAGCCTAACCAGCAGCAGCAGGAAACGAGCCCGGTCAGGCCCAAGTGATGGCGCATAAATTTCTGGACCGAAATCCGAAAGAGCTTAAGCCATAAGCGAGGCGTGTGGTCAAGCAAAACAAATGACAGCAAAACGCATAAATTGAACCTGTCCCGGGCCATTGAAATCACAGAAGTACAGCCACGCAGTTATGGCCAGAGTTCAATCTGTGAGTCATTAGGAATCGGGTTATGGCCAGGAGTGGGCAGTGATTCGAGGCCACACCGAAATATATTCGAAGGCGAGTCACTGAGGAAAACAAATTAAATCAAATAAACTTTATAGACTAGAAATAAATATTTCAAACCAATATACTATTTTAAGCTCAGCTCTTTTCGAATATATTTCTTTTTCCGAACCACTCTAATAAATTGTATACTAGAATGTATATCCTTTTTCCCTCAGTGCTATATTCCAAACACCCATAACAATTTAATCACTGCCAAAAGCCAGGACAATTTAAAGTCAAGTCCGGGGCTTGTATTTTATTTTATTGCCGTGATACACTCACAGACAGGCGTTATAAAGCCGCATGGTGCGCATCAGAACGATTCGCCGCCAGTAGGCAAAATTAATTAAAAAAGCCAGTGTCGTCGCTTCCGTCTCCTGTCTTCCATCTCCCATCTCCCGTCTCCCTTCAACTAAATAAAAACATGTCTAGGCACTAAAAAGTTTATTATTGTGAGCCCAAGTAAAAAAGAACTCGCATTAAATGGCCGAAAAAGGGAATATCTCGGCGGAAGAGTGGAGCGGCCTGAATGGAAAATTAAACAGAGCCGGATATGTCACACATACTCGTACAAGCCGCACCCACGGAGCCAGCAACAACAATAGCAAGGCGGGGGAGGGGCAGGAAAAGCTGGGAACAAGAACAAACAAACAATAACGATGGCAAATGCCTGGAAAAAGGGCTAGCAAAGTTGGCCGACTGGCGGGAGTGTTGGGAAAATGTGTGAGCAGGGCCGGAAAAGCAGAAAGAGAAAAAAAAAAACGAAGTAAACTACACATTTTTATTATGCAAAGGGGGCGCAAATGAAAGGCAAATGTTTTGTTTTTGCACCCCACCCCCGTGCGAGTGTGTGTAATTTTATTTCAGTGCAGTTGTGTGTGTGTGTTCACTTGAAAGTATTGTTAACGGAACGCATGAAAGCGGGGTAGGGGGCAGCGCAGGAAGGCGAGAGAAGCGAGGATCCTTGTACGAGTGGGACGCCCTAAAGTAGGCAATAAAACACTAGCTGAAATCTAGGCACGCGTTCAAACGCATGACAAACAATACGGGAAATGCGAGAGAAATGGCAGAACAGAAAAAAAAACCGGGTGAGGGTCGAACTTCTGCTTTTTTATGAACACCAGAAATGAGACAAATAAAGTGTGATTACTGCAAATTGAGTGAGCTGCATGAAGTGTGTGACAAGCAGCCAAAGAGCCCGTGGCAAAGTGTGAAAAGTCGTTTCGTAATTTGTAGATTTAACCAGCGAGGAAACGAGACGTAAATTAAAGTGAACCGAACCAATAATCGCCTCGCAGCCACTCAATCGAAATAGCTTCAGTGTCTGTAAGGAGATTTTCCTATTATCCCAGCCTAAAAACTTAAGCAGTTAAGCTCGTGTAGCCAAGGAAATCGACTGACAATATCTACAATTGGTACACTCGGAAAAATTAATTATTTATTGATCAAATAATAAAGACTTACATAACGACAAAACATTAAATACGAGTTTTACACGAATTTACATATTTAAGAATAAAGTTCTTGGTTTTTCTATGTGTACTGTGCAACTATTTTAAATTGAGGACTTTATTTTTCCTGAGTGTTTATGCAAAGCCTCTGGCAATGCATGAGTATCTCCGATTTCAGGAAGATTGTTTTTCTAGCTCCCCCTCTGGCAGCTGCTTAATTAATTGGACTGACTCTTCGTGTACGTGCAGTGTTTGGGATGCCAATGATGTGGCTTTCGGCGCCTGTGTGCGAATGGGCGAGTCCTTTGCAGCCCGTGTTGACTGTAAGGATATTGCGCAGCTCGACAGTATTTAATGCCTGCAGTTAATATGCGGCAGGTGACTCAGCGTTCTAGCTCCTAATGAGCGGCAATGCCAGTGGCAAGCCCTATGATGGAGGTGGCGGATGAATAAAGCATTCCGAGCGTTAAATTGAATTAATAATGTTAATGGCTGGTGCTTATGAATATGCGCTCTCGTGCCTCCTTGACTTGTGGCCAGGCTGGGCCGGGTTCACGTGTCGTATGCGTAATGCGTGTGCGTCTTAGCCCTGCCTCAGCGCCTTATTAATTGCCGCATTTGTGATATTTAAGCATATGAAGCCAATTAAAGCCGAGCATTCGTCGCTCTCCATCAGCGAGCATTTAAAATTCCACGCCAAGCTGCCGGCGCTAAATCCCACATAAACGTTCCGGCTAAGGCTAAGGCTAGGCCTAAGCTGCTTATTATTCAACAAGCTGAATTGCTAGAAATGGCAATCACGGCACCGCTCAATAATTGTGCTTTATATAAGCTGCAGAGCACAAAGCCAAATACGCGTCAATTGGCAGCCACATGCGCACTCAAGTAAACACAATCCTCGGGGTATTACCAGCTGAATAATGGGCCAAGAAAGTGCCGGAGGATGCTTAACAATAATGGCATCGGGGGTCGAGCGCGAAATGGAAATGGAAATGTAAATGGAAATAGCAATGCACGGACCAGGGCAGGACCAAAAATTAAATATAAATAAATAACATCAAAATGCGTGCAAATTAACAGCAGCATCAGGAGTCTTGAAGGACTGCAAATGAGTGTTTGCCGGGCGTAACATTTTTCCACTTTCCAGCCGAAAGTTCACGGCCCAAATATATGCAGCGTTGACTCGAGAAAAGGCTTTTGGGAATAACTTTGCCAGGGAAAAGGAAAACAACGGTCCCAAAAAACAAAAAACGAGGGAAAAACTGTCGAGGAGCCAAAACCCACGCAGACATACAGAAAAAGGCCGGGACACACATAAGTACACGCTTGAATGGCTGGCACTTCTGTCTTTGTAATTGCGGGCCCAACACTAATGCCTCCTTTGGGCTGGCCAAAATGAAAATGCGTAAATTATTGATTACAATCGCCAGAAATCATGTAGTCCAAACAAAGGGTCTACATATAGATTTTATGATGCCCCGAGCTGATTGTTACGCCTTTTGTGCGTATAGAAATTTGTTTTTACTGCACAGAGGAAAAAATATATAAATATGCGATGATCATTTCACCTTTAAGCGCTATTTTTGGGCACTTGAGATTATGTTTTTTAAGCTGAAAAAAAGATACAAGTTTAAGGAACATCCTTGATACTTAAATCTTGAGTATTTTATAGCAAATGTTATGTTGAAAGCATTAAACAAAGGTTTATTTCTTTGTGTGAAAAAAAGGATTTATTTTATATTTAAAGTTATATAAGGCTGCTCTGACACAGGACCGGCATCAATTAGGATCAGAGCTCAGTTTTCCAACCACTAACTCCCCAAACTAACCCATAAAGCCATTCTTTTCTGTGGCTGTATCCCGGATTCATTTCGCTTGACTTTACACACTCCAATTTGACCATTTGCGTTGCCAAATTTATATCGAGCTGCTGCTGCTGATTTTTTTTCTGTGTGGCTAAGCGTTGGGTAAAAATAAAACTGTGCCAGACCGAGGAGAGCGGGAAAGGAGAGCGGCAGACGGGAAGCCTTCGCATAATGAAGGCACTTTGTGAGCCGGGCTTGGGCGTTGATTTTTTAATGGCGCCTCGGGCCAGCAGCGGCAGCAGCAGGAATTGGAATTTGGATTGGACTTGGGATTGGGTTTGCGTTCGGGATGGGCAGCGAAACAGCAAAAGAGGGGAAGGGAGGAGGAATTGGAATCGTAATGCAAACAAAGGCCGGCTGGCATTGATTGTGCAAGGACTTTTGTGCTACGCGCATTGTTTCAACAAGTCCTGGCCAAGGTTGACGAGGGTTTGCTGTCGCCGCTGGCTATGTGATTTCAGCTCCTTATTAGCAGCCAGCGAATATGCTGCGCCACACGCCATATAAGGACGAAGGACCGACTCTACTAATGCGCACTTTCCAGCTTTCCAGCCAGGAACCGTATCACATGTTCGACGTATCCCGGCCACAGACATTAGCCAAACAAACAGGCCACATAGCAGGTGCGGCCAAGTGTCAACACAAATTGTGGCCGACTTTTAGCAGGCAAAAAACGGAGACCAGACGAGACAAGAAAAATGCCAAGCAGAGGGTCAAGCATAAATGTCAATATCATCAGGAGACTTGGAAAGCGCTGCCGGCTCAATGGCGTCATCCCTGGCATCCTGGCCCTGGCCCTGGCCTATCTCATGTTTTGTGTCACAGGACTAATGCCTGTGTAGATTAGAGATTAGCCAACTTCAAAAGGACGGTGTTGCTGGCTTGAATTACGAATGCGAAACATAATTGTGACGCTAGCAGGCTTAACGTGATGGCGGTCAGGACCGCCGCCTGGTTTCGTTTGGTTTGGACAGCACGTGGCCTCGGCACCCATTAATTGTCCAGGTGGGCGTCATACCATCCTCCGACTCCTGCGGTGGCCGAACCACTCGCTGTCGCTCCGCATTTTTCGGTGGCGAGAAAAGTTTTCAAATTGAAAAACAGCGTACAACAGCTGCGCATGTCACCTACCCCCGCTCGTCACCCGTCGACAGCCCGGAAAATAAATAAATAATTCTTTGCATTTAATTGTTTTCGGCGACTAGAACCAGCCGAAATTGAATCGGACTTGGTTATAAACAAATCGGACGACTCGCTGGAAAAATGTCAAGTGCAGTTTGGAATTTCACTCGCCGGGTGCGCAGGCCTGCAGCTGTCATGAATGATTTAAATGTGTTTGCCGAAACCGATTGTGGGTTGTTTTTGCGGAATATGAATAAATGTACCACCGGAAATAAGCACTACTCCCCCCACCGCCCAAAAGTGCTTTTAAAATTGCATTTTCCGCCGCGACTCGTATATATTTAAATGAGGAATTTATGTTTCGCATCCGCCCGCCAAATGATTGAAGCTGAAACCCGAATTGCCGGCCCATCTAATTTGGCTAACCCCCGCTTTGTTCCCGCTTTGAATGCGGGCTGTGGTCGCTGCTGTTTGCTGTTTTTGTTTCCGACCCGGCCCCATTAATAATAAATAATTCCCCTTAAAAGTAATTTAAGCATTTTTATGTGTTTGCCAACGCCGCCGTCGCAGTAGCAGTCGTCGGCGTTTGCTTTTCATTTCTTTAATGGTCTGCATCTTTACGAGGCAGGTCCAGGTTCGCGCTTACTGAAGCGGCAACTGTTGGCCATCCAGGCACACACTAACATATACAAGACACCGTCACAGTGGGTAAGGAATATGAAACTATAAAGTTCCCAGAGCCTACATTTCAGGGAAAACCTAAGCATGAATTATACTACAAAGCTCTAAGCAGTTTTAGGAATTTTCCCAAATTAAATTTAATTTATGTCAAGCAGCTTCTTACTAAATTAGTTATCAATTTTTGGTTAATAAGACTTACTTATTTAATTAGTATTTGTAAAATATTATTTTCACTTCAGGATAGAATTTAGTTTAAAGATCCCCTTTCCATCTCTCTGAGTGGTTTTCAGTTCTCTGTTGAATTTTACATACGATTAGGAAGCCTTAACTTTGGCTTCTCTTATTTATTTAAGCCAAATAACAATGTTTACATATGTATAAGGACTGACCCACCGTGCAAGGGCTCGTGGCGCATGTCTAACACTCGTTATGAGATTCATGGCCTACATGTGTTTGCTCCACGGCCTTGTAAATGGGCGCGGGGCGTGTTGTCGAGTGGGGTGTA
Source organism: Drosophila tani (assembly GCA_008042535.1). NCBI lineage: Eukaryota > Metazoa > Arthropoda > Insecta > Diptera > Drosophilidae > Drosophila > Drosophila tani. The sequence continues at coordinate 9,406 of VNJO01007252.1, forward strand.
TGTACTTTACGTGCTGGGCAGCCCTGTGGGCGTGACTGGGCAGGGCAGGTCCTTGGGTGTGTGTGTAGAGTGTAGAGAGTAGAGAGTATAGTGGTAGTTGTGCAGCCGCCAGCAACAGCAACACGAGGTGTCCTTGAAGCCATTTTCTTATACATATAAACGGATTCTGGTCTTTTCTCCGTGCTCGGCTCTTTCATTTTTGTAGTCGCTGCCAGGGCCACCCCAGATAAAATTTTCAACCAGGAAGTTGGCTTCCTGTGGCGCTCTGCTTCTGGTGCCGTTCTGGTCGTGATTCAGACTCGGACCGAGGACCGTGGCCCTGGCCGGTCCGCAATTTCTTTCATATTTTGTTTTGGCCATTACATTGGCTACTTTTGTCGGTCACGGCTTATACTGTATGCTTGTGTAAGTCGGAGCGCCCTGTTTTGTGGCAGACATCCGCGTTGGCTATTTTCATTTTCATTTTCGTTTTCTTTTGATTTTGATTCCATTCATGGCGCCGGCATTCGGCTGTGATTTAATTTCAGAAATGTGACTAAAATGTTCGAGTGAAAATTACGGGAATAAAATAAAAGGTTCCGCTTGTGTGTGTGTGATGGTGGAACATTTTCTTTTAAAATCACTCGCTTAAAGCTGTTCAAGTTGGAGTTTCCCAGCTGTGACGCAGGCGATTTGTCTCCGTGAAAACTCTCATCTCTCCGAGAGTGGTAAAGTTTTGCATGCATGTAGCTAGTAGCTGGTAGCTAGTGGGGATCTGGAATTACACACCCGGCTCAAGGCAGCTCAAGGACCCTCGTAGGCCACAATCGGCCATTTTTCTTTGTCCCACCAATGTTGCGTGCCCTGGTCTTCGGTCTCCGTTCTCCGGTCTCAGCCCGGCGGCCGACGGCCGAGTTATTTGAATTTCACGCGCGCATACACTGGCAGGGATAAACTGGATTTATATCCGCTAATGCCTGTGATTTGTTCTATAAAATTACTTTATGCCTCGAACATGCCGGCGGACCTTGTCTGCCTTTTATTTTGGCCTTTGTTTTGCGCTCAAATCCCCCCAGCAAGGATAGGCAGCGAGGACCAAAGCCAGTGCTTACGCTTTCTGAGCGAACGCCTCGGCAGCATAACGACTTATGGCCTTATCCTTTTCGGTGGCCCACCAGAGTGGGTAAATGCCGGGTGTTTGCGTTTTATTGTTTGGCTTATGTTCCTGATAGTGCTTCGGTTGCCATGGGTGAGCGTGTCTCGGCTAGGAAAATGTTGGCTTTGTGCGGTCAACTTTAAAAACATTGTGGCAGCCGGAGTGCCAGCTCGCCAGTCTGGCAGTCGCCCAGTCAGCCAGTCACGAGTCCCAATCAAGCGTGCATTTAAATTGGAAAGCCACATGGCCACAAATCAATTAGAAAATGGCAGAGGCCACCCGGATAAGGTATTGCACGTTGAAAATTATTGACAGTCACGCCCTGGCGCCGGAGCCCGATCCTCGGACAAACAGCCGTAATGAGGACAGGAAATCAGTTTTCAAAAGTATTGGTTGGGGGATAGACGACAAGCAGGACGCCTTGGCAGCTGCCCGTGTCTAATGAACTCCATGGAATGTGCCAGCTACGAGTATTGTCTGCCACTCAGCCATAATGACTCCGAGCCATTGGGGCGCTGGGAGCGGAGAAGGAGAGTGAGAAGGAGGCGGTGGTGGAGGCAGCAGGCCAACTGACAGCTGTACCGGCCAAGACAGCTGACCCCAAGTCGATGTTATTATTGTGCTGTCAGTGGGAAAATTCTGGAACATCTATCAAAAGAATAATAATACTTAGGGGGTAATGACACTTTGAAAGTCACTTCAAGACATTACAATTTTAAAGAGGGATTATATACAATACAATTATTATTTTTACAATGTTCAAGCGCTTTGGGAAAGTATTTCTTTAAAAGGCGAAATTTTTTTCTAGCTTGTTTTTAAGCACATGAAACCTTGTGGTTTCCTTGTAAAAAAAAATACTCGTTTCTCTGTGAAACTTTAGTAATTTATATTGTTTTATAACTGAGTATTTCTGCTTCCTGAATGCGACACAAAAAAAAATACATTTTTTTGAAGTTAACCATCACTGGCTTCAATATTGATCTCGCAATCAGCGGATAATATTTATATTGTTTTTGGCTTCATGCCTCCATTATGTAAATTTTTACTGTCTACGCTCACTGTAATTAGCGGGATATAGTTGGCCACCAACAAAGGGGTTCTTTAATTGTCATGGCATATCCGCGTGCTCCCCGGGCAATCAATCATTTGTCCATTTATAGCTATAAAATTATCCAGTGGCAAACAATTATTGACTTTAATAGTTTGTTCATTAATCATGGCGCAGAACGCTCCGAATAGAATCGAATGGAAAACTCGCACCCAAGCTCCTTGGCAGTGGTCAGTGGTCTAATAGCCAGCAGTTTAAGTTGGAATTCGGAATGCAAGGAGGTGGAGCTGGAGTGAACATTTATTATGCTTTCGGTCTGCGGTTTGCCGTGTGTATTTTGGAACACCTGTGTGCAAGTTTGTCTAATGAAGGACTGGGCGGGGAGGCGGCAATCAGGAAACCGAAATCGAAATGAATATGGAAACCAATAAAGTTCCAAACGATGAATCTTTCCCAAGCACTTGAATCTATCTATTTTCTATCTAAAACCGAATTGAGTCTGTGGTTCTTGTGCAGCTGACGATAAATATCAATTTCCCTCGAGGCCTAATCCAGTTGTTAAAGTCAAATCGAAGACCACGCCTCCTCATGCCACTCCCCGCCTGCAACAGTTGCCCACTCTGGCCTGTCCCGGGACACAGCGTTGATTAATGTTGATTGATTGATTATTTGCGTTTTTCTGACATGATGCACGCTTTATTGTCGCTCAGGCCGTGGAAAATCATCAATTTCCGCTTGTAAAAAAGCACAAGGCGAACAACGAACCACGAAGCGCTTTTTCCCATCATCCCAGCCCATCATCCATCCATCCAGTGATGGTGGTGGCAAGTAAAGCCTCCTGCCAGCCAGAAGCTTGTTGCACAACGCACAGAGGAGGAGCACGAGGAGTAGGTCCTTTTTGTCAGAGAGTTAGTAATGAATTTTTTTTTGCGCCCCGTCTGGCTGGCAGTCAACGCAGCATAATTGCGGCTGCCGAGCATCTTGTCAGCTGTCGTGCAGTTCAAATTCGTTATTCGTTTTGCCGCTTTTCGTTTGTTCTCCTCAGCGGCTGTATATTGGCCAGCTGCCAGGGCTAAAAAATGACGTGAAGTATTGCGACATTAATGTCGAAAAAAACCGACAAGATTATAAAGCCAGCAGCTCCCAGAAAGTCAGTACACTTGAGGGACTAGGATACCAAATAGGTTGGTAATAGAAAATACAGAACATCTTTATATGAAATAGATTAACTTCATGCAGATTCCTGGACTTAAACTATTTATTTTAGCTCTGCTTCCTTTTATAATTTTATTTACAAATTATTTGTATAAATATTTAAGCTATCTCCCATTAATAGAATAAGTAACTTCAGCTTTGCCTGAGTGTAGCTCCTTGGCCCTTCAGACAGCAGCGGTGTCTGGTGTCTGACAGCGCCTCTCCTGCTGGCCTGCGGACTGAGGCCTCCTCCTGTTGCTGCCCTGCAATGTCTGCGGCTCGGTGGCTGCGGTCTGGGCCTGGGTTCGGTTTTGGGCCATGTCGAGTCTTGGTCTGGGTCTTGGTCTTGGCCGGCCGGGGTCATGATTGAATTTTCGCAAATTTCGGCTCGTTAGCGTGCGGCACGAACACGTACGTCATGCTGGGGGCTACGAGGCCGATGAAGGTTGGCCATGTTTATGCCATGTATGGCAACAAGTTGCCAACTGCTTCGACCCGGTGCTCCACGCATTCGCATCCACGTATATATGCACACTTGACACGCTTCATTTCATTGGGTTTTGTTCTCCCCGTTTTGCGTTATCCGATTATTTCCATATTTTTCGCGCTGTCAGACACGTTTTTTACTTACTCAGTCGTTGACATTTTGCGTGACTGACGATGGACGCGTGGTGTGAATAAATGAAAATGGAAGCGAAGTTGGTGCCACTGGATAGGCCCTTCAACTGGGGCAATGTGTTTGCCCTCGGCCACTTTATGTCTTAATTATGATTGCGAACGGAGGGCGGAAGCACTGGCACATTCAAAATTCATTTATCGATTTCCAACGGAGTCATTTACAAAAGTGGAAAGTGGTGGAAAGTCAATTGATAAAATTGCCAAATTTTCGAAGGGAATTTCAAGAATATATTAAACAGAGCACAGGCCAGCCGGGAAACTCATAAAGAGGTCATAGATTTTCCATCTTCCGGTCTGAAATGGTTTTTTTAAAAACACATTTTATACTTTTCTTTAAGATTTTTGTGGTACCTTTATTTATTCCACTAAAAAGCTGTCAAATTTTTATATTAAAGTCTACCAAAAATCACCAAGCTCTCACATTTCCCAGAGTGCCAATTTTCCTAGCACAGCCTCAGCATATGCAAAGTTTTCTCCAAAAATGTTATTTTATTTGCCTAGAAAATCACCGAAAAACGACTTCATTTAACGTCCTTGTTGTTTGGCCTGAACACATACTAAATGTCATCAACTGCCGGGCGGACCAGGCGGAGGCATTACGTATACGCAGCGTGAGCCCAGATGGGTAGCTACCGGTCGTTTGGTCGGTCGGTCAGCCACGTGTGTAAACTGCGGACAAATATAAATTTTCAATTTTTTTAAAGCTCAATTCAGTGCCGTCACCTTGCTCGTGTACGTGCTGGTGGCTGGCTGGAAAATGCCGGGGAAAATGTCGTTTAAACGCTATCCAAAGACCCCTGGTGGGGCCATCTCCTTGGTGTGAAAAATGGAGGCAGGCCAGGCGAGAGTTACGGTAGCTGCAAATATTTGACACCCCTGAATGGCGGCGACCCACAGACGCACTCACTCCTGTGCCCACGAAAGCATGCAGGCGCAGAAATTTCTCATGTGCACTTTGGCAAACAAATTAAGATTTATTGAGCCGGGGCGAAGGACGATGTCCCGTAATCTGCCAGTTCACTGGAGTATCTGCCCAGGCATGGGGGCATGGGGCATGGGGATCGTGAGTTTGCCTTTCCGAGTTTCCGAGGGAATTCCTGCAGGGCCACCGCCGCACCTTAAATGGCCTGCATATTTGGCGCTGAAGTGAGCTTTTACGATTCCGATTTCCTCGTTCGATTTCTTTTCATTTGGTGAAGCATTTTAATGGTTTTTCAATTAAGCCACAATTGGCCGGGCATCCTCGGCGGGGATTTCATTGTTATTGCTCTTTTGTTGCCCCCGTACTTATGTTTGTGTATCCTTTCTGCCCGCAGATGGACAATCGGATGTGGAGGTGCAGTTAGTGGTCCCCAGATATGTGGAGCGCGGATCCAGCGCCACGTTCAAGTGCCGGCACAACGTCCAGCCGGAGATCCTGTTCAAGGTAAGTGGCTGGGATTGGATTAAGACCGTTTCGCAACATGCCATGCCATGCATGAGCATATAAATTATGGAAAGCGCATTAAAAACTTTAAATTGAAAAATAAAAATTGCCGTCTATGGCGGCCGAGCCTGGCGAGCACAAAGAAACTTTATTCTCCTTGTGCTATTTTGTGGGCAGAAAGTTTCCGGCACTGTGACAAACACAACCAGACCAGAGCAGGCCAGGCCCGGCTAGACCACGGCCGGATCCCCGGGGCAGGAGCTGGAATTTCAGCAAGTTTCGTGCCGCAACTTTGTGGCAGTCAAAGGCATCCCGCCCCACACAGACCCCGGGCTGCAAAAAAGTTGCACTCAAAGTGCCATTCCGCTCCATCGAAGCGGTCGAGGTGGGCCGTAAACCTTTTACCGCTTCCGTCTCAATATCGTCTCAGTCGCAGTCTAAGTCTCAGGCTCAGGCTCAGGCTCGGTTACAGTATCGGTATCGGTTTCGGTCTCGGTTACTGTTTCGCTTTCGGTTACCCAGACGCGGCAATTAATTTCACTTCAGTTTACTTAATTCCATCACGAAACATCACCAGACACGCACTTGCGTACGCCGAAATCATGGCCAATCCTTGTGCTCGCCATAGAATTTATTGCCAACATACGAAGTACTTTAAGTACACAGAGAAAGAGCTTGAATTCGTTTTAAATTGAATACTGAAATATATATTTACTGTTTTAAAACCCAATTAGTGAGTTATTTAATTTTAAAACAAAGAAAAGAATTACAAATTGATCAGCACAGAGTAAATATTTTTCCCAGTGGACATAAAACTTGACCGAGTAAGGGAATTACAGCGCTTACTTTCAATTTAGTTGTGAACTTTGTGGTGAGCACTTTGGAAGCACTATTCACACCGCTCCAGTGGGCATTCCCATTCCGGACCAAGGTCGAGCTCCTGCTCCGACGTTGACGTTTTGTTCGCTCTAAGTACCATAAAAAAGCGTACAAATTTTATGGCTCTTGGACAGGAGGGGAGGCGGCACTGGCCAACATTAGCCGTACATATATTGATTATTTTTTTCGTGGAACTAAGATGGATTTAGAACACAACCGAATTGACGTTGACATTGGGGGCCCTGAGGAGGTGGCATGTACTTATAAGCGAGTGGAATCCATTGTTATTCGACGTCCGAGAGCGCGGAGTACATAGAATTCCATGTCGTGTTTCCGGATCGTGACCAGGGGCAACTTTAAGCCGCCATTGTGGTGTCTCATTTGCATGGAAATTCGAGGGTAGTCCTCCTCGGACTCGTAGCTGCCTCCGCCGTCGAAAAGTGTCAACTAACAAATTTAATGCGCCGCTGAGCCGGGCAAATGTGAAATGTGTTCCGGGGCGGGAAACATGCACAATTAGCGGACTAACCAAATAACGAAATAGCCAAACAGTCGGCCGGCCCCGCGCAGATGTAGACATTTATTTATTTGGTCAGTCCAGTCGGTTTTCGGTCGGGTTGTGGCCGGAGTCGGATACGGGGGGGCGATACCTAATTAGTATAATTAACTATATAAGCGAGTGCGCTCGCCCGCCGCCATTCGCCATTCGCCATTCGGATTGTTGCACGGAGCGTGGCAAATTGTGTGGAAGTGGCACTAAAAAGGCAATTAAAGCCCAAATGCGCACAGTGACGGGAGACGGGATCATGTCGCCCGCTTCCACATGTAAGCCATAATTTTTTGCGCCCAAAAATTACACTCGCACACACACACCATTCAAATTAAATAAACTAATTACGAAGTGAGCCTGGGAATCGGTGCCGCAATCGGGCCCAGAGAGCGCATTAATGAGCTTTTGATTTACCACCACTTTTCAGCTTTTGTGTATTATTTGTGACAGCCAAGTCCCATATACACACTCGCTCATATGCGGGCTAATAAGCCCAAATATAAACAAAGACCGAAAGGCAAAAGAAATAAAGTCAGGCACCGGCAGACACGCCAAAAGCAAACACATGCCAAGCCGCCTAAGTTCGGAAAGGTAAATATTTGGAGTGGAAAGGGCTGTGCAGGGCAGGGCAGGGAAGGGTCCTTTGTTTTTCATTACTTTCAGATCCATTGGCAATATTACGGGCGATAGGGAGTTGCATGTCAGGCCGGGAGAAAATGTTTGAAACGACCACAAGTGGTTGATAAAATTTGATGCGTGTCTGGCGGTCCTAGAGAGCGCTAATGGCCGCTCGTTCCCGCTCCCACAGAGTCCACTTCTCTTTTGACCCCATGTTTGTGTTTGTGTTTGTGTTTGCCCTCTCATTATTACCATCTGTGTGTGTGGGTGCTTGTGTGGCCTTTATTGATTGACCCGCACAGGACACACACATACGCCGCAGGCTTGAGTAATGGCAACATTTGCGGCACAAATTACGCATACGCCTCGCCTGCCGCGGACACATTCAATAAGCACATTAATATTATTAAGTTGCGTGCAATCAATGCAATTTGTTTGGAGCGTGTCAATCAAGCCATCAGCAGACGCCCGGCCGACACGTGGAATACCTGAGTCGTCGACCTGTGCTGGTCTTAGCGTTCAAGTGCAATGTCCTGACCGGAAAAATATTATTCTACGACGATTAAAGCCTGGCAGCCTATGACTTTGATAATTATGTGAGAGAAAAAATGCCATAATTCCGACTTAACTTCGAAAAACGTTGAGAGTAATTCGATGCTAACGAAAAGATCCCTTCAAAGAGTGAATAAAAATGAAAAATCCAGCTTAATTTCGTCCTGTGTGGCGGTCAAAGACCTGCCACCGCAAGGAGAAATAAATTACTTTTTCAACTTTAATCTGGAGCTCAAATAACGCGCTGAAATGTGATTAAAATAAGCTCACAAATGCGGGCGTTAAAAAATATGCATAATAAATAAATGCTGGGCGTAATTAAAAATCGTCGACAAAAGCCGCACATCCGGCCCTTTTCCGAGCTAGTTTTAAGTTGAATGTGGAAAACTTGCGCATGAAAATTAATTTCCATTTTCATTATTCATATTTGTCGTTGTCGTTGTCGTAAGCTGCCCCGCCCCTCAAAAAAACACAGAGAACAGCAACTTTTAGCGTCCCGCTCCCGCGTTCTGCAAGTTGCGTTTGTGGATTTGTGCTTTTAATTGTCCTGTGGCACACCCTTCGCGTTTCTGGCACTGCCATTCCAATAAAAACATTTTATTATTTACTGTTTTACAGTTTAACGCGCTAACAACTTGGGGGGCAGCATCATTCAGTTTCAGTTTTCCGTTTTCCATTCCCCATTCCCTGATTTCCGCTTTCCATTTGTTTCCAGTGCAACTTGTTGCCAAGTTAAATTGATTTGCCCGGCTGGGGACGGGAACAGGGAGACAGGGAATTGGGGCAACAGGAGAGAGATTGCGCAACGTATTGCGCAATTGAGGCGATTTAATAATCCGGCGAGCGCCATTAACTGATCCGGCCATCAGAACTGACACATTCAATCACTGTCAGAAACAGAGACAGAAATGGTGCGGAATCGATGGACGAGGCGGCGGGAGGCCATCATATGGAGTCCTTTTAATATTGGTAAATGTCCTTTGTTTTGCAGGTGACATGGCTGAAGGTTGACAAGGGCAAGTTCTTCGAGTTCATAAACGGACGAAATCCGCCGTTCCGGAATTCCACCATCGAGGGGGCCGAAATTGACGTAAGTACCCCGTTTTGCCCACTTATTTACTCAATCATCATTACCGCTGTCACTCCACGGCCAGTAATCAGTAATTGTCCTCGGATTAGGCACGGCCGAGTGGCCTAGTCCATGGTAAATTGCAGCTAATTGGTAGACACTTGCTGCGAGTCCGGCAGATCAATTGATTCGCTAATGAGCCTTCGGTGTCCGCCAGTTACATTAATCTCACCTTGTCTCTGCTTGTGCATTTTTTCCTCCTCCTCATCCTTCCAATTAACAATTAACAGTGGGACAACTCGAACGAGCAGCAGGTCACGCTGAAGGATGTCCAATTCGATCTGTCCGGCCAGTTCTACTGCGAGGTCTCCACGGATACACCCATTTTCACCAAGGCCAGCGCCGACGAGCTCATGAGCGTGTTCCGTGCGTAACAATTATCTCGGCTATTTACACCTGGCCCCACTCTAATTATGGTTCTTCGTATCTCTCCCTCTCTCCCTCTTATCCACTCCACTCCACAGTGCCGCAGACGGGCCCGCCCACCATTAAGTTTCGCAAGCGAACGCCCTTCGCGGTGGGCGAGAAACTTTTCGCGCTGTGCAACACCACCCGCGGACGCCCCGCCCCCCACATCACGTGGCTAATCAATGGGAAAAAGGTGCGTATGCGTGATATTTGAAACGACCAATTCAGCAATTGGCAATTCGGCAAACCACAATCCACAATTCGATTGCGCAAGCACTCGGCAATTGCTTGCGCCAGAGCTGCCGGTAACTGACTTCAAAAACTAGGCAGTGCGAGAGAAGGGGTATGATTTTTAAGGATTACATTTTTAAAACAGAACAGGATTTTAATTTTATGGTGACTTACTATCTATACATAAATAAAATATTTTTTTATTATATTTTCAAGTTTTTAAAGTCAGTTAGAATCAAGAGCAATATAGTTATTTTTTAATTTTTCTGTTTATTACCTATTCTGTGATATAAAAGAATCCCAAAAAGGCCAAGAGGCAAAATCACCTTAATATGTTAAAAATACTGAATACCAAAAGTATTCTTTGATATATGTAGCACACTAATAGGTGATGCGGAGACGATGTTTCTAAATCTATGAAAAAAAACTGTGATTTTAGGATAAAAAACTTATTCTCATTCTCTTAACTGGACTTTAAAAAAAATCTTTAAAAAATGTATTCATATTTTACCAGAAAATAGACGAATTGGCAGCACTGGTCATGGGGTAATCAAAGCCAAATTGTAATGGTTTATTTACGAATCGTCTATGTATGTGCGAAAACGCCCGCCGGGCCTCACGTTAATCAGTGGGATAATGCACTCCAAACGACTGCCTGGGGATGTGGACGTGGATGTTCCAGTGGCCACATGGCCGTCAGTGCGAGGAGCACTGGGCACTGTGCATTAAGATTAACATCAGTTTAAGCCATTTCATAATTATGGCCTACACGGGCAGTCGGGCAGCTCTCATTTTAATTGCAGCTGCCCAGGGCCAGATGCTGTCGCTGGCGAGAGGAAATGAATTTAAATAAATTTATTATGACTGCCAGTGGGCGGACGGGATATGGGAAAACTCTAAAATGAAATTTATTCATAAACGCGGCCCCGGGCAGCAGCAGCACATCCAGCTCGAGTGCACTGCGTCCGCGTGTCCTTTTGTCCGTGTGGGTAGCAGATGTGGGTCTGACCCGCTGGGCTCTGGTCCATATTTAATTCAAGCCGGCGCTAGAGCCGGGGGCGGGACTTTGACATTGAAGTGACTTTTGTGCGCAGCTCATTGTAATTGTTGCCGAGTGCCCTCATCATCTGACGCTGACTGACCCACTCCTCTGACTCATCCTCCCCAAAATCTGGGGGATCCTTTGTGTGTTTTTTTTTTCGTATCGGCAGGTGGAGGACAAGTACGTGCGCACCCACCACGTGTTCTCCTTCAATGGGAAGCACCAGCGCCGCACGCAGCAGCAGCAGCAGACGCAGCTGAGTCAGCAGCAGCTGCAGCAGCAGTTTTACCAACAACAGTACTACAACCAGTACCACCAGCAGTACCACATCCCTGTCGGCCAATTCATGGACCGCTACGACAAGAGCCTACGCTGGCCGGCCGGAGCACGAGCGGGTGAGTACTCCACCGTACACGGGGAAAATTCATACGCCACGTAGGCCAAGGAACCAGACTTTGGACGAACATAAAGCCAGGATTTACTCAAAAATATTTCTCCCTGTGCTTCTGGTTTTGACAAGCCAACAAGCTGTGAAGCACCATCGACTGATGGGACATTTGGGCACTGCTGTTTGAGTTCCAAATGATGGACTGGCACTGCAGCATTTACTTTAATTAGTTTGATTGCTGACGCCATGTCCTTTGCTTTGCTTTCTCCTGTTTGCTTTTTGCTCTTTCTCTGGCTCTGCAGATGAGTTCCCGCACTTTGTGTCGCATCACCACGAAGGACACGGCCACCACGGCGGCGGCAGCATCTATAACAATCCCTTCGGGTCCCTGGCCAACTACCACGACGTGGGCGAGTTCCATGAGGTTCACCAGCGCAACTACGACATCAACAAAAAGCTGGAGATCAAGAAGCAGCAGCAGATGGAACTGAAGAAGCACAGGTGAGTGGACCAGAACCTTAGCAGGGCCATTAATCAAGCCACATCGGACCTTCTCGCTGAACTGTATTTATGAGCTATACAAATTAAAAAGCTGCAAGCTCCAGCCACCAGCCAGGGTCTGGCTGGAAAACTTTTCCTCCGCCGGGCGCAAACTTTTCATATTCTTATCAATTTCCCAGGTTGCGTGTGTGGCGTGTTTATTAAAGTTTCCTTATCTATGGTCTAAAAGGATTTTGCCCCGGCTAAAGCCAATGGCTGTTGGCACATTGTTGCCTGGCTGGCGGGCTACCCTGGCCGTCCCGGCTGGCTGGCTGGCGTCTTTGGCTCCGTGCCTTTTGTTGTATAACGCATAAATAAATTTTGTGGCCCAGTGGCCGCCCCCTAACCTTGCCGGGGCTTTCGAAATCTTTACGTGGCGCGATTGGATGTGAAACGTAAATGAATGCAATAAATTATTTACGTTCACCTGTGATATTAAAAATCAAGCAGAGAAACTTTTCCAATATAACAACTTTTGGCCCCCCCACTCTGTGCGAGTGGGAACGTGGCTGTGTACTACTTATATATGATCCGGCTAAGAAGGGAGTGGCCGGAGTCGAGTGGAGTGGAGTGGGCGGGGCGTGCGGTGTGGTGTCAGCTTAATGAAAGCCACGACTCGCTTGGCGCTTCCACGAAGTGGCTGGCTCTTTGAAGTCGGCATATTGCACATACGCCACGTGGCACGTCTCCATCTCGAGGGGGTCTGGAGTTGGGGCTTTGACTTTGAAATAGAAGTGGTCCGGGCCCTGGTCCTGGTACCGCCTGAGTGCAGAGCACTAAAATACCATGTTGACTGCCTGACAGCCGGACAGCAATTGGGCATGCAAGCTGTGCACCTGAGCTACAAAAATCACTGAGAAAAACAGCTTTCTTTATGAATTCACCAAAAGGAAATGGACTAACTTAGATTATAATTAAATTTAAATGATTACCTAAATTTTAAGCTTAGTTTCCTTATATTTTAATTTTAGGCCTTCCTAATACCCTTTTTCTTCAGATGTACCAGCCCGTCCAGTTGGGTTGACAGATTACGGCGCCAGGCTTAAAAGGGACCAGTTAAAATGTCACGGCTCTTGGTAATTGGCAAATGAATTTGCCATTTCAAGACGGTTACTCGCCGCTTTGCTTTCCCATTTACATAAGCCGAAAAGTTTCGAATTCAGCCTCCGTAGAACGCCGAGTTTATGGCCGTTAAAAGTTGGCGGCGGCGCGCATGTGTGCGAGTGCGAAATAAACCCACTTGGTTAATTTGCCATAAAGTAAAAACCATAATTTACACTCGTGCCATTTCCTCGCCGGGTAATCAGCGAATGCTAATTGCATTTGCCGCCGGGTAAGAAGCCAGCCCCAAATGCACAGCGCTCAAAACTATTTTATAAATAATTTCCCACAATTCAGAGAGTAAGAGTGCTGTAAGAGGCAGTCCTGCCTGCAGTTGGGTGAGCGAGTGCGATGAAGGATATGAGAGGGCGGAAGGGGAACTAATTTCGTTGAGAGCCCAATGGCAATATGAAATAATTTATATTCAAAGCGCACAATGCGCTAACGCTCGGCATAAGCTTGAGCTGCAGCTTTTTTAGGGGGAGCAAATTTAAGGAAACGGTATTCCAGGTACTTACTGACCTGCTGCAAAATACTGTGCATCCCCCAAGGCGCTGCTCTGACTAAGATCGGAATTATACACATATACTAAATATTATAAAAAAGTTAGAGAGCACAACGAATAAAAAATACAATATATCCAAGAACCACCACAAGTGCTGGGCATAAAAAAGTAAACTTTTTTTCACACCTAGCCAAGGCCTTGCCATGGTAATAGCCCTCTCCCCCATCTGGCCAGACACCTGTGGACGGCTTCAGTTATGGGCTTATGTGGGCGTGATTTCAGGCCCCGACCATTACTGAAACTGGAAGCCCCATCTGCCATAAAACCATGTGATAAGCGTTGCATATTTATGTAGCCGTCCGGCGTAAACTGGGAATATGCCGAGGACTAAAAAGTGCACATGCAGGAGCAGGCAAAACAAAGGCGGCAACAATAACAAATAACTGGCAAGGACGAGCGGTACAACAATAACCAGTAACTGCCAGCGTTTATGTGCATGCCAATGTGCATAAATTCCTTGGCCTCTCCCCGTCTGTGTGTAAGGATATGTGGGGGTAGTTGTGCATGTGTTTGTGTGGGCTGCCTGGCCAGGCGTGGAATAAACTGCGCTGTTTATTAAGTTTGTGCACCGCACGTGTGTGTATGTGAGTGGGCTGTGCAGGAGCGGGGGTGTGGCGAAAATATTCATGTTATTTTATGCAAATGCAATGCTAATGTCAGGCCCTTCGCCCTTTGCCCTACACTCAGAGGAACGTGATTTTTTCGCCCTTGTTTATTGGCATTTTTTACTCAAGTTATTGGGTGTTTTTTCTTGGGCATATTAAGTGGCACTTGCAGACCAAAAATAGCTTACTTGCAATGAAAAATTCATTTTCTTCGCCAGGATTTAATATTTTTAATTCAAGGAAATTTATTTTGTTATTCCGTGGGGTTTTGGTAAGCCCTTAACTTACCTTTAAAGGTTATCCTGTGGTTTTTATGGCAATATTAAAATGAATAATGAAAATGTAAAAGCCAAACCCTGTTTTTGTAACCTCAAACTAATAAAATATAATGAATAAATTCCAGGTCAAAAACTTCCTGCAGCAATAAATGCGGTTCATCATTGTTATCACAACCCCAAGGTGATTTCCCACACAAAGTGAAATATTTTTACGAGTGTAATCTCCCGCCTCCGTGAACCCAGCGACCTTGCAAGATTTATGGCAAGGCATAAAATATTGAGTATAGGTCACACGAATGTCTGTATCTGTGGGCGGTCCTGTGACATGAGCCGTGGGAAGTAATTAACCGCTTAACGTGATTAGTGAACGGCCTGCCGACAGACTGACAAGTGGCCCTCAAAAGCCGGAACAGCAGAATGCTTTCATATATGGCCGCACTCTCGTTTTGTTTGCCTTTTACATTTTTGTTTCATTGTTTCCCCCTGAGAGAGAGAGAACGGCTTGACGACCCTTTAAGACTGCAACATGAAAAGAACAAAACCAAATGGCAGGCAGGCGGAAAACAACGAGCAACAGCAGACGTTGCACGGCTCCAAAGGCCATAACACGTAGCGCTGAGTGAACACTTGCCGGGGGAATGGGCGGCCGTGAGTCCTGGAAGCTGAAGTAGATATACCCTAGCTCTTATTACGAAAGTTGTACTATTGTTGTCTGGTTTTCCCCCTTTTTTGGGAAGTTAACTCGCTTTAATCAGGTTTTCAACAATTTTTATTTATATATTTATTTTGGCCAAGAGTTTAAGGTAATTAAAAGGTGGCTTCCGATTTAAGTTAAGCTCATTTCCGAGTATTTGATCTCTGGGCTTTGTTATTGGACTCACCGCCAGGGTATAAAGTCGTCTGAAGAGCACTAAGACTTCGACAGAGAGACATGGGTTAGCAAGGACATGGGAACTGGGACGGGAGCGCCCTTCCGTGCAGTCAAAAAGTAGTTTACACGTTGTTGCACAATTTATGTTTGTGCAACACGTAAGGCCTTTTGTGGCAGCCCCATGCCAGCAGAGAGAGAGCTGGCAAAACTAAATGTTGGGCAGGTCTGAAGGTCCTTGTCTGCGTCTAGCTCCAACCTGGCCGCCTACTGGCTTTTATTCCGGCAGTTTGCTTGCCCTTTGCACACTTCCTTTGTGCCTAGCACACACACAACACACACACAAGCACACACGACACGATAGGATATATCCGAAAAGCAATCCAAAAAGCCAACAAACAACAAACGGCAGCTTAAAGCGGCCACAGGAAACGCCTCTTTAATAAGCGCTCGCTGGCAGAATTCCTGACCTGTGCCACAGCTCAGCAATCTTGCCACTTGGCTGCAACTGGGATTGCCATTAAGACTACGCTTTTAAATTATTTTAAGGAATGTCGACCTCTGCTAAACACAAAACAAAGCACTCTCCGGTTTTTGGGGTCTCGTTGGTCTCGCTGGTCGCTGGTTGCTGGGCTGGAATTCTCGGAACACAAAGGAGCGCTCCCCACACAAAATGCAGCCAGCAATTTTCATTTAATTCTCAGTGTGGGTTTCTTGGCCAAGACCAAATTACCAGCGACTTGACCCTCAAAAGGGCGGCCCTTAAATGTCGCGACTCGCGACTCGCGGCTGCCCGAAATTGGCTCTGTGGCGGTAATTAGCTGCGTCCTGGTGGCCCACATCGCGTGTGTGGCGGTAATCCTTTAGGGCGGGTCAACGGTGGTCGCCGTCGTTGACGTGCCATAAACCGCGGCCATAATGGCAACGCAACGGACTCACTTAAATTTACGGCAAGTTTTAAGCCCCGTCCAATGCCAATGCGCTTTTAGTTTTAATTGCAAGCCCAGCTCCGGCTCCGGCTAAGTGCCGGCCGATAGCGGCGGCCACAAGGCGCTGCAAAGGACGAGCCCCATTAATCTCGGCAGCCACAACAACAACGTCGAGTACACATTAAATTAAATTTCTATTTTATAACGCAGCACTCAGGGCGGAGTGTGCAACACAATTTGGCTAGTTTGTAACGTATATGATGGCCCCCTACTTGACCTTGTTCACGGGCAGGTAGGTGGAGCTGGGCGCGGCCGCTGCAGGGGGGATGTAGCCGGCGGAGGGCGCCTCCAGCTCGGCGGAGACAACTCCGGCGGAAGTAGAGCTGATGCTCGCCCTCCGCTCGTCGATCAGCTGCACCTGTTGCTGCTGCTGCTGGCGCTGCACCTGCTGCACTTGCTGCACCTGCTGCTTGGTGGCAAAGTCCAGGACGGGAGCCACTCCTCCGTTGTGGGAGGTGGAGGAACCGCCCAGACGCTCGTACTCCTGCTGGATGGTGCGCTGCGCGTTAAGGGCGTCCTCCTGGGTGCGGTACTTGACGAAGTGCACCTCCGGCTTGCTGGCGCTCACGTGGTTCAGGTTCTGCAGCTGGTTGGCCAGGCTGGAGAGGTCGCCCTGCTTGGTGAGCACATAGATGGCGGTCTGCTGCTCGGCAGCCTGCTTGGCCAGCTGGAGGGCGGCGTTCTCCAGACCCTTGTTCTCCGGCGCCCGGATGAAGACCACTCGCAGGTTCTTCTTCAGGGAGGCAGCCAGGTCGCTCACGCTCTTGTTGTCCTCGAAATCGGCCTCAGGGGCGGAGTACGTGAAGAACTCCTTGTTGAACTCGGTGTTGACGGGGGCATAGTCGTTGGAGTAGGATCCGCCGGAGAGAGAGCCTCCAGAGAGGGAGCCTCCAGAGAGGGAACCTCCGGAGATGGAGCCTCCGGAAGAGAGAGATCCCCCAGAGAGGGAACCCCCAGAGCTGGAGCCACCAATGCCTGCTCCATAATTGTAGCCACTCACATCCGCACGTGCCACTGCCAAGACAGCCAGAATCTGGGATAATAAAAATAAAATAAAATAATTTAATAATTTCATCTTACTCTCCATCCATTAACTCTTAATTTTCAACTTCGCTCTTAACTCACAATAAATCCACGCATATTGATGACTGCTTTTCTACCCAATTTCCGCTCGAATCTGTCAACGTGCTGGCCTCGCCGGGAGGTGTGAACGGCTAATGATGCAGCCCATCTGGAAGAGGGCGTTTTTATAGGCAGGCGGACCCAATAAGATGCAGATTTCTCGCCCGGGCCGGACGGCGGGTGTACCCGATGCCGTTGAGTCCAAACCGATGGCCGAACCGATTGTCTGGTGACCGTTGCAAAACGCAAAAGGCTGGAACTGTATCCGCCAGCATTAGTTTGCATAAATTCAAAACGGTTTGCCAATTTTTGCTGTTGCCAACGAAATGCAAAAACACCAAAGCGGCCACGGAATCGGAGGTTGGTAGGCCAAAAATAATCGCCACTTAAGTGGAGCAATGCCAGGCCATTAGCATAGCTGGTCATATTTAATTAATTGCAAAAACAATGGGGGAAAATACGCCCAGAGCCGGGGGCGGTTGGTGGTGGGTGAAAACAAATCAATTACAATATCAACAGCATTCTGGGAATGATTTGCAAGACTCGGAGCTAATTAAAACGGTCAATATATCATTCGGGCAATGGGAACTGGGCAGTGGAGACAGGCTATGCGGGATCGCAAATCATATGCTAATCGGATGGAGGCCCCAACGACTGGGTCTACTGTATCCGCTGTCCAAAGCTAGTTTACGGTCAAAATCAGTAAACTATTTCGTAAATACGCATGCTGACAACAAAACTAACAAAAGGGCTGAGCACAAAAAACCTATTTATGCAAATTAAGTCGCGGTGGTATTCGGTGGTTTCGGGTTTCGCTTCATTTGATTATTATTTATTTTTCTCTCTTTGTGTATCGCTTGCATATTATTAGGCATTTATGATAACATTTATTGTTTGGAATTTGATATGCGAGATTCATTCATTCATTGATTACCCAATTGACCGTGAAATCCCCCCTGCGGTGCATACTTTCAGGCGTGTCAGCAGTGAGTGTCAAACTGTGCTCTGCGCTCGCCGGTAATGAACTTAGCTTCGATTCCCGACGTCCCCCACAACCCATTCCCCATTC
Source organism: Drosophila tani (assembly GCA_008042535.1). Classification (NCBI taxonomy): domain Eukaryota; kingdom Metazoa; phylum Arthropoda; class Insecta; order Diptera; family Drosophilidae; genus Drosophila; species Drosophila tani. The sequence continues at coordinate 27,821 of VNJO01007252.1, forward strand.
GTTATGTCGAAGGAGCGACATGGCCCTGCGGCCTTTGCCATGAAAATTCAATCAAGTTAATTGCGAAAATATGCATTTTTCAAGTCAAACATGAACATGCAACTCGGTGATTGACGATAAATGCCCAATTAAGCCAATTACGAGCGGTTTTCCTGTGGCAACTTTGCCCCGACTCTCGCCTATCGGCTGTCGACTGCCGACTGTCGACTGTCGCGTGCAACATGTGTGGCGGCCATCGAACTACTTTGTAATAATTTGATTTAAACTAAATTTATCAAATTGTTTCCCCTAATTGAGTGGGTAAATTATAAACGACGCGCTGCTCCCATAATGAACAATTTTCCGTTTGATTTGACCCCCAATTAGTTGGCCAGCCCAGCTGGAAAATGCTCTTGGCACCAGGACACGCATGCATGCAGCCAACATAAATAGTTACCACTAGCATTTAATGAAGTATTTGCGAGTGCATATGGACTGGCACGCCAACAACACCTCGTTCCCATTCCAGGTGTCTCTCGCTGGTATTTGTACTGTGTACCTGCCACGAAGGACACAGGAAGGATATGGCGACGTCAGGGGCGGGCGATGGCACTTTATAGTGCATAAATTATTCAATGAACCGCATGCCAGGACGAGTCAGCGACGACAAAAGAAGCTCTGCTGTCAGTTATAATTTCACACGCGTACCAGTTGCCGTTGTCAGTTACGCTCGCTGGCGGTTCGTGGCGGCAATCTTAGTAGCGCTGGAGTTTCCTGTCGGTCTACACTGGGGAAAATCTGGGAGTATATGGGAAAGAAAAATATATTTTATATTATTTTATTTAAAAAATCAAACCTCTAAGAGGGGTTCTTAAAGGCCATAAATCAGTTTCTGAACCGATTTCTTAATTATTATTTATAAGAAACACATGTTATTTATTTGAGTAATCTCACTTCCCTAGCATTTTTTGTAATATACTTAAATCTTAAGGCTTTTAGCTCAGTGCACGAGTTACGCGACTTTGGCTAACCCAGTTTTAAAGTTATTTCCACAGCGCTCTTCTGTGCGCGCGCGCATTTGAGCCGTAAGTTAGACACTTGTTAGGTCGACATCGACTTGGCATCGCTGCCATCGCCATCGCCGATGACGAAACATTTTACACCCCTGAATAGTTAATACAAATTAGCTGGCCCCGGGCAATTACTTGCCAAGCGAAATTTGCATGCGTTGCGCCATGTAATTTTGCGGGACGAGAGCGGGAGTTCAGGAGTTCGTGTTTTTGCTGCCGGGCGGGGGAAAGGACTTTGATTTTGGCCAACAGCGTCGGCATTGCAAAGTTAAGCTGGCCAAAAGTTTTGCTGGTAATCTGTTTGGTTTCTTTGGCCATCGCCTTGTTGTTGCCAAGTTGCGGCTCACCCAAGTTCCGGTTTCCGATTTCAGGACCTCTTTTTGTGTTGTGTGCATGGCGCCATAAGAAATTCATGGTTTTGCACGTAGCCCTAGCGCCCACTTAAGTTGCTTTGCTTGTCCTGTCTAAGTGGGTAGATGGTCTCCTCTGGATTGGAAATCATGGTGTTTTGTCCTCTCGTTTAGTGTTGTCAGTTTGGTCAGAAGAGAAAGTTGCAGAACTAGAGAGATCAGAGAAAAATATTAAAATAATGTCAAAACTTATAAAAACGTTGAAAATCTGTTAAATTACCTTAAGTCTTTAATTTATTATTTGAAGAGCTCAAAAGAATTATATACTTTCTAGTTCCACTCAGCTCCAGACTCTATGTGAACTATTCCCTACACCTAATCCTATATACTTGGTTAAATACCCTTGAACTTGTGGCATTTCTCCGAAAACCAAGTCCTGGGAAAAAGCTACATTTGTCGGGGAAATTAGTCAGTAAGCAGCACTGGCTCAACTCGAGACCCGGAATGGACTGCTGTTGTATCTATCATAAATTGCTAATAGGTTTTGGTGCGTTGGCGTCGACGCCTTCAGCTCGTTTGCCTGCGTTGGCAGACGAAATTAGGCTGCGGTTTTTGCGGCCCAGAGACACATAAATTTTGCGCAGCCGAGAGCCGGAGCGGAGGAGTGAAAGCAGCCCCAAGGAAACTACATGACTTATCAATTAATTAAGCGCATTTCTCAAATTATCGCCTGGGGCCTGGCCAGCAGACCCGAAGGCACTTTTGCATGTCAGCGGCGAGTTAAGATGTTTCGCAGCCAAGGCCAAGGAATTTAAAGTGTCATGCCAGCCAGCAGTTTCATAACTGACACAGCACAGGACACACACCATATACACTGGATATACACTGTATACATATACACCCTTTCAGGACCGTACACCGTACACCGGAGCCCGCATTTCCGTCTGATTTGAATTGCTCGGCAAGTTTGTTATGTTTTGAACTTGAGCTTCCTGCCACGGGTGCTGATGCTGTTGTCCTGGCTGCTATGCTGCTATGCTGCTTTCCTGCTTTTCCGCTGCCGGCTCCTTGGTCCTTGCTGGCTCCTTGCCATGTTGTTGCCGCTACCGGTGGCAGCGTTTCCTGCGAAAAGTGCGCTGCATAAGGAATTTTATTAAGACAACTGGAGCATCGCAGTAACAACAGCACCGTTGATGATGCCTGCCCCGGCTGCAGCTGCTCCATCTGCTCGGCTCCTCAGCTACTGCTGTCATCAGGCCAAAGCCTTTGGACCAGCAGAGCTGTCGAAGGCTTATGCGGATATTGTGCATTTGCTCTGAGTTTTGTCCCGCATTTGTTTGCGTCCCGGCTTAACTGGCTTACGACTCATGCCACTGCTGTTTGTCTGTCGGTAACTGCCTTGCTGCCACTCGATATTGTTTAAGTTCTTCAGGAGCGTAGCTCCTTCAGCTTCTGCTTCCCCTTCTCCTTCTCCTAATGGCAGTGTAGACAAATTGTTTTTCCTCCATGCGTGCCTAGGTTTGCACTCCATACCCTGGACAGCAAAAGATATGATCATTTTCAGAATGGGAACTTTTATTAAGAGGTAATATTTGGGCACATTGTTTAAGTAATAACCGAAGTAACTTGCAGCCATTCACTGTCCATTTTAGCACAGACAAGGCCTTCCCAGATTTAATGCAAGCAAATCAAATTATTTTTCACTCGTCAGCCATAATGGATATTACTTTTTTGGGGCTTTATTCCCATTATGAGGAATATTCCTCGCCTGGTGCTCCGGAACTTGCATGGCATTCGCCCATTCTCCTCAGAGCTGCCAAGAGCTCCGGTTGCACAGCGGACTCATGCTCGTGTGTACACTGTGAAGGAGGATTGAATGAGAAGCAAACACTCCCTTGGAAAAGCAACTTTTTGCTGACACCTTGCCTTATCTGTACGAGATGCCAGCGGCATCCGCATCCTTCGCCCAGGACTCATACTCCGTAGCCTTGGCTGCACTTTAAGCCAAATAATATTTAAATACAATTCTGGCCAAATTTCCAGGGCATTCAAATTCCATTTGCATAAGCAGCCAGTCCTTGGCAAGGACGAGAGCTATGCAAATGAAATAATTGCCTAAATGAGTCGGAAGTGAGCGCTTTCGGAAACGAATTTAACTCAGATTTTAATGCTTTCCACTAACTTACACAACTGACAATTGGTTTGCCGGCATTAAACTTTACGGCCTCACCATTATTTGCTCAAGTATCTCAGGTATCTTGTTCAGGCCTCGTTCAGGTAATTTCGCTGTCATTTTGCATTTGTAATAAAGCAACATGTCGCCACACTCACGGCGAACAAGTCGAGGTAATTACAGGGGACGGGAATTGAATCCGGGATCCATCCTTGGGCCTCCAAAGCCACACGGCCCGCAGCCAAGTTCATTTGTATGCCGTTCAGGCTTCTTATCAAATATGAAGCAAAGCCGTAAAAGCTAATTAGACTCACAATGTGCGATACGAGCTGAATGCCGCCGGCTGAATAATGCAAACTAATCAGACCGTAATGCAGGATAACCATTAGAAAGCGTTGCCAATCAGCAGAAAGGCCCAGAACTTTCGCCGAGCTGCTCGATAATCTTACACTTTTTCCTGCATTTTTTCTGGAAACCGAATGAAGGCTCACAATCCTCGGGGCCATTCAGAATTGTGAAGTTTGTTATTCGGTTATCAATTACTCAGGGCTCTGCTAAGCTGAAAATGAAGACGGCTGCCATAACCATTTCCTTGGAAGTTGGCATCAGTGCAGGCAGTTTGGCCTTTTTCCCAAAAAGCTTAGCTTATTTTATTATTTAATTGAGGATGGAGGAAGTTTGTTAAATATTTCTAAACATCTATTGATAAAAGATAAAAATATTTAAATATATATAAAATGTATATTTTACACCCTGTTCCCTGTACCTTAAGCAGTCGATCACTTTTACTTTTGCCAACACTGTTCGACTGCGTATGGGAATCAGATGTGCGTGCCCGGCATGTGGAAGCTCCCTGTGTTTCGCTTTCCACGTTTACACACATCAATCATAAAATGCAAATATTTACGGTTTTATTTGTGTGCAAATTGCCGGGCGCAGGCACATTAAACCCAGATCCCGACCCAGAGCCAGACCACCACTCAATGAATCCCTCTTTATTCCGTTTTGCAGGAACAGCAACCGCAAGTACCGGCGCCATATAAACGAGAACGCTCTGGGCATCATCCGCAGCACCCTGAACAGCGGCGGCTTCGGTCCGCAGGCGCCCAATATGAACAAGGAGCTGGGCATTCCCTCCAATGCGGGTCCGATGAACCAGCTGGCGGCGGGCTACCAGCGCCCGCTCTCGCATCCTGGCGGCGGCAGTGGAGTGGCGGCTGCGGCGGCTGCCGTGACCGCCGCCCAGCAGGAGAAGGGCATGTTCAGCATCAGCCAGCTGAACATCGAGCTCACCGAGGAGCATGTGGGCAGCAACGGGCGCATGGAGATCACCTGCCTGTCCACGATCCCAGCGACTGTGGGACAGGGCGAGCAGTACGCCGACTACAAGACGTACTCCGTGAAAGGTGAGTTAATTATGGCTCAAAAAAAAAAAAAATTAAATTAAAAGCTGGAAAATAAATGATTTTTTGAAGAGTGAAAGGTTTTCCGAGGTCACACTCTTGAATTTAGAGCGTATATTATCCCTCTGCCCTCGGGGCGTATGCGTGATTTGCATGAATCTGCGCCTACATGGGAATGTATGTATGTTTGGTTGTGCCTGTGCATATTTACTTTATTTATTTTATGCCGTGTAATGCTATGCAAGGCAAATATTTGTTTCGGTACGCGCCGGCTGAAATTACGAGCCGTGAGCTCATCAAAAACCGTCGTCCTCGGCGCCACAAAATTATGAAATGTAAGATGGAATCACGGATGAATTTTCACAAAATAAATTAGTATGATAATGTATGGGAGAGCATTGTTGTTATCCCCATTTTCGGCTGTCACAAAGCGAAGGCCAACGAGGAATTTCAGACAAAAGTAAACGGCGCCATTGTCTCAACTGGCAGATTAGATATTTCGCCCTTGGATCTGTTTGCCGAACTGCGGCGCCGCCTAAAGGGGCGCTTCATATGTTTTCCGTTTGTCTACGTTTAATTTTCATTTACTCAACCCCAAAACTCAGGGGCTGGGGAGCAGGCCAAACAAAGGTTAATTTATATATTTGGCAGCATTGTTTGCCTACAAGCCGGTTGTTAACACTAACGTCCCAGCCAAGTCGTTGGGCTCTGTTGTAAATTGTCCCGAATTGTACGAAATAATTTACACATTACCAGGCCCATGACTCACGACGCTCGTTGCCGCTGGCTGTCCTGCGTCCTGCGTCCTGCGCCCTTCGACCTCTTTGCCGAGCGCCCGAGCTCCAAGTGGCCGAGCGGCTGCCAACTGTCACTTGAACCAAGGGGCGTATGCGTGTTATTTATGTTGCGTGAAGTGCGTCATTTGTTTGGGCCACTTCGCAGCCGAGAATGCTCCAGTCTGTAATTGTTTCTTATGCCGCCCTAAGGGCCTGGCTGCCATCTTATGCGAAAACTTTTCAGCGCCCGACGACGCTCAGCCTGATCACCGCGGCGGCGACCCTTCATGCGGTTTCATGCCTAGTTCTCGGCGGTAAACCATTTTTGGCTAGATAACTTGAGGGCTTATCACTGCCCTGAATTATTCATTTTACAGCCTCAACTTTGCTTTGTAAATTGATTTTCCCGGCTTTTCCTTGACCTGACCCACTGTCGACAATTTTGAGACATCATGTTGAAGCTAAAGAATATATTTAAATATTTAAAAATGTAAAGAATCCAAGCTACTATGTCTGTCTTCTTTTGTACAAATATTAAAGACTCGCCTGATTAAGGCGACCTTGCCAGGGCACAGATTATAGTAATTTTGATGTTGTTTTCCTGTGAAGCAGCCTAAGAAGGCTGCTCGTTTTTCACCCACCATTGTTTATCACCTTCCAAAGCCGTCCTTTGTGCTGACATTCCCATTTTTCTTTCGCTTCTTGCAGTTGAGGTCGAGCGCCAAGTGGCCTCCTCCACGTCGACGGTGGCGCCCAGCATCGGCATGGCGGCGCTGGGCAACGGTAATGGACATGGCAACGAGACCTCCGCCGGACGGAGGGCGCACGGAGCGGTGGTGACGCACCTGTGGTCGCTGGCCCAGCTGCTGCTCCTCGTCCTGCTGCCCCTGAGCTACTAGAGGGCGGCGCAGGACACTGGGAGCGCGCCGCAGAGGAGAAGACCACCGACATACTCGCACACTGCACGGAACGGTATAGCTACGGCCAATCCAAGGGCAATCACATCATCATCAACATCCACATCCACAACCACATCGAGGACAAAAGCTGCATCGGAGAAACCAAGTTGGATTTTTTGTAAATTGTACACCAAATTTTTAATCTGTTTGCAAGCCAAGAGAGGGAGCTCGATTGAGCAGGAAAATTAGCAGAGCTCAAAGGGGCAGAGAACAAAGGACAATGCCGGGCGAAAGGATTAGTGGAATTTTTTCTAGCATTTGTGCTGCTCGCCTTGGTCGGCCAATTTAAATAGTTTACTTGTAAATAACTGCAGATGACCGAGGGAAGCGGGCGTGGATTTTCAGCTTGTTTTTTGTAGTTTGTGCGGCCACAGAGCCAAAGAGAATGTTTGTAATTAAGTTGCAGGCGGAAGGGACTGCAAGAAGGCTTCCCTTCCGACCGGCGGCCATTTTTTGGAGCGCACTTGGAGAATTTTGTACAACTAATTGAACATTAGTTTCGGGAGATGGGGGCGCAACTGCGACTGCAGCAAGCCCCTCAGAGCCCCAGAGAGAAACCAAAAGTTTGTGCTCTTCAAGGTCAGGCCTTGTCAGAAGTTTTTGGGCAAATGCCGCTACCCCCGGGAAATCCAAATGCAAACAGCCAGAATTGATTGGGTTGAAGGTTTTTAGGCGTTTCAAAGCAGTCGCTACGAAGCATGTACCTAAATCACATGATCTTACAGTGCAGTAGGGAACTAACGAAGGACAAGGAACACAAACAGCAAACAACTCACAAATTGAAAACGAAAACGAAATTAAAGGAGACATATTTTTTACGGTATTGTATGTAGCGCTTCGGCTAGTCAAGGATAAGGATGTGGCAACCGAGGGTTAGGCTAAAGTTAGGGCAATTGAATTTAAGCGCCAGCAGCAGCAAGCTAAAGTACCCCGTACCCCGTACCGCGTACCAAAGTACCCCGGAAATAAACGTTTAAATGTAAAATAATTAGACAGTTAAACCAAGAAGCTTACAGAAACAATCAGTGTTGAAAACATTTTGAGAAAACCAAGACAAAACAAAGGGAAGGCAGGCTGAGCGAGAAATAGGACGCGTAGGCCCATGAAAATGGCGCCCAGAATGGCGAAAAGGGCGCAGTCTGCGGCGCGTGGTGACCCCGGAGAAAGGGTCAAGACCCGAAACCGGAGGGTTGGGCCATGAATTTTGGGAGCCAAACCCACTCCGCCGAGCATTACGACGCTTATTTATTTATTTTCATTTCGGCCCCTTATTTTCGGTTCGTTGTGTGTAAATGGTTATCGTTGCAATGGAGCGTTTAGTGTGTAGTTAGGAAAATATTTGCCGTTGCGATTAATTGTTTTCGTTTCGGTGTTTCGTTAGCGTTTTTTCGGCAAATTAATCGGGGCCGTAGTCGCAGTGCTTAAAACTAAGTACGGATGCATTTCGTGTATATTTAGGAGCGCGCTTTAAGTGTCTATGGCTAGAGGAGCATTTTAAACACACGTAGCATAACAATGTAACTATGTAAAGCAAGATGATAGCAACAAGAACACGGACAACCCGGCAAAGTAAATATATGTAAAGCAATTAGTGGACTAGTCTATACTCTCTAAACCGTATACATAAAACCAAACAAAATTAAACGAGCATCGCGTCGCGTCGCGTCTGTATTGTGTGTGTAATTAGGCTTCTATTTTTGACTTCTACTCGATGGCGACGATGGCGGATCCGAATCCGAAACCAAACATAATGTTAGTAATACAATTAAGCCTGCGATGTTCTCCTACAGTTTGAACGTGCAAATCAGTTAAAGCAAACACTTAACAATTACAACTGCAAATTGCAAATCTTGCCACAGTTGAAACATTTTCCAACGGTTGTCTCATTGTACACCGATCGGATGATGCTTGAACGGACTACAAACAATTTTTATAAATGAAATATACTTAATTATGATAACGGTGACATCACGTGAAAGTAATTGAAAACAAAGTTCATATTATGTATGAAAATATGGCTAAAATGTCTTATGCAGGTATTGACGTCTTCCTATGCTACGCTGTCTATTATTAACAGAAAAAACAAATTGATTACATTTATAAATTATACATTACGATAGGTATGCATGCAAATTTACTGATTGCATACACTAAGAACTAAATAAAAAAAATATAAAAAATATGAGAAAAAATATTAACACTTATACACGACAAATGGAAATGCTTTAAGGTTAACCAATAATTTATTCCTCTGTTTAGTCAAATCCGTAGAATATACATCTATATAGTTTTAGTAACGATATGATTATGATTATGATTATAGTATGCTAATTCCAGCCATCATTCAATTCCGGCTAATTTGATTTGATTTATCAACTGTTGCGGGAGCTATTTCAACAGCTATACCTATTTGTTGGTTTGTGAATCACTCGTACTAGTAAATGTTTCCCACCAATCTATGAACAAGTGCAAACACCCCACACACCATCAGACACAACCACACAACCCAGTTTCCATACCCAGAGTACCCACTCGATGTCACACACTCTCCCTCCCCACTGTCTACTCGTCCGTATAAATATGCAAACTGCGTGTTGTCTACATTCGAGAGTCTGTTGTCTCGGCATATATCTGCATGAATGTGCATAATTGGCCGAGGACTAGGAGCACCCCAGCTCCAGTTCCAGTTCCAGTCTAATTATGGGCCATGCACACTCTCTCTCTCTGTGTCTCTATCGAGCATATATAAATGTGTGTCTGTGTAAAAACTCTGTATTTATATAGATCGAGTAAGAGTACGCTAAGTGTCGCAGCAATTCGCAAAACATATCATAAATGTTGTAACATTTTCTCAACGCCAGAGAGCTGATCCCCAGATGAGAGTCTCGCGCCAATTAACATTTTTCATGCTAAGCATATAATAATCATAATTGTTTGTTGAGGCCAAATGGCATTCATATTCAAGTCGGTGGAAACCCAAACATTATATTTAAATGTTGTATTTTGATAGGTCGAAAGTATTAGCCGGACAAAGGGGATCGGCCCTACGACTACCTTCATTTCACTCACATCAAAATCTTCCAATCACACATATCATTGCGTATTGAACAAAGAGCGTAAATTATACAAGAAATATATATTGAAATTATGTATACAACATGGCAACATAAGGAGAAACCAGAAGAGGTGTATAAAATATATATATATATTTATAGGGAAAGAGCATTATTTACTAATTTAAACACACTTACACCACAAAAAGCTTTAACTTTTTGTTTCCATTGTTTATCGAACACATTGATATAACCGCATGCACGTACATACACATGTAAGAGTATTCGATATCGGATTCAACCTCATTTGAATTTCCCTCGTTTGTATTGTATAAAATGTTTTAGTCTAAGAAATCTGTCTAGAGGAATAGCTTGAACTGTGGCTACTATTGATAACTGAATCCAATTGACACAAAAAAACAAAACTCGATGAAAGATAAACGATTAACGATAAACTCGATAAACTCGATAAACGGATAAACGTAACGTAAATATTTATTTATAGATACAGACATACCAAGCGAGCGATACAATGTAAGAACTGCAACCTATGCAAGTCACACGCAAAAATAACTGTGGAATATGTGTATTATTATGAGTATACTAACGCTAAGTACCACGAATATTAACCAGAGTCACGGCTGAGAGCGGCGGAGAACTAAGTGTAAAGTTTAAGAAGTGTAAATTAAAGCGAAGAACAACAATTACGATTACAACCCGAAGTCAACCCAAAAAATTATGGCGCCTACTGCTTGGCCAATCTACTACACTGAAAAAAGGGATATACAGCATATTAAATATACATACAGAATACGAATATTTGTGGTAAAGAGAACGAACTAAAAAATAAATGTTGAAAACAAAGGGCCAAAAGCGTTTCATTCAAGGACCAGTTAAGGAGCCCAGGCCCAGTAAACAAAGGCCACCCTCCCTTTTACCTTCCTCCCTCTTAAAACCAAGAAAACAAAACAGAACCGAAAAAATGGCAAATGTGGAAAAACACAACGAAGTGGCTGGGCTGGTCTGGGCTGGGCAGGAGACAGGACTTTGCGGCAGAGGAGCCCACAAGTGCGTTAAACAAACTTGCGTAACTTTCCGTTTGACGAATATCCTTTTAATCCTTTTAAATGTGCAGGGAAATTGAAGGAGCGCAAACAAAGGGCGGCAGCGTAAGGACACATAAGGTCAGAAGTCTCAACGAAATTACAGAGGGGATTGAGCTCGAGTCGGGTGCGAATGCTCGGCAATAATCAACGAAAGGATAAACTACGGAATAAATGGCGAATCAAGGGTATCAGGGCCGTAAAACACATCCGAGGAGAGCCAGTTCCAGGGCCACGAACAAAGCCCAGGACACAATGGCCGAGTATTTTCCCTTTCCACTGCCACTCCCACTCCCTGATGGGGATCAGAGGGGATGTGGATGAGCCGTCTTTGTCTGTCCCAGGACACGCCACAAAGGTGCAACCCGCCCGGCTGCCTCATTACGGAATCAAAGTCCTGTACACACACACACACTCTCAGGAACATCAGGGGGCGTTGTAAGTGGGCGTGTGTGTATGTGTCTGGTGACAGATGCGAGCTATCGATTCCGCATTTGTGTGACAGACAGGACACTGGGACCCAGGACACTGATTGGAGGGCAGGGGGAAACGACAACATTGCATGGAAATGAGCAATTAACGCCTGGCCATCGTTAGGCCGGACCAATCTGGCTATCGACGAATCAACAGATTTTCTGCGGAGCCATCAAAAGGGTTTTCCGACTCCTGGCTTGATTAAGGTATAAATATTAAATTAGCAGGGCGATGGCAAATCCTGCTCGTGCTGCTGCTTCACTACTCGCTCCCCTCCTGGCTTTGCCGCCTTTGCCGCTTAATGAGGCATGGCCCAGGCAAGTGAAGGAGTCAGACAGGATGTGGTTTGTTAAGAGGTTCGTTCGCTGCTTAATTATACATGGCAGCGCCCAAAAGTCGACTAATTAATATGCAGCAGTCGAGCAGGGCAGAGTGGCTCGGTTAATGAGCCAAAACTCACAGCATGTGTGCCAAGTTTCGACAGCCAGAGCTGGAGCTCCGAAGCCGAAGCATCTGTTTGTGTGCGGAACCGACCAAATAACTCAATTTTCATAGAGCCCGAGCCCGCGGCAAACACCAATAAACACTCTTTTTCCAACAAATCCAAACTATTCCACAGCAACCACAGCAGCAGCAGCTCGGCAGCAGTAGCAGTAGCTGCTGCGACAGGCGCAGTAAAACTTTTTGACAGCGACAACATGGCGTACAACTGCCAACTGCAAGTGCACTTGGGTGTGGCCCTCATCCTTCCATGATTTCAGTCCCATTGCCACCTGCATGGGCGAGTTGCCGAGGTTGCCAAATTAACAAAAGCGCGCAACTTTGTTGCGGCCCTGGCAAAAAACAATGGAGACGGCAAAACTGTCTCAAGCACATTTCAATTTCCACTCGCCCCACTAAGTTGCCGCCTGCATGCGGACAAACGTCAAAATATTTAGTTGTACAGCCAAACTTTCCCCCCAGAAATTGAAAAGAAATATTGGTTAACCCGTGGGACCGAAGGCAAATGCCACCACCGAAAAGTTGCTCCACGCTGAGCTGCAGAGCTGCAGAGCTGCTGCGCTGCGAATTAAATCGGAATAAAAACGGGTGTAGCTGTTGCATTGTTTGCCATCCAGCAATCCGGCGAGTGTTTCGAGTTCTGCCATTGCCCACCGCAGCTGTCAGCTGGTGCGATTGAAGGCGGCGTTGTTATTTGCAAATGGTTTCCATAAAACCAGCGATTTGTGTTTGGTTTTGCCAGCGGACCCAGGCAACAAAAAATGGCTTTAATTTGATGAAGCTTTCGGAAAATTGCACTTATAGCGCAGCCTAAAAGCATGCCACGCTTTTTCGCTCTCAGCGTCAGCTGTCAACGGGTCGTATACGCAAGCTCACTACTTTCAGAGCCTTAAACTTGGGAGTTTAATTTATCATTAATTAAGAAGGATACTCTTAGTGAAGAGTTGGTAGTTTTCTCAATTTTTAAATGCAAGAATTAGAAAAGTTAAAGCCTCACATAAGTACTATATTTAGGGGCTATATTTAGGATTCCACTAAACTTGTGCTTAATCTATCGAAAATAAATTTAAATAGTTGCAACTTTGTGAATAAGTTTCTTTCCAAGGTTTCTTTCAATAAAAACCCAAACCTAAGCTGCATACCCATTTCCTACACCCATCTCCGGATGTCAAGGGGTCATAAATAGTGTTCTGAGCCCTGAACTTGTAACTTGAATGTATCGTTAATGAATGTACACACTCTCTTTGTACACACTCTATTAATTCTCTCTGGGACTTAAACCATTTAAAGGCGAGAGTAAAAACGGAGAATAAACAAATGTAGTGATATAAATGCACTGCCATAAGATCCCACACAAAATGTAATGTATGCAAGCATTTTATAATTCCCCCTTTGTGGAGCCTGCAAAGGGTGTCTCCCCTTCGTTCTTCGTTCTGCTAAAGGCTTTCAGCTTTGTGGAAAACTCTGCTGATATCTCTGGGCGTCAAAAGGAGCTTTTGCACGGACGACACTTGAGAGTGCCGTGAATGTCGTTTTAATAATTTATTTTGTGCGCACAGCGGGCTGCTCATTAACACACAGGCACACACACACTGGGACCTAGGCAGGAGCCATGCTCAAGCCCACACGCACAGGACACGCACTTGGCAGGCTCGTCGTCGATTCGGTCGGCTGACTGCTGCATATCACCTTAATTACAGGCAGCAGTCTGGGCGCAGTCAGACGGCAAATGGCAGACAAGCTAACAGCGTTTATGGTGGCCCAAATTGCCAGGATCCCCCGGCCCGCTCCACTCTCCCGGCCCCAGGACATATTGTCGCTGTCGTTACGCTTTAGCGATTCGCCACTGTAGCTGACAGAAAGAGCAACGGATTCAGTTTGCACTCGACTGCTGATAAGCGTGCGATTCCTGCAGGGGCACACACTTAGCCTCACACACACATCGCACATCGAATACACACACCCAGCACACCCACTGCCTGATGGCCATGAATACATGCACCGTTGAGTTGCGTTTATATCGGGCTTATGTTACATCTAAGTGAAATTTAAGGACTCCACTCAACAGCACACCAAATCCTCTGCATAGTTCATGCCGGCCCCGTTGGGTTTGGGTTCGGCTTGGGCTTGGGCTCTGGCTCTGGCTCTGGTTAGGGCCATGTGTGGTGGCATTTCGCATGATGAGTTTGCCTTCCACGGAAGCAGGAAGCCATCAAGGCACACACAAACACACACACACCAGCCATGATGTGCTCACACCCCCGGAACACCAAAGGGTACACAATCTACTCGATGAGTGTTGTCGTCAGCTGGCAGGTCACAGATCAGGAGGCGAGGCGAGGAAGCTTCCACCTGCAACAGGACGTTGCCACTTAAACAGACCACAACTGGTAGTGGGCCCGCAACAATAGCCACCAGAGGTGGGAAATACCTAGACTCGGTCTCAGGTATTCATTTAATGTACTCTTGCTCTCAGCTAGGTACGATGGGAATGGGAGTACCCTGGCCATCACTGCCAACCAGGCTCACAGAGAGAGGCCATTGTGCAGCCACTTCATTTCGATTCTAATAACTCCAATTACAAATGGCGGATGGGATAAAACCGTTGTGCATATGCCGGGGATTTAATGGGTGCTCCATGAATGTGGCCTCCTCCTCTGCCTTCATCTCCATCAAAACTTCCCCTGCGGCAATGTGAGTGGGCGGCGCTTGGGTGGCTCAACTTGTTGCTGGACTTTATGACATGCCAGCCGCTTTATCCTGGCTATTATTTCAGGGATTTTATGTGAAAGGACAACGCACGAATGCGCCGCCAGACGCCAAAGCCAATGCTGGGATTTGCCCCACAAAACGAATCTCGCCCAACGGGAAGGTTCGGTGGCCCAGCGAGGAAATGGCCGAATCCTGCAATTAGGTCCTGCTGCCGCCGCTCTCGGCGGCGAATGAGTTTTCTAGTTCGCCGTGCGAATTTGTCAGCTAACAAATTTTATTTCTACATTCCTCTACATGGATGGATACTTAAGGGCTAGTTAATTGCTCGTGATGGGAGTGACTGGGACTGCGGATTTTCGATGCGATTGCGTAGGAAGCGTTACCGTTGGACCTTCTCTCTCTCGGGGACCTCTTACTTCACTCGGAAGCGGCGCAGGGTGGGAGGCAGGTAATCCTGGCCAGCAACCACATTGGCGGGCAGGTACTCGGAGCTGGGAGCCACTGCGGCAGCAGGGGCCACGTTGGAGACAGCAGGCTGGGAGGCGAAGTTCAGGACGGGAGCGCGTCCCTCGTTGGAGATGCGGGAGACTCCGGGCAGCTGGTTGTACTGGTTCTGGATGGCCAGCTGGGCATTGGCGGCGTCCTCGGGCGTGCGGTACTTGACGAAGTGCACCTCCGGCTTGTTGGTGGAGCTGGTCTTCAGGGCATTCAGCTGCTTGGCCAGGTTGGCCACATCGCCCTGCTTGGTCAGGACATAGATGGCGGTCTCCTGCTGGGCGGACTGCTTGGCCAGCTGGAGGGCGGCCTGCTCGAAGCCACGGTTCTCGGGAGTGCGGATGAACACGACGCGCAGGCTCTTCTTCAGGGAGTCGGCGATCTGCTGGTTGCTGGTGCCCTCGTCGAACTGCTCCTCGGGGGCGGCGTAGCTGTAAAACTCCTTCTGGAACTCTTCGATGAGCGGGGCGGCCTGGGGAGCAACGGGAGCGGTCTGGATGACGCCAGGAGCCTCGATGGGCTGGGAGAGCACCGCCTCGCCACTCTGCACTGGCTGCAGCAGCTGCTGGAGCTCGCCGCCGCCGGGCAGGAAGGAGAGACCCTCGTCGGCATGGGCCACCGGCTGGTAGTTGTAGCCCAGCTTGTCGGCACTGCAGCTGGCAGCGATCAGGCAGAGGATCTGTGGGATAAGTCGGGAATAAATCAGCTGCTCCTCCTGGCTACCCATCCTCTAGGGACTTACGACGAAGGCGCGCATGGTGGTGGCTGTACAATTGGAGTTGACGGGAGGAACTAATGCTGGGATTCAGCCCCGTCTGGCTTTTATAGTTGGCACTGCACTCTCACCCCTCCCACGAGCGCCGAGAGAGCGATCCCCTGTTTGGGAACGACCTTGCCATCGCCGTGGACTTGATTTCGGTGCTATTCGATCGTCATTAAAGCGAGCTGGCATTTAAATATGCATACTAGGCCTATCGTTTGTCTTGGCTTTGATTTAAATGCACTCGGCGCCGTTTATAAATATGCATGGCTGCGATTGCGAATGCTCCCGCTGTCGCCGATGCCGATGCTGATGCTGATGCTGCCACATTATCTAATTGATTTGTGTTGGCTGCGACAGGCCATAAAAAAGCACGGCTGGATGCTGTGGATTTCCGAGGAGAAGGGCCCCCAAAAACGGCAGCCACTGTGTTGAAATGCTCGGAAAACGAACGGCTACTGGTTACGGGTTACTGGTTACTGGTCTGGCGATATTATCTGACTGTCTCCCGTCGCCAGTCGTCGGACGGTCCGCCCTGGCCAGCTTAATCCGGTAATTATAATTTTCATAATTTTCCACAAGTTCGCGTTCTTCGCTGGGACGCACGGGACGCCAGCGTCAATCTTTTCGACGGCTCAGTTAATGAAGTTCTTTAACTAATTTAAACTTTTTCGGCATCGTTTGATGGCCGAACAAAATAAGAATTTAAATTGTAGAATAGCAGCAGCTGTGTGGGTCGAGAGGTGGCCATAAAAGGAAAATATGAGAGAGAAACTCGGAATTCATAACAATAATTTCCTGTGAAAAGACTTTAAGCTGCTCCCAAGTTTTTCTTTTCTTGTACTAATTCTTCTGTTAGAAACCTTTGTTAAAATAAGAGTCTTCTTCGAGTGTTTGTGTTTAGTTCAACATTTATATGTTTTAGTTTAAATTTCATAGAATTTAGGCAATAGCGAAGGATGACAGAGGTAGTACCTAGGTACTAGGTACAGAGGTGAGTTAATATGCAAAGGATATCATTTGAATATATTGGCATTCGCCTTGCCTCCTAGGACTGCCCATAAAACTAGCTC
The DNA here is from genome assembly GCA_008042535.1 of Drosophila tani. NCBI lineage: Eukaryota > Metazoa > Arthropoda > Insecta > Diptera > Drosophilidae > Drosophila > Drosophila tani. Next base: position 44,702 of record VNJO01007252.1, read on the forward strand.
CTGGCGGCAATTGGCCACTCATCGTGGCTATTAGCCGTGCCCAGCTGCATTGCCAAACTCTCACCAAAGTCGCACAAAAGCGAAGCCAGCGCCAAGCTGCGCCTAATTCGGAGATGGCAGCCCAAACAAGCCAAGTGCCCCCGAAAACGGAGAAAAGATTGGAAAACACGCAAACTTGGCAGCTGCTGGATGGAATCCGAGACTTGGACCTTGGACACACCTGTCCCGAAATTGCAGCAAGTCATGAGGTGCCTGCGGCCAGGATCCAGCCAGGGATTAAGGCACTTGGCTTGCCCGTCGTGCAGATACCGCGAAATAAAGAAGGGCCTGGAGTGGGATGCGGGGGCGGAATGCGATGCCGGCAGCTTTGACGTGACTGGCAAAGTTTTTGGCAGGCACCGCTAACGAGCGGCGCCCAGGACCAGCACAAGCACCAGGACCAGGTTCTCATGTTGCTCAAAAATGCTTAAACTAAAACTTGCTCAACAGATTTGCAGTGGCGGGAGTCAGAGCCTTTTTACGGCTGCACTCCAGCGTGTCATATGGCACTGCCACTGGCACTGGCACTGCCAGGCGGAGGTGGAAGCACAAGTGGAAGTGGAAGTGTGTGTTTGACCTTTGACACTAAAACAATTTGCAAAGCGAAATGATGTCAGCCTCAGTGTCCCTGTCCTGTCCCTCCCTGGCGTAGTGGCGTAATTTAGTTGAAACATTCTTAAAGCAGCGCCTGTCGTAAAGCCCGGAATCCCTTCGTGGGCGGGGATGAGAACCTGCTCCGCGCTCCCAGCCAGCTCATTAAAAAGTTTTCCCGGCGACAACGTCGCAACGCCGGCGACATTTGCTTAAGAAAACATTTGCGGGGGGCGGGCTGTGGGCGGCCGTCGGTTACCAACACCTTAATGATTATCTAAGAGATACTTTGAAGATTATCCCCGCAGTGTGAGCGGCGGAGGCCTGGAACTCAGAAGTAAAACGTTACGGTCTAGGGCTGAGTAATTAATTATTCATAATAGCGAAGGCTATAGATAAACAGCGTCCCCGCCTTTCTCACAGTCTCGTCTCATAACAACTAAATGTTTTCTGATTGAAATTTAAATTAAATTTGTTTACAAGAACCCGGCATTCCGAGTACATTGAGTAATTTATGAGCTCTTCATTTCCGTTGAAAAACAATTCTACTTTTCATTTTACGCTTAGTGAATTGTATGCTATTAATAGGCATTAATTTATATTTAAAAACAATTTCCACAGAAAAGATATCGCAATTAAACAATGTTTAAAAACCAGCCAGAAAACCATATTAAAAACCACTATTGTTCAGCAATTGGAGCGCTTTAAACGATAATTATTTGATAAAATATTAAAAAGCACTCGCTGGGTCTCTCAAAGTAAATAATATGTCTGCAACTTAATTATTAATGCCAACAAATCAATATAAAATTGCGATGACGTGGTATCTCAGTAATATTTAATCAAGTTGCCTACTTAATAACCCGAAAAATTCCACCGGCCGGCGGACATATTTCCAGGTAACATATACAGGAACACAGTGCAAGCGAGCCGTACTAATTAGCATTTAATTTTAAATTATCTCTTAAGCAGTCTTTGGCACTAGCCTCCAGTGTCCTTAGTGAACTAGCGTCGCTTTCCCGGCGGCAGGTACTCCCGGAACAGCGCCTGAAGCTTGGCCGTCTCCAAATCGCTGGCCTGCTCATGGGTCTCGTACTCGGCGCTGTCCCGCGGCCGGATCTTGAAGATCACGGGAGCAGGACTAGGCCTACTCGGTGCCAGCGAGTTGAGGTGCAGGACATCAGCCTTCTCCACAGCGTGGTTGATGGTATTCCCTGGCAGGCGATCGTAGTCGCTCCTCAGAGCGCTCAACGCCCGGGTCACATCCGCCGGCGTCCGGTACTTGACGAAGTGCACCGAGGGCTGATGGCTGGCCTGCTGCTGGATGGCCGCCTGCTGCTGGACCAGAGCCGCCGAATCCGCCTGGCGCTGGAGCACGAAGATGTCCAGCGGATTGCTGTTCGCCAGCTGCTTGGCCGTCAGCGTGAAGAGATTCGTTTCCGGGGTGCGGATGAAGACCACCTGCTGTGGCGGTGATAAGACCTGGGCCAGCTGGCGGGCTGCCTGCCAGGGCGCCGCCTGATCTTCTTCGGGTGGAGCTGTGTACTCGAAGTACTCCGTGGCCACCGGTTTATTACTCTGGGCAGCCGGGAGGTAGAGCTCCCCGAGGGCATGACTGGTGCCGAGGAACAGCCCGAAAAACTAAACAGAAACCAAGTTAAGTTAATAAGGGTGGTATCCCAGTGTCGATGGATCCAACTCACCATCAAGGAGAAGGAGTGCATGGCTGGGTTGTGCCGCAGCTCGACTTTCTGGCGATTTTTACCGCTCGAAGCTCTGATCGCTTATAATCCAGTCCCAGCAACAAAACCATCCTTATATACGACACAAACAAATAGCGTTCGAAAGGGAGCTGGCGCTCTCGGTCTTCGGTCTCGTTATGATTTGATTTTATTTCTGCTTTTTGCATACGTCTCTCTTTTTACGAACTTATAAAAGATTTCTGCGAACGTTTGCTCTGGTTTTGTGTGTTTGCCGTTTGCCTGCTCCGATTATCCATGTTAATGTCGTTCAATTTTGAAATGCTAATTTCTGGGCTTGCAAGAGCTCCATGGCGAAAAAGCACAAAAATAGACAAAGACCGGAGTGACCCGGGTCCGAGCCCGGCTTGAACTTGAATTTAATTCGCATAAAATTTACAAATGAGCTCCCAATTTGAATTAGTTATCAAATATTTCTGCGTCCCCATTGTTGTCCCCTGTCATAGGCGAAGCCATTTGTTGTGACTCGGCTGACCAGCGGCTTACACCTCCACCTCCACACTCATCGCCGCAGCTCCACTTTCACTCGCCCCCGGAATTTTTACGGCCGACGTTTTATGGCTACTGATTTGTTAATTTACACGTCACTCTGAGCCGGGCTTAGATCTGGGCTCTGGGCTCTAGGCCCTAGGCTCGCATCTCCGATAAGCCGCTTAATGCCGTTCGCAGCTCCGGCTGATGAGGAGATGAGGGAAGCAAACACTGGTGGCCATTCATTGATGGATCTCGTCTTTATTTGCAGCTACAACTAGTCACGCCCGGGGCGCAGTCTTATGGCACTAATTTAATGTCTTAATTTGGGCTCAGAGTCGCCGCCGCTTGCCGAGCACAGGTGAGGGCAGGTACGACCTGGACACGGCCGAGGTGGGGAAGACCATGCGGCTGCCCGATCGCCGACGCTCGTTGACCCTGAAATCGATGCGCTGCGACCTGGCGGAGCGGTAGTCCGGGCTGGCATCGTTGTAGCTGGCGGAGAGATCCTGCTGGGCCTCAGGCACAGGTGGCAGGTCGATCTGACCCGCTGCCGACCCAGCCGCACTGTAGCCCTGGGAAGTGGAGGAGTAGCTGGGCACCGGCGGCAGATAGCCCGACTGCGGCTGAGATGGCGGCAGGTACCCAGCCGGCGGCGGCACTGGATACTCGCCAGGCCGCTGAACTGCTGCATCTGGATAGTAACCCTGATCGTACTGCGGCTGCTGCTCCGGGTAGTAGCCCAAGGAGGAGGCCGGTCCCGGCTGCGACACCGCTCCCGCTCCGCCGTACTGTGCCTGAATGTGCTGCTGGGCCTGGGCAGCCTCCGCCTCCGTCCTGTATTTGACAAAGTGAACCTGGGGCTTGTGTTTGTGCTGGGCCTTCAAGGCGCCGAGTTCGCTTGCCAGTTCGTGGGCATCCGTCTGCTTGTTCAGCACGTAGATGGCCGTCTTGTCCTCCGTCGTCTGCTTGGCCAGGGCGTTGAGGGCACCCACCACGGCCTTGTTCTCCGGCGCCTTGATGAACACCACTTGCAGGTTCTTCTGGGAAAGAGAGGCCAGCTTGGTCTCCACCAGGTCAGCCTCCTCAGCGGAGTCGTAGGGGGCCTCGAAGGCGTAGAAGTGCTTGTGGAAGTCGTGGTGCTCCTGGTAGTGATCGTTCGGCTGCGCGGGATACTCGGCCTGACCCTCAACGGATCCTCCGTAGCTGTTCTGCTGATACTGGTAACCCAGTTCCGCAGAACCGCCAGCCAGCAGGGCGAGAAACTGGGACAAAGTCACTCCATTAGCATAAGCCAAAGACCTTGCTGTTAGCGTCCAGGTAGACTCACCACTATTCCCAGCATGATATAACCACGGCGAAGAGCAAAAAACATTTGTTGGACAATCCCCGGCGGTCAAAGCATTTTATAATTTCGAGCTGCGAGCCCAGGTAGCCAAATCGGGAGAGCATCCCACCTTTTAGGGCAAGTAGTCCAATGTCGCCCGGAATGGGTTACACAGAGATTACAACACATTTCTTCTCTACATTAACGATACATTTTATTTGGGAAAAATTCGCAATCTTTACAAACTAGGCAACATGGTCGCAGCGAGTGCGTAGGAATCGTCTGGGTGACGGGTCAGTCTGAGTCTGAGTCTGGTTCGGAAGTCACTGCTTACTGGCGGAATCGCAGGACGGAGGCGGGCAGGTAGGAGCTGCCGGGAGCCGAGGGAGCGGCCACCTGGTGGGCAGCGGGCTGGGAGGCAAAGTTCAGGACGGGGGCCACGCCTCCGTTCTGGATGGTCGAGGATCCGCCCAGCTGGTCGTACTGGGACTGGATGGCCTGCTGGGCATTCTGAGCATCCTGCTGGGTGCGGTACTTTACGAAGTGCACCTCGGGCTTGTTGTTGTTGTTGTTGCGGATGGCATTGAGCTTGTTGCTCAGATCCCCGATGTCGGCCTGCTTGTTCAGCACATAGATGGCGGTCTCCTGCTGGCCGGCCTGCTTGGCCAGGGCCACGGCGGCGTTCTCCAGGCCGCTGTTCTCGGGTCCCTTGATGAAGATCACGCGCAGGGCCTTGTTCAGGGAGCTGTTCACCTGCTCGGAGCCGGCGGGCTCGTTGAAGGCGCTCTCGTCGGCGGTGTAGGTGAAGAACTCCTTCTGGAGCTCGGCCTGGGGAGCGGCATAGTGGGGGGCCTCGCCGGAGGGAGCGGCCTCCACGACAGCTGGAGCGGGGGCAAAGGCGGCCTCAGCGGGGGCGTTGTAAGCGGGCTGATCCTGGCTGGCAGCCACCGAGGGGCTGTAGGCTGGTCCTGCCGGGGCAAAGGAGGCGGACGCAGGAGCGCTGGCCGAGGGCTGGTAGTTGTAGCCGCCACCGAAGGAAGCGGCGCTGGCAACGGCGACGAGGCAAAGGGCCTGTGGTGGTGGAAAAAAAGGATTAAGTTCAGGCTGCTGACTGGAGATCCTGGCCCAAAAGTACTCACAATAAGGACGCGCATCTTGGCTGGCTTGTGTGTAGGTGGCTAACTCCGGTCGGATTGCTGGATCGAAGGCGAGTATGTCCAACTCCACGACGCCCACGACTTTTATGCGAAATCGCTGCAGCCTGCAACTCTTTTTTTTATTATTTTTTGCTCGTTATAATTTGGTTTCTTAATTGGTTGTCTTTGATTTTGCACCTCATTCCGAGCAATTCGCCCGTCGCTCCCTCATCAGCTTCGCCGGCTCCCATTCGCTTTTGTCGCCATTTGTTTTACTCGACATTTTGTTGCTATTATCTCCGGCAATCGCTCTTGAAGCTTGGATTTGGAGTTTGGATTTTGTATTTATTTATTTATCTACTCTTTCGCTGGCGAGCATATTTTTTTATGATTTTTCTAAGCAGCTTCGCGTTTTCTGCTTATGCTAATCGGCCGTAGTGGGTGCTCTTGAAAAGAGCTGTCGATGACCACTTTGGCTCTTTGTTATTGGCCATTCATCCGGCCAGCTCCGCTCTGTTATCACTCATGCATTATGTATCGTCCGGGCCTGCGCGGTTCCGTCTTGCAGTTGCCATAAATTTGGCCGCTAATAGTTTGTCTAACCTTTTACTTCACGCAGATTAACATTTTAATTATGATAAAAAAGTTTCGGCGATTGTTTTGCCAGCGTCCCAAGACATGTAAATTTTTATTGATTTCCACTTGTATTCCATTTGGCGCCGTCGCTTTGGAATTTTTATGGCCACTCGGGGCATGTAATAAACGCCGAGCTCTGCAATTTTTCACTCGGAATGCAGTGACCGAAGCCATCAAAACTTCCGACCTGACACTGACAACTCTATAGCTATAGCTAGCCCGGTTCCAGTTCCCACACCCAACCAGGACAGAAATAGCCAGCGGCTCAGTTTAAAAAAAGAATTGTATTTGGGGTTCGTTCGGCAAATCAATAATAACACAAAAGTCAACAAATGGCATATGGCAGTGGTCTGTGGCTGTGGAAGCCATAGAAGCTACAGGAGCTATGGCACTCAGCGCTTAGCGACGACGGAAGCGCAGGCGACGCAGCACCGACGAGGGCAGGTACGAGTTCTCGGGGATCTGGGCCTGGGCCTGGCGCACGGGTCCGGCGGAGGCGAAGTTCAGGGCGTTGGCCACACCACCGTCATGGGCCTGGCTGGAGCCTCCCAGCTGGTCGTACTGCGACTGGATGGCGCGCTGGGCGTTGGCAGCGTCCTCGGGGGTGCGGTACTTGACGAAGTGCACCTCGGGCTTGTTGTTGGTGTTGCTGCGGATGGCGTTCAGCTTGCTGGCCAGATCTCCGATGTCGGTCTGCTTGTTCAGGACATAGATGGCGGTCTCCTGCTGGGCAGCCTGCTTGGCCAGGGCCAGGGCGGCGTTCTCCAGGCCACGGTTCTCGGGTCCCTTGATGAAGACGACGCGCAGACCCTTGTTCACGGAGCTGGCGACGCGCTCGAGTTCCTGGGGCTGGTCGAAGTCCTCCTCGTTGGCGGTGAAGGTGAAGAACTCCTTCTCGAGCTCACCAGTGGCAGCGGGGGCGTTGTACGAGACGGGGGCGCCGAGTCCAGAGGAGCCGAGACCAGAGGAGCCGAGTCCAGAGGATCCCAGTCCAGAGGATCCCAGATCGATGGAGCCACCGCCCAGGCCGCCGCTCAGGCCGCCCAGACCGCCTCCCAGACCGCTGTCCAGGCTGCCGTAGTTGCTGCCGCCTCCCAGGCCCAAGGAGCCGCTGCCGCCTCCCAGACCCAGGGATCCGCCGCCGCCGCCCAAGCTCAGGGAGGCGCTGCCGCCGCTGCCAGGAGCGAAGGACAGGCCAGAATTGGAGTGGCCCACGGGCCTGTAGTTGTAGCCGAGCTTGTCGGCGCTGGCGACCGCCAGGAGGCACAGGACGATGAAGGCGCGCATCTTGCTGGGGATGTACTGGTGCTGTTGCTGTTCTAGTTGGAGCTCCGGAGTCGGAAGTCAGAATGATGTCGGCTAGAGCCGCGGGGGCATTTATATGGCTGGCGTGGTCGATACGGGCTTCAATCAGAACGGTGACAGCGTGCTGGAGATCGCGATAAGGTTCGCATTGTCTGGGCCTAACCTGTTTCTCTGTTTTTCTTTTTCCGCGCTGGCGGAGGTGGCTGGCTCAGAAGCCGCGGCGTTGGTGGTAGCGGCGGCGTTGATTCAAATTTTGATGAACTTGCAGCTCGGTGGACAAACAAAATTTTTATGCTAATCAGGGGACAAAGGGCCAGGCGACCAGTCAGCCGACGAGCTCCAAATTGTCCGACTGTGCAGTAGCCGAGTTCTTTTGTTCGCCCATTTTGTTATGCAAATCGAGCCGGGGATGATTGAAAGTAAGACTCGAACTCCGACTCCGACACGAGCTCGACCTGGGCTAATTTCCCAGCCTAATAGTTTTAAATTGCCCGCCCAATGGATTTGGGCATTGTCGGCTGTCGAGTGCAATTTGTCAAGCGTCTCGGAGCCATCTCAATCGCGCTCAATCGGTCCGTGGGCGCCAAGTAGCCGCCAAGCCAGATGTCATACACCGGACTACACATGACGCTCGAGATTAGATATGACGCCGGCAGAGAAAACATCTTAGGTTTCCGCTCATTTGCAATTTTCACAAACATCTCGTCGGCCGACGACGGACTCATAATTCAGCGCGGGGCGGAACCCGTTTGCCAACCATCCGACGAATGCGAAAATTCCGAAGCTCGGAAATCCAATTCAAGTCGATATCAAAGATATTAGCCATGCCTAGGAATGTGAGCCAAGAAGATCCGCAAGCCGTTCGACAATTTACATTAAAAAACAACATTTATTTCGTATTAAAATCTCAACAATAACGATGGAATGTCTAAGGGCCCTTAGAACCGCAGGCGGCGCAGAATGTTGGCGGGCAGGTACGAGCTGCCAGGAGTCGCTGGCGGCACGTACGAGGAGATGGGAGCGGTGGCCTCGTGCTGGGCGGCCTGGACGGGGGCGGGCTGCGAGGCGAAGTTCAGGGAGGAGGCCACTCCGCCATCATGGGCCTGTGAGGATCCTCCCAGCTGGTCGTACTGTCCCTGGATGGCGCGCTGGGCGTTGGCAGCGTCCTCGGGAGTGCGGTACTTGACGAAGTGCACCTCGGGCTTGTTGTTGTTGTTGTTGCGGATAGCGTTCAGCTTGCTGGCCAGATCTCCGATGTCGGCCTGCTTGTTCAGGACATAGATGGCGGTCTCCTGCTGGGCAGCCTGCTTGGCCAGGGCCAGGGCGGCGTTCTCCAGTCCCTTGTTCTCGGGTCCCTTGATGAAGACCACACGCAGAGCCTTGTTCAGGGCGTTGGACACCTGCTCAGAGGCAGCGGGATCGTTGAAGTCACCCTCGTCGGCGGTGTAGGTGAAGAACTCCTTCTGGAGCTCGGCCTGGGGAGCGGCGTAGTTGGGAGCTGCTACAGACTGCGCTCCCTCGGGAGCGGCAAAGGAGTCACTGGGACCAGCGGCAAACAAACCAGATCCAGAGTCAGATCCAGATCCAGAGGAGGAAGGACCTGGCGCAAACGCTGGAGCATCGTTGCTGGCCAGTCCCGAGGGCTGGAAGCTGAGACCCGACGCCGAGTGGGCCACCGGCTGGTAGTTGTAGCCCAGCTTGTCGGCCCTGGCCAGGACGGCGAGGCAGAGGCAAAGGACTACCGAGAATTGGCGCATGTTGAGTGGGGGAGCTGGCTGTGGAATGTGATGCTGGTGGCAGGTGACTGGCCGGCTTTTATGCAGATGGAAGTCGCCGTGCGGAGCGGAGCCTTTGCCGTTATGCAAAGCGCGCTGCATAACGCGGTCTAATTATGCCCACCACCCGCTCTCGTTCTCGTTCTGACGCTAAAATATGCAGCCGGCAAAGGCGGACTGCAAGCCACTCGACTTGGCCTGCGAGGCGGCTAGGAAGGAAGAGAGACTTCCATGCTGGCCATAAAACTCATATTAAATTCAATATGCTGCCTTAATCAATAATTCTCGCCGTTCTGCGACGCTTTTGGCCCGGCCAAAACCGAAACCGACACCAAAGCCAACCTTGCCAATTTGGACTTTTCATGTAGCTTTATCGTTGAAATCAATAAAAATGCGGCTATAAAAAGCCGCGGACAGTACCCGGGCCTCGTAAAACCCCATTCGGGGCAATCTCGGCTACGGATACGGGTCCGAGGTGAGTCCGGCCGGGATGAGAGAAGTGACGCCCAATCGCCCAAATCGGTCGCAGATCGCAGAGCAAACAAAACGTTTGACAGGCCGTTTCACATGCAAATGAGGCGCGCCTAGTCGCGTTACTGTCGTTGCCAAAAATAAATATTTTAACGATTCGCCAAATTATTATTGCCTTATTCAGCGGCTTTGTTTTGTCGACTTGCCTCTCTGTGGTTTCTGTGATTTCTGTGATTTCTGCTTTATGCAAATTATGCGGGTGGAGGCGACCTTCCGCCGTCCGCCGGAAGTGCGGACTCTGCGACTCATCGCTAAATATAGCCGCCATCTTGCGACGCCATCTTTGGGCCGCTGGCTAATTAACAACTGCACTGCTGCGCCTTGTCAGCGCCGAATCAGATAATGCGATAATTGGGCTCTTAATAAATTACTTGGCGCCATCTGATTTGGCAATCCGAGTCGGACTCCGAGCCGAACCCTCTAAATAATAATACAGAGCTCGGAGCTGGCCAATTCTGGCCGGCGCCTAATTTGCATTGAGCTTTTCGCAGAGCCGCCGAACAGGGTTTTATGTGCAGAGCCATGCAAAGATTTGCAACCGCAGCAGCACTGTGACGAATCGTAAAAATATATAATGGCGAAGCCGCATTTTAATCGGTTATTTATGCATTTTTAAGGCAAATGTGAACTCTTCATAATTCATATCGAATCATAATGCAGTGCTCGCCTCTTGGCCGAAGAACTGAATCTTGCACCTATAAAAGCCGTGTCAGCGGATCGTTGAGACAGTAACAAATCATCTTTGCACCCCAACAAGCCACAATGCGATCCTTCCTGGTCCTCTGCCTCATCGCCGTCGCCGCAGCCGACAAGCTGGGCTACAACTACCAGCCGGTGTCCCACTCCTCCTCGGGACTCAGCTTCCAGCCCTCGGGACTGGCCAGCAACGATGCTCCTGCTTTTGCCTCAGCTCCCTCCTCTTCCGGTTCTGGATTATTTGCCGCTGGTCCCGGTGCCTCCATCGGAGACTCCTTTGCCGCCCCCGAGGGAGCCCAGTCTGCCGCTGCTCCCAACTACGCCGCTCCCCAGGCCGAGCTCCAGAAGGAGTTCTTCACCTACACCGCCGATGAGGGTGACTTCTACGATCCCTCCGCCTCCGACCAGGTGTCCAGCGCTTTGAACAAGGCTTTGCGTGTGGTCTTCATCAAGGGACCCGAAAACAAGGGACTGGAGAACGCCGCCCTGGCCCTGGCCAAGCAGGCTGCCCAGCAGGAGACCGCCATCTATGTCCTGAACAAGCAGGCCGACATCGGGGATCTGGCCAGCAAGCTGAACGCCATCCGCAACAACAACAACAACAAGCCCGAGGTGCACTTCGTCAAGTACCGCACTCCCGAGGACGCTGCCAACGCCCAGCGCGCCATCCAGGGACAGTACGACCAGCTGGGAGGATCCTCCCAGGCCCATGATGGCGGCGTGGCCTCCTCCCTGAACTTCGCCTCGCAGCCCGCTCCTGCCCACGCTCCGGCTGCCAGTTCTCCTGGACCCAGCTACCTGCCGGCCAACATCTTCCGTCGCTTCCGTCTCTAAGCACGAGGGATTGTTTTTGATTTGTTTTCTAGTTATCCTGTTGCCTTATTGTAAAATAAAACGAAACCCTAAAATGTATAACATTTTTACATTCATTTGCATTCTTAAGCACATTATTCATATTCATATTTTTATTCATATTCAGCCAAAGCGAGAACATTTTTCAAATTCCCGATACAAGCCTCGAGATCAGTTCGATATTTTGGGACTTTGATCCGAAACTTTTTAGTGTAGAAATTGTATGTTAATGTTTTTATCTTGTCAGTTTTTAGTGACCTGTACTTCATTATGTTAGAAATTTTTGGCCAACTCGACTTCCAAAGTCAATATGATTTCAACCACAGAAATCGAAATTTTTTACGTTATCATGCCAGTTACACACATCGTTTTTTTCCGAAGACAAAAGGAGCGGGTTTGTTTATAAAGTTATTGAACTTATTATATAATTATTGATATTTTACACATCCCCGGAAGATTTCCATATAAAATTATTTTATTTATTACATTTTTTTATATTTCCATCAAGCTTCCAGAAAATGTACAAATTTGAAATGAGAAATAAAGAATGTATAGTTTAAACAAAAAAATTTTATACAAATTCCTGCTTTTTCTTTTAGTTTAGGGAAAAGACAAAAATTTAAATATGAATTTGCTTGCTTTTAATATAAATTAGGTACACAAGAAATACACCTTTTTATTTATATTGTCAAGTCTACCATTTCCATAATACATTTTTCGTCTAATACAATCTGTATCTTCTAAAGGTTTTATATCTCTGATAATACCACATAACTTATGCATAGATATTGAAGAGCAAAACTATTTTAAAGTGGTTCAACTTGTTATAATAAGAATAGCACAACAAGATCACATCAACTTATTTTCCGTTTCAGCTAAATATAGACTTTGAAACCAGATAAAAATATTTCGCAATTAAATTCATTTTCATTTGGGTCTCTTTTAAATATGGTCTTCCATTGAAAATATATTTCAAGGGAACACGACATATACAAATATATATTTTTCTACACAATTAATTAAAAATATTTATTTAGAAATCAAAATATTTCCTATGCATAATTCATAAATTAAGATAGAGCCAATTTTGCTGGTGTTATTATTCGGTCATTATGACACCAGCCACATTATTATAGGACTCTGATTATAAAATATCGACTTTTCGGCCTCAATCTGACTAAAGTAATTTATTTTTAAATATGCCAACATAATAAAATAATGTCCTTGTTATACGAGAATCAATGTAAATCTCAGTTGTGCGTTGACCTCTAAAAGGACCGACAATTATTTTATGAACTTTAAGACTGTTTCTAATTTGTACAACATATTTATAATTGCTATAAGAAACTAATTTAATTTTCCCGAAGAAATAATCTAGTTCTCTTTGGTCTCTCATGTGGACATCTCCATCATCTGGAGACCGCTTCATACTGACGCTTCCAGATGCTGTCGGCGCTTATATAGAGGATTTGCTGGGAATTCCCAGCCATTTGAAACAGGTTTCCATAGAGTTCAAAGAAAACTTCCGACATTCCTCTTGACTTTGAACCCCAAACTAAAAAGTTGCTTGAAATTCTAAACATCCACTTTCGATGGCGAAAAAGCCAAACAGCGAAACTGGGCGAACGGCGAGCGGGGAGCGGCGAGAATTCATAAACTATCAATGGAATCAGCATAAGAGTATGCATAGATTAAGCTTTTATCGATTCGTAGGCGGAACTCCAAGAATGCATCACATTGTGCTCGGCTTTAACGACCGTCCGAACATTTATGGCGGCTCTTACTTTTTTTGGGAACGAGTTCCGATAGTTCTGCAGCATTTTCCCCAGTCGAGTCGAATTCCGGGCAGAACGCGGCGCCTCATCTGGAACCGGTCCCCCAGAACGGCAGAACGCGTCTGCAATTGGGCAGAAAGTCTGGGCTCGGGGTCGCCGACTGGATGGGATGGATTGGCCAACTGGATGGAGTGTTAGGATAGTTTTGCATAATCGTTTCATAAGCGCACCGCTTTGCATAAAAAACTAGTTGAGTTATGGAGCAACCCGTCGGGAATGGTTATCGGCCATTGTTCTAAGGCCGTTCTGGCTGCGCCGGCCGGGTATAAAAGCTGCGCGCCGCAGCCTCAGGATTCAGTCTTGGCCTTGCCTGTCCAGCACACTTAGCACCTCAAACCCAATCTCCGCCATGCGTTTCCTCATCGCCTTCTGCCTGATCGGCGCCGCCTGCGCCCAGTACAACTACGGAGCCGGAGTTGGCGCCGCCTCCGACAACGTTCCCAGCTTCGCCGGAGGATTCGGTGGCGGAGTCGGCGGCGGAGCCGGAGCCGGAGACTACGACGCGGCTGGCAGCAGCCCGGCTGTCGACTACTCGCCCTCCGGCGAGCTTAACAAGGAGTTCTACACCTTCGAGGCCGACGAGAGCCAGTTTGAGGATCCCCTGGCCAGCCAGAAGATCGCCGGCGCCGTAAACAAGGGACTGCGCGTCGTCTTCATCAAGGGACCCGAGAACCGTGGCCTGGAGAACGCCGCCCTGGCCCTGGCCAAGCAGGCCGCCGAGCAGAGGACTGCCATCTATGTCCTGAACAAGCAGACCGACATCGGAGATCTGGCCAACAAGTTCAACGCCGCCCGCCAGAACTCCAACCAGCGTCCTGAGGTGCACTTCGTCAAGTACCGCACGCCCGAGGACGCGGCCAACGCCCAGCGCGCCATCCAGTCGCAGTACGACAACCTGGGCGGCTCCAGCCAGAACATTCACGGCGGAGTGGCCAACGCCATCAACTTCGCCTCCGCTGCCCCGGCGGCCCCTGCCCGCTATGGACCCAACTACTCGGCGCCCGCCGCGGCCACCAGCAACTCGTACCTGCCCGCCAACATCCTGCGTCGTCTGCGCATCCGCTAAGGACCTCCCTCGCTTGGCACCGACTGTTGTTAATGTGTTGTAGAATTTGTAATTGAATAAAACGAACAAAAATCCAAATGTAATCCCGTGTCTCTGTCTGCCTGCTATTGCATTTTTATGCTCATGTCGAGCGGCTTTATCGCTTTTCCTTATAATAACATTTATGCAAAGCTGAAGTGCCTGCGAGCGCGAACAAAAGCCGATCGCTGCCTACTTTGTAGGCGGAAAAAACATTTAGCTGCGTCACCGCTTTGTCTGCGAGAAGCTGCGCCGACAGCCTCGAGGTCTGGTGCGTATAAATGATACCCGTCGCCGCGGTCACTGGCAGAAGCAATCTGAGCTCCAAACCAAGAGAACCTCTTCGCCCAACTAAGATGCGCGCCTTCATTGTAAGTGACCCGGCCAGGACGCCCTGCCCCGCGACCAAACCTAACGGATAACCCTTCATCTCGCTCCCCGTAGGTACTGTGCCTGGTGGCAGTCGCCTGCGCCGACAAGCTCGGCTACAACTACCAGCCCGTGGGCCACTCCGGCTCCGGCCTGTCCTTCACTCCTGGCAGTGGTATCCTAGGAGGTGGCTCCATTGGAGGAGGAAGCCTTGGAGGTGGTTCTATCGGAGGAGGAAGCATTGGTGGCGGCTCCCTGGGAGGTGGACTCCTTGGCGGTGGCTCCCTGGGAGGCGGCTCCCTGGGAGGTGGAAGCATTGGCGGTGGCCTCGATTCCGGCCTCGGTGGTCTGAGCGGTCTGGGTGGTGGCGATTCTCTGAGCGCCCCCGTCTCCTACAGCGCCCCCGCCCCAACTGGTGAGCTCGAGAAGGAGTTCTTCACCTTCTCCGCCAACGAGCAGGACTTCGATGAGCCCGAGCAGCTGGAGCGCGTCTCCGGATCCGTGAACAAGGGACTCCGCGTCGTCTTCATCAAGGGACCCGAGAACCGTGGCCTGGAGAACGCCGCCCTGGCCCTGGCCAAGCAGGCTGCCCAGCAGGAGACCGCCATCTATGTCCTCAACAAGCAGGCCGACATCGGAGATCTGGCCAGCAAGCTGAACGCCATCCGCAGCAACAACAACAACAAGCCCGAGGTGCACTTCGTCAAGTACCGCACGCCCGAGGACGCTGCCAACGCCCAGCGCGCCATCCAGGGACAGTACGATCAGCTGGGAGGATCCTCCCAGGCTCATGATGGTGGTGTGGCCAAGGCTCTGAACTTCGCCTCCGCCGGTCCCGTCCAGCGCGCCAATGCCCAGATCCCCGAGAACGCCTACCTGCCCACCTCGGTCTTCCGTCGTCGTCTGTAAGAACTTGTTAACGACTTTCTGAAGTAGCCGTGTCCTATCCTTGTTAAAACTTATTGTTGAAACCTATTGATAAATAATATAAAAACATTTAAATCGAACAATTATGTTGGAGATTATTTTTGGGTTTATCTTGGCAGCTTTTCCAAGAAGGTTTACCAATTGTGGTATATCCTACACTTGCAAGGCATTTGAAGTCTGTACGGTTATTGGATGTTGATGTGGTTGAGGAGGTTCCACCGAAAGAACTAAGTCAGTGTCAAGACGGAGCTACCTTGAGCTGACCTCGAGCAACCTATAAATTTCTACGAACTCCCTATTACTCAATCAGTTATTGATATAAAATCCAAGGAATGATGGTTAACAACATGCCTTTTACTCAACTGCCAAATGTAGGCTATGATAAGTTTATAAAAACCATTTCCTATGCCTAAAATCTGTAAGTTCAGAAAATATATATTATTTGGCAGAATATGATTAAAATGAAATTATGAAATTAGTGTATTCCTTAAATAATTATATATTGGCTTTAGCATAAAAAATATAACGAAAATACACTTAGTTAGATCAATAGAATTCTTTCACATTTCCGCATTATTTTAGTATATACTTAAATTATATTATAATATAAAAACCAATTTAATAAACAAAAACAGTCTTATTTTAAGCACTTAACAGAGTTGCCAAAAATATTTATAAAGGAATGCAGGGGCGGCATTTCAAACACCTCATTAGATGAACCGCTAATTATAGCGCTTGAATCACGGTCATAAATCAGAACTAAGCAGATGTGTCGACAACGATTATGATAACTAAACGATTGTCGTCGGAGAGTCGCTGAGTCGGAAAACCCAAGTGCAGTCGTCCCACCAAAAACAAGCTGCTCGCCTTGCCGAAGAATTTGTGAGAAATGTATCTATTTTATATATTACCTAATTATTGGCCATCTGCATGATAAACTCATTCCGCCGTGCTCGCGACATATTAATTTTATAATTTAATATGAATTCTTGTAAAATATCGCAAGAAACTCGAATATTTGAATAACCCACGGCGACTGCCCATTGAGACGCAGTCGAAAAATTCCACGCCGAACACAAAAAGCCGGAGAAGCAGAGACCTCTGTAGGCGGCAAAACACAGTGGCATCAAAGCGGTCTCCGTGCAGCGAAGATGCCGCGGCGGTATCTTTGTCTTTATCAGCCTCCAAGATGGATTTGTATAAATAATAACGATCGCTCCCAGCTGAGACAGAAGCCGTTGGTACCTCACATCGAAAGAACCCAGCAGCAGTTCACTCCAGCTCAAGATGCGCGCCTTTATCGTAAGTAGACCGGCCCAGGACCCAAAGGATAACCAGGATAACCAGGACTAACCTATTTCTTTGTGTGCTGCAGGTCCTGTGTTTGGTGGCAGTCGCCTGCGCCGACAAGCTCGGCTACAACTACCAGCCCGTGGGCCACTCCGGCTCCGGCCTGTCCTTCACTCCTGGCAGTGGTAGCCTAGGAGGTGGCTCCATTGGAGGCGGCTCCCTGGGAGGTGGTTCCCTGGGAGGTGGCTCTCTGGGAGGCGGTTCCCTGGGAGGCGGTTCCCTTGGAGGTGGCTCTCTGGGAGGTGGAAGCATTGGCGGCGGCCTCGACTCCGGCCTCGGTGGCCTGAGCGGTCTGGGTGGTGGCGATTCTCTGAGCGCCCCCGTCTCCTACAGCGCCCCCGCCCCAACTGGTGAGCTCGAAAAGGAGTTCTTCACCTTCTCCGCTAACGAGCAGGACTTCGATGAGCCCGAGCAGCTGGAGCGCGTCTCCGGATCCGTGAACAAGGGACTCCGCGTCGTCTTCATCAAGGGACCCGAGAACCGTGGCCTGGAGAACGCCGCCCTGGCCCTGGCCAAGCAGGCTGCCCAGCAGGAGACCGCCATCTATGTCCTGAACAAGCAGGCCGACATCGGAGATCTGGCCAGCAAGCTGAACGCCATCCGCAGCAACAACAACAACAAGCCCGAGGTGCACTTCGTCAAGTACCGCACGCCCGAGGACGCTGCCAACGCCCAGCGCGCCATCCAGGGACAGTACGACCAGCTGGGAGGAAAGTCCCAGGCCCATGATGGTGGAGTGGCCCCGGCCCTGAACTTCGCCTCCGCCGGCCCCGTGCAGAAGGCCCAGGCCCAGATCCCGGAGAACGCCTACCTGCCCACCTCGGTGTTCCGTCGCCTGCGCTTCTAGAGTGTCCGAGCGCTGGACCCGCTTACCCCAAGCGAATCTCGACTGAAGAACCCATCCTCCTGTTACCCCTTGTTGACTAATGCATAATTACACCAATAAATTTGAAATTTAAAATCAAAGTCCGAACAAAGGTCCCCTTTATGCGTTTATAGAGTGGCGTTTTTATGGCCCCCTTGCCATAGTGCCATAGAAGTTAATGGTGCATTAAAGCCGCCTTGGCTAGCTGGTTTGCTTGCGGACGGGTTAAATATAAACAGTGCCCTTCAAACTATAAATATCTCGCCTATCGGCGTATCTGAATATCGGATTATCGCGATAAGGAAGGCAGTTTGGACGAGAATAGATCGAGGCAGGTTTCCTTTACGAGTTTTCGAAACGACTCGCATGTCAATACAAATCAATGGACTAATTGTCTGCCGAGCCAAGCGAACTCAAAATTAATTGTCTACAAGATTAGATCCACCCACTTGGAGCGGAGGCATCATTAATATCGCAGTCCCGCTCCGGCGGCGGGACTGGTTCTCTCCCGGCGACAGCCCAAGGTCGCGGAGCTGCCAGGCACAGTTAGGTGACCTGGTTTCCGAGTTGGCCCCGGCGTCGTCGTGTGTCACGTACAATTAGAAAGGAATCTCAAGTGCAACCCACATACGGAGACAAAGAAGATTTATGTCCCATCGAAACCTGATTAGCCATAAAAGCGAAGATCTAATCATTAATTTTATTAAGCTGACGATCACTTTTTTGTTGAAATCATTAACAAATAAGCGGTTCTGTATACATATTCAAGCCAATATAACAAAACACTCGGCCAGGCCACTTCGGATTGCAAAAGTCGAGCTCGGAGCTCGGAGATCGGACGTCTGCATAAATTATAAGCCAATTATGGGTGAATCACGACTGGACTCGCACTCGGATCTTGGCTCGGGTCGGACTCGGCTTGGACTCGCACTCGGTCTCGGAAAGTCTGATCTCAAAGTCGCCAAAGACGGCGGCACGATTGAAGCTGGCTCTGCTCAAAACAATGTGTTAAATGTGTTAAGAGCGAAATTATGTTAGCAGATTAACAACATTCCGAAAACCCGATGGCCGATGGCCACTGGCCATTCACGACTCACGATTCGAGAGCGGAGATCGATGATTGCCCTGCTCCGCCAGAAGCGACGGGAACTCCGTCTCGATTCGACCAGATTTTCTAGTCTAATTTCAAGAGTCTCTGCGTTGGCGGTATAAAAGCTAGTTAATGCAGATTTTGCCAGCATTCTCCTAGAATACCTTGCTAGCAGTAGGCCAGTATGCGTGCTCTCCTCATTCTATGCGTCGTGGCCGCGGCCAGTGCCGGTCGCTTGTCCGGCTACAATTATGGACAAGGCTCCGGATCCCCCATCGTTAGTGGAGGAGGAGGAGGAGGAGTAGGAGGAGGCAAGAGTGGTGGCCTGGCTGGACCGGTCAGCTACAGTGCCGCTCCCCAGGCCCAGGTGCACAAGGAGTTCTACACCTTCTACGCCAACGACGACGACTTCGAGGATCGCGATGCCCTACGCAAGGCCCTGGCCTCCGTGAAGAAGAGCGTGCGGGTGATCTTCATCAAGTCGCCGGAGAACCGCGGCTACGAGAACGCCGTCCTGGCCCTGGCCAAGCAGGCTGCCCAGCAGCAGACCGCCATCTACGTGCTGCACAAGCAGACGGACATCAACGAGCTGGCCCAGAAGTTCAACGCCGTGCGCCAGAACGCCAACCAGAAGCCCGAGGTGCACTTCGTCAAGTACCGCACCCCGGAGGACGCGACCAATGCCCAACGGGCCATCCAGTCGCAGTACGATCAGCTGGGCGGCACCAGCCAGAACATCAATGGCGGCGTGGCCAACGCCATCAACTTTGCCTCCAAGGGACTGGCTCCATTCCGTGGCGCCCAGCAGCAGGCTCAGCCACAGGCACCGCAGAGCGACTACCTGCCCGCCTCCATCCTGAAGCGTCTGCGCCACTAGAGCACCGTCCTGGCCATCTCACCTTGTTATCCCGTTGTTTTCAAATAAAATTTAGTTGATTTTTGGTAATTTAAAAAATTAAATTAAATATCATTCTTAGTATTGGAAAACTGCAGGGTCCGAAATGCTATTCCTTGAATGCTTTTCTTTTAAGTTGTAATAAAGTTAAAGTCTTAGTTTTAGTATGAGTTCCTATACCATATTGTACGAATAAACATTAATTTTTCTATAAAACAAAATGTTTTTTTTCTTTCATCCGATAATTATCATCCATCATCAGAGCTAAAAATACACATGCTTGCTGACTTATGATTAAATGGCAGCAATTAAGGGGAACCCTCGTTAACGTGACCCAAAAATACACGATTAAATCGAATTTTTCCCACGTTTAACTTGAGTTATTTTGGATGGTTTAAAAATTATATTATTTAATTATTAATTAATTAAATAAATAACAATTGGGGCTAAATGCAAAGTCTTTAATCAAGCAAATAAATAGGAATTTAATAATAGATTGGTGTGAATACTATTTATATCCAACCTTCATAGAAATACCTGGCAGAGAAATCGATAATTATCTTTTACACTTCACGGTAAGCTGAAGTGTTGCATTTGTTTACCTTTTACAATAGTTTATGGATTGCAACTCGGAAAGTTTAATTTCCTTTTTTAAATTCTTCCCCACTTATAACAATAGTTTGTTTCTTGTACCCACTTGATTCTGACTGCCAAGTCATAACTTTCCACAAAGTTTCCTCAACTGCAAGCAGGGCTGCTCAAGTTAAAGCACTCTGTAATGCTTTCCGCTTTTATGTTTATGATTTAAAATTTAAAAATTGAATTTATTTAAGCAATAGTCAACAATAACTAGGTTTTGAAATCAGTCAAAGATCGCTGGCGATTTTGAATCGGTGAGGAGTCAAACGAGCTACTTAGACGCGACGGAAGACGGAGGAGGGTAGGTACGAGTTCTCGGGCGACTGGGCGGTGGCCTGACGCACTGGGCCGGCGGAGGCGAAGTTCAGGACGGGGGCGACGCCTCCGTTGACGGCCTGGCTGGAGCCTCCCAGCTGGTCGTACTGCGACTGGATGGCGCGCTGGGCGTTGGCAGCATCCTCCTGGGTGCGGTACTTGACGAAGTGCACCTCGGGCTTGTTGTTGTTGTTGCTGCGGATGGCGTTCAGCTTGCTGGCCAGATCTCCGATGTCGGCCTGCTTGTTCAGGACATAGATGGCGGTCTCCTGCTGGGCAGCCTGCTTGGCCAGGGCCAGGGCGGCGTTCTCCAGGCCACGGTTCTCGGGTCCCTTGATGAAGACGACGC
>VNJO01007257.1:0-11217 GCA_008042535.1 Drosophila tani
AAAAGTTTATTTATTTCCCTACTACTATTGCTCGTTGCGACAATTGCTTTCTTTTTTTTATCTATGGTTGATTTTAAGAGAATGTGATATTTATATTACTTAATTATATACATATGCGATTTGAATGACAAATAAACACAAGAAAACATAAACTGAAACATTCGCCTCACCTAGGGCATTCGCCTCACCTAGGGCTAGACTTGACAAAAATCCCTAATGCGACAAACAGAGATAGCACTATGTCATCGAATTTTCGATGTAGGTTCGTATAACTACTGAGTATAAAAGCGAAACTTTTCAGTATAAAAGTTATATTATTAAGTATGAAATCAATACTAAGCTCGTTATACTGCTTGGAGTATAATTTTGAGACAACGCGTATTAAGTTTAAACTCTTGGTTTTTTTTTTGGGTGTGGCATACATTTGGTTAAAGTTGGTACTGCTCCTACATGTCCTTTTCCAGCTTGGCAATGAAGATTTTGTCCACCTAGAGACTGCTCTTAGCAGCAGCGACCTCTGTATGTACCTTTCGAGCTCGGTAATGAAGGATTTGTCCAGCCAGACACTGCTCTAAGCAGCAGCGGGCGGCGGCCGTCGCCTCTGACCCCTTCATCTCCGTCATCAAGTCATAACCAAATATGACATCGAGGGACCTAATTCCTTCCAGGCCTTTATTTATGCAAATGTTTAATATTGAATTAATATTATCATTGAATTGACTACCAATTTAATTATTATATCTTTATCTGCTCTTCTAAACGCCTGGACTGGGCTTTTGAATACATTATTGTGTTTGGCGGGATCTATATTTTTGAATTGTGTGAAGAAACAGTAAGAGAGACTGAGATGCCAACAGTTGAGAACAGGTCGTTTTATTAAATTTTTTATTCTCTTTCTCCCCCCGCGGGGGGAGAACGGGGCCCCGTTCTGGAAATACCGAAAGTCTCCCTTCGCGCCACCTGGTATTTTTCTGGTATGTTTTTTGGTATTTCGTTCGTTCGTCTGCGTACCGGCCTTTAAAACAGCGCTGCCGAACACCGTTTCTCGACTATTGACCTCTCGCTCTCTCTCACTGCTTACAAACGCTGTTCGCGTGTCTGAGTACGGAGCTTAATCTTCGTAACTCATCAGTTAGCGAGGAGCTAAACACCGGCCAACCGGCTATTCACACGGAGGACCAGAAGTTGTCCACCGCCCCTATAATACAGGACAGCAGCGTGGGACCAGCAGCCGACGTGCGTAATTCGCAATTACTACGGGACAGCAGCGGGGGACCAGCAGCCGATCCACAATACATAATAATTTATATTTCAAATAAATTATTTTGTAAACACAGCTGATTTAAGATTGGTATGACCGTATCATTTACCTCCCAAAAATGACAAAGAGCGTTTTAAGAAGCGTTCACACTGGAAAAAGATTAAATCTTTTTCGGGTTGCGAATTGTTTTACTGTCTGCGTACTAGGCTTTAAACGGAAACGAAAAAGAAAAGTGAAAACCGGAGCACGCCTGTATGTTAAGCTTTTAAATGATAACGGTGTATAAAAAAAATAGATAAAATTGTGAAACTCACGGCAACTTATCCATCGACAAAAGATCGATCTCCCGTCGCAGATGAAAAGGGTTATGGCGTTTTTGCGCCAAGACGGCGCTTATTTTCAAGAGCCAGTGTGAAGCTCTAGCGGCCTCGAAATGTCCCGCTTCACGGAGCGCAGCGCTTTTGCAAACTCTCTCTCCCTCTGGACTTCCAGTCCACAAGAGCTTTCCAATCCACTCTCCCAAACTTTTTTGCAATGACATGTAATTAGTTATATTTTTACGACCAGCCGATGAAGGCAAATAAAGTGCAACTATTTACAAATTATTTTTGCCAAACCGATCTTCTTATTTTTCTTCGTGGGATTTTTGGATCTTTAAACTCGACCACTATTTATTTCGGCTTCTAGTCCGCCCACTTCATTTCATGGTCCTTCGAGCAGGATATTCTTCCTAATTGCCTTTGCATTCCAGCGTTCAGCAGCGGATTGTCTGTCTGTCCGTCTGTCTGTCTGTCGGTTTCTACGCAAACTAGTCTTAGTTTTTGAGCTATCGAGCTGAAATTTTTAGCATGGTCTTATTTCTTTAGCACGCAGTATATATGTCGGAATGGCCGAAATCGGACTACTATATCCTATAGCTGCCATAGAAATGATGGCGAAATTAATGTAAACAAAATTTTAACATCTCTCTTTTTAAGCGTATTTTTTATAAATTTGGAGATATAGAAATTTTTTATGGTTCTAGAATTACGGTTTTCATTTTTTTTAAGATCGGACAACTATATCATATAGCTGCCATAGAAGCGATCGATCGATTTATATGAAAATGTAAAATTCTACATGTAAAATGTAAAATTTACAAAATTCTATATTTTTTTAACATTACTAAAATGGTTCGATTTTCAATGATTCAATTGCAGACTGCAAGGGTATACCAGTTAGCTTTCTTTCTCGTTTTATTTTAATATAAGATTCAATATTCGATGTTTTCCTGAGTCCCAATAGGAAAATAGCTTAAGCAGGTAGGAAACCACACTTAAGGTAACCGAGTTCCAAACCCACGGGCTAGGAAATACTAGAAATTCGGCGAGAGGCCAGATTGTCGAGATTTAAATTCCAAAAGCGGTCTGTTCTCTCGAGATTTTCGAACGCGACGGTCCGGTTACGGGAGTAAAAAAATAAAAAGTGAATTGGAGAAGGAAAAATCAAGGAAATAGTAAGTTCAGTGTGGAGCAATGGGTAAGCGGTGCAGTGGACATAATAAATAATGATACAAAATGAAGTTAATGGCACCCTAGCCTGAAATACAAAGTAAATAAAGAAAAAATAATCGAGTTACGCAAATAAAACAGAATAAAAACGTGAATTTTCCTCCTTCGAATAACCCGATTGTGTCCGAATGGCTCGACCCGACTGGTGCCTGGCAGTCGTGTCGAGGTGTAGTTATTTGTGTCCTTTTGTTCCTCGTAGTGGAGTGGTAGAACCCTCCGTAGCCCTCCCAAATTCTCGTAGGGGAACGGTTTTATCCTTCCCGAGCATTATCATCCTTGTAGTCGAGCGGTAAAGCCCTCGGAATCTCCTTGTTGTCCCCGTAGAGGAATGGTTATATCTTTTCTAACCATGTTACTTCCCGTAGTCGAACGGTAAAGCCCTCGGAATTTCCTTGTCTTCCCCGTAGAGGAATGGGTATATCCTTCTTGACCGTGTTACTTCCCGTAGTCGAGTGGTAGAGCCCTCGATCGCGGTGTATATCCTGTGTTGGGAATGGTAATATCCTTCCCCGTCGTTCCGTGTGTTAGATTCGAGCGGTAGAGCCCTCGAAGTGGCCCCAGTATACTACCCTGAGATCACCTCCGACCGTAGGGGAGCGCTAGAACCCTCCCACCATTATCCTGGGGAGAGTATTGTCCTCTCTTTCTAACCCAGTCTTAAGGATATCTGGCTGCGGCCTCGCCCGAAGGTCCAGCCCGTTGAATTTTCTGTCTCCAAGTCTGTCCTTCGCGCGCCTTCGTTTCCCGCACCAGCGTGGCAATTTTGTCGGTGTGCTTCTTCAGACTTTCGCTTAACGATGTAGACATCTGATCCGCAAGCTCTTAGAGGCGCACCATATCATGGCCATAAGCTGGGGCGAAGGGGCATCCGAGCTGCGCTCACTTGCAGTCCTAGCATTGTTGCGTTGCCGCTTGGAGGCCGTTGTCAAATATATTATTTAGAGCTCGATGTATTCTCGAATTGTATGTTTTAGGATCGTTCTCCTTCCTCTCTCTCTCTTTCTTCTTCCAAAATACGGTTGTTTATGTGATGTTGTGTTATCGCAGTTTTTGTTAAATATATAAACAAAAGCTACACATTTGTTTCGAATTTGATCTTCAATATGTAGAGTGTATATGTATAAACCTTATATGTTTTTATTTCGTAGTTGAAAAAATAGGACTATGCTGTATCGGTTGAAAATCTTAAATTTGTGTGCGACTTTCTCTCTCTCTCAGTTTAGTTTCAGTTTCTCTCTGTCTCAGTTGTACACACGAAATAATAATATACAAATAAATAAAAATACACAAAAAAAAAACACCAACTCAAACATTTAGACTAAGGCAAACTAATAAATTATTTTTAATCATCTCAATCTCATGCACATTTAATCTTCTTTCGATGCTGCAAGCGTGTCCACGATCTACGTAGCGGCAACCCTCCATATTTTCAAATATGATGCACTGGTTTTCCCCATACAATAAGGTACCGTCTGGAGGACCAATGGCGTTTTCAAGCTGGCTCACGTCATCGACCTAGGCCGCATGCAGCAACTAATCGACCATATAGCCAACGAGGCTATGGTAATCACAGACCAACGGATCGGCGCACTGGATGGCCATGGATAGCGCACCAGCACTGAGCCAACCTTTAATCGACTGGCTAGGATAAGCCTGGAAATGGGGCGAAGGATCGCCGAGCAAATCAAAATGACATCTTAAAAGCAGAAGATGACATGGCAAGGAATAATAATCAGCAGATCTGGAGCTGTTGGACTCAATACACCTATCTCTCCAGAAGCTAAACGACGTCATTGGGAGAGTCAACAAGATAGATAGGTAAGGAGTTCCACGTGACGACGGCGTACTCAAGGTCAACGAAATATTGAGGGGCTGCCGACTGGCGAAGACTGGAGTGGTCAACTCGAATCTTTTGGTCCACGACGAAATCGACACGATGTTGGCAGAGGTGGACAGCCTCCCTTACCAAAATGTCATTAAGGCAGTCGAGTTTTCCCGACCTACAATCCTCACAAACGGGACTACACTTCTGTATATCTTGGCGATGCCCAAGGTAGTGGACAGGAAGTACCGACTGATGTTGATTTACCCAACGATATCCGACTGCAAGCAAGTCGTACTGAGGTACACCAAACTGGTCATGGACAGTCTGGAAACATACGCCCTCCTCGCAAATTGTGTATCCATTGGCAATACAACAGTATGCCGGGAAAGGACTTGTTCAAATTGGAGGAGGATAGCTGCATACCCAGGCTGCTGAAGGGAGGATAACTCATTTCAATGGAACGATATCCACTCCAGCTAAAAAGCACCATCTAGAGGGCTCATACGTCGTTCAATTCGACAAAGAAACGATTGGTGACCGGAACTACAGAAGCTATTCGTCAACACACCTGATTTCAATGCCAGCCGTGCTAACCCAGAAAAAACCAAGGGGTTATGTTGTCATTAAAATACGCCTATGACTTCAGCATGGAGAACCTGAAAAAACTATCAGTCATGTTAAATGAGATTTTGATATCCTTCTCTGTGAAAATAGTAATAGCCCTGTCCATTATAACACCGATATACTCGTACCTCGTTTGGAAGAAGATAACGTCGACCAAGGGAATTCCTAAGCTGCGGGACCCACCTGCACACCTGAAAGCACGAGGCACCCTGGAACCCACAACCAAGGCATAATAATCTGTGGGACCCAGATCTTGTGGTGGGGAGGAGTGAACACCGGCAGAGCGCCCCCTTCCCATCACCCCCTCTCGCCATCTACAACATTGGACACCGCACCTCGCCCTTCACTATTCTCGGCCACCCACAAACTCACGCCCGTCCTTTTAGACCTTTAATTTTTTGTGACCTATATTATTGTTAGTAAGTATTTTATTAGCTTTACTTAAGGTCCTTAGTCCCCCTTTTTTGACCCGGTACCCGTGTAACAGGCAGAAGGAGAAATTTCCGAAACTATAAAGCATATATATTCTTGATCAGCGTCACCAGCCGAGTCGATCTAGCCATGTCCGTCTGTCTGTCCCTGTGAAACAACAGATCTCAGAGACTATAAGAGCAAGAGTTACCAAATTTGGTCACAACATTGAAATCTGTTTGTTTTAAAATTGGCCACGCCCACTTCCGCCCCCGAATATCATAAAAAACAGTATATAGGGTATAGTCGTAATTTTGGCTTACATTAAAAAGATAAAATAAATAAGTAGGCATTCGCGTTCGTGTTCTGAAAATTTGAGTAAAGTCGTATGCTTTTTCTTCTTCTTGAGAGAGAGAGAGAGAGATGTTGACAGCGCACGTGCGTGTAGCTTAACATGTTCCTAGCAACATTTGTCTTTGTTGTGTGTTGCTCAACATGTTTCTGTAAACATTTGTCTTTATTTGTCAACATATTTTTTTCCATGTTCATGCGCTATTAAATTTCACCCACAATGCTTTGGATACCGGTTATCTCAAAGTCGGTCACACTCGACTTGTTTTTATTTATTGGAGGACTCGACAATGTGGTGCCAGTTTTACACAGATCATTTTTGTCATCAGGTATTCAGTTCTGTTTCACCCCGCCCTAAGGGGGATCGTTAGTAAGCTTCGATGCTGATCGGATTACAACCATTCTTGGGCGCTTATATACCACCATGTCACAGAATCCCGACTTGAGAATTGCTTGTGCATGCTTGTCGGCCAGAGGGGGGAAATTTTTACTTCCCCATCTTTAAGTATTTTATTAGCTTTACTTGAGGTCCATAGTCGGCCTTTTTATACCCTTGCAGAGGGTATTATAATTTTGACCAGATGTTTGCAACGCAGTGAAGGAGGCATCTCCGACCCCATAAAGTATATATACTCTTGATCAGCATCACCAGCCGAGTCGATCTAGCCATGTCCGTCTGTCTGTCTGTCCGTCTGTCCGTCTGTCCGTCTGTCCGTCTGTCCGTCTGGCCGTCTTTCCGTCTGTCCGTCTGTCGGTTTCTACGCGAACTAGTCTCTCAGTTTTTAAGCTAACGACCTGAAATTTTCAGCATAGTCTTATTTTTTTAGCACGCAGTATATATGTCGGAACGACTAAATCGGACTATTATCCTATAGCTGCCATAAAAAAGATGGCGAAATTAATGTAAAAAAAATTTTAACTTCTCTGTTTTTCAACGTAATTTAAAAAATTTTGAGATAGCTGTTTTTTATGCTTCTAGAATTACGGTTTTAATTTCATTAAGATCGGACCACTATATCATATAGCTGCCATAGAAGCGATCGGTCGATTTATTTGAAAACGTAAAATTCAGCATGTAAAATGTAAAATTTACAAAATTCGATGCTTTTTTAACATTACTAAAATGGTTCGATTTTCAATGATCCAATTAGAGACTGCAAGGGTATACCAACTTCGGTTTACCGAAGTTAGCTTTCTTTCTCGTTTTTTATTTAATGTAGGACTCGACTATGATGTGTCAGTCCCAAAAGTATACACTATAAATATAGTGAATACACGGCACAAAGCCAACCGTTGTAGAGTAATTCCAGACTCGGAATTCTAACGGTGAAAGTCCACCCAGTCGGACTTTGGTTCATGCGGTGAACGAATTCAGGATAGAATTCTGTGTGGAACGTGGATGATGCTTGTAAATGCGCAATGCGCAAATGCTTGTAATCTAAATTTAATGCTTTACATTAATGCACGAGTAATGTCCATAGTTGAAGAACGAGAGAGGGCCAAAATTTGAACAGCCCCTTTTTAGCAAAACTCAGAGAAAGCAAATACATTTGAAAAAAGGTGAAATCATTGGGGAACAAATGGGAATATTCACTCTATCAAAAGAAAAATTTTATAAAAGGAAATTTTTTTACAAGGGAAATCCGAAAATGTTATCAAGTTCACTTCCGAATAAAAATTGGAACCACATAACATAAGCGGTGGGTCCTGACAACTGAGCGATTCCACATGGAAGTTGCACTCTTTTCCGGATCAAAAGTCTCACTGGGCAGTTCAATACACAAGGAATAGGAAAACAACAATTATCCCCCTCTGACCTACAAACAAAATGTAGTCCAAAAGCATTCACAAGCAATTCTCAAGTCTGGATTCTGTGACATGGTGGTACATAGGCGCCCAAGAATGGTTGTAGTACGATCAGCATCGAAGCTTACTGACGATCTGCCTTAGGGCTGGGCGTAACACTACTGTATAAGCACACCTGATGACAAAAATGATCTGTGTAAAACTGGCACAACATAGTCGAGTTCTACAATAGATAAAAAAAAAGGCTGACTTAAACTAAAGCTAATAAAATACTATTCATGAAATAGTTATGAGTTATTGCGATATTGCTTTTTTTATATATATATATTGCCATTAACTTTTTATTGTTGTGGCTTCGCCTTTGTTAAATAATTTTTTATTTTTTTATTTTTATTTTAGAAAATTAGATATAATATGTAATATTAAGTCTAATGGGTATTCGTGTACATTTGAGTGCTAGTGACTAAGACCTTCGACTCTGTTTTATATTATTTTAAATTTTATGTGCTAAGTTAATTGATCTTACAAATTCGTAGATTTTATTAATATTCTTTGTAGTGGTGGTAGTAAGAGCTAGGATGGGTGTTGTGGTACTAAATATTCGGGCTCTGATGTTATCAAGTTCTGGGCAGACAGTAATTATA
The DNA here is from genome assembly GCA_008042535.1 of Drosophila tani. Taxonomy (NCBI): domain Eukaryota; kingdom Metazoa; phylum Arthropoda; class Insecta; order Diptera; family Drosophilidae; genus Drosophila; species Drosophila tani. The sequence goes on from VNJO01007257.1 coordinate 8,473, forward strand.
TGCGCGACTGTGAGGCTGCCGCCACAGGTACAAGTTGGCGGGATGGACTTTACCAATAAATGTTCATGTGTAAGCGAGGTTTGTCCTATTCGTAGGCGAATGAACACAGACCATTTGGGCTTAGTTATGTTGGGTGGTTATGTTTTGGTGGTTATGTTTTGGTGGTATCTGTTGAATTGCGTATACCAATGATTGAAGGTTGTATAATTGGCTGATCGTAATTGTTTTATATGATTCGATATTTTACGTTTTAAGCTGGAGGCTTCTAGTGGTGGTGTTACGATGGGCGCCAAAGAGGCGTACTGGGCCGTACTGGGCCGCTCCGTCTGCATTTTCGTTTCCTTCTATACCAGTGTGGCTGGGAACCCAAAACAGCGTTATGTGTCCATGTTTCTTGGTGAGTAATTCCCGAATTTTTGAAATTATGTTGTTTTTAGAGTTGAGGTTTTGAGTAGCCGTAATTGTTGAAAGACTGTCCATGACGGTCTCTGCTCGATACAGCTATTTTGCAAGCTTTTAGGATGGCAAGAGCTTCGGCTGTGAATACCGTGGAATGGTCGGGTAAAATGCCACAAGACTGTATGACGTTGTCTGAGTCGACTACTGCAAAGGCAGCTATGTTCTCCCGTAAGGATCCGTCTGTGAAGAGCCACTTTCTGTCGTTGTAGGCATGGCTTTCGGCTAGGAATAGCTTTTGGAAAGTTTCTTTACTGGTATAGGTTTTGCTATGCCCATGTAACTTCGTATTAAAGAAAGAGCGGTGAACCAGCCATCCCGGCGCGTATATTGCCCGCGTTATCGGTGGAGTGTCGACGGAATGTAAATCTTTTGCGAAGGCTGCGACACGACGGATTGTTGATTTCACTCTGTAGGTTCTTTTCGCTTTTAGAACATTGATGTACAGTTTTCTAAGAATCCTGTTTGGTGTATGTTTTAGTTTTGGTAAAAGCTGATATGTGGTTTCTAGCAGCCTGTCGGGGATGGAGGGGAGCCCAGCCTCTGCTAGGTTGCATTTGATTGGTGAGGTTGGGAAAGCGTTTAGGCATCGGCGAACAGCTGTGTGATATGGCGCTTTGAGAATCTTAATGTTGGCGTTTGCGGACCAGCCATATATGGGTAATCCGTAGTCAAGCTTGGATAGCATCAGAGCCCGAGTGATGTTTATAAGTGTATTGGTGTATATAGGAAAATTTGGATGAGAGAAATTTTATAATATTTAGCCTTTTGTTTAGGTTTTGCCTAAGCTCAGTACAATGTTTTTTAAAGTTAAATTTTTGGTCGAAAGTGATGCCTAAAATCTTTAGATTTTCAACATAATTTATTTTCTTATTATCTAGGCTTAACTGTGGCATAGTACATTTTTGCTTTCGACATATATGGAGAATTTTACATTTATCTATTGACAGTGTTGCGCCCGAGAGTGCTCCCCAGTTTTTGATATCGGTTAGGATTTTGGAGAAGGTTCCAACTACTTGTTTTGGGTCTTTGATTTTTGTATAGATAATAGCGTGGTCTGCATAAACGGAGAGGTTGACGAATTTGTGTGATAATATAATGGAATTTAGTTTTTCAAATGCTATGATAAATAGGACTACGGATAGCGGGGATCCTTGGGGGATACCGTTGTGCAGTTTAAAGGATTCTGAAATAGAGCTGTGCACTCGAACCCGGAACATACGCCGACTCATGAAGGCTTTCACGAAGTGGAAAATCTTCGGACCGACCCCCCAATCTTCGAGTTGCTTCAGTACTACATGTATACCAACACGGTCAAAAGCTTTCTCGAAATCAGTACCCAGTATGGTTACGTGGTTTCTGGACGAGAGGGCTTCTGACGTGTACCCGTGAATTTGCAGTAATGCATCGATAGTGCTTTGTTTTTGTTTGAATGCAACTTGGTTTTGGGAGATCAGCTTATTGCGGTTTAAGTACCATACTAGTCGATTGGCGATTATTTTTTCGAAGATTTTGCTACAACAAGGTAGGAGGGAGATGGGGCGGTAGCTGCCGATTTCGTTTAATGGTTTATTAGGTTTGGGAATCGGTATGGTTATGGCTGTTTTCCAGGTGTGGGGGTAGACTCTTTCTCTTAGGATATCGTTTATATATAAAAATAAATTGAGTTTGCCTTCTGGTGGGAGTTGGCGAAGCATAGGATACGAGATTCTATCGAAACCTGGTGTCTTACCTTTGGCATGGTGGAGTGTAGTTTCCAGTTCAAAAGGGGTTATCAGATATTCTAGATATTGAGCGGATAGTTTTATGCGAGTAGGTGCGTACTGTTCGGCAAATGAGCGTTCTTTGTTTGCTACATATTCGTTAGAAAAATTCTTATCCTCTGAGTACTGGGACCACTGATCACCGAAAGCTTCTGATATTTTACTTTGATCGGACAGGAGGAGATCGTTTGTTGTAATGTATTTTATTTTGGGGCTTGGACTGCCAGTGAGGCTTTTTAGATCGGCCCAAATTCTCTTGCTTGAAGAGATGGGGTTTATTGCGGAGGTGAAGTTGATCATTGAATTCTTTTTACATTGTTTTGCTAGTTTTTTAAATTCCGCATTGCATTTATTGTAGGCTAGAAGGTTTGCCGTGGACATGTTACGTTTGTATGCATGCCAGTGGATTTGTTTTTGTTGGCGTAGTTGATTAAGATCGGAGTTCCACCAGAAGACTTTCCTCGTGTGCGCTATGCTCTTGGTTTGGGGGTATGGAGCAGTTGGCAGCTTTGCGGATTGCTCGGGT
>VNJO01007260.1:0-30044 GCA_008042535.1 Drosophila tani
ACAGCTCTAGATTGTAGATGTATCTTGTATCTCAGAACGAATTTATGCTGCTTTTCTGTTGTCCCAAAAAACTGTTTCCAGCCAGGGGGAAGAGAGTTACTAACAAGGCTAAGACTTGGCAGATTAAAGGAACCTAAAAGGAACTGAAAAATATTAAAAAAAGCATTGTTTCTGTTAGATCTTTCCTTAACCAGTAACTCCATTCCCCCTTGCTTTATTATCGTATACGAGGCAAGTTTTAGTTGTTAAGAACCGCATAATTGTATTAACTGTATCTGTAATTGTAGCCCGTAATTGTTATCGAGTTTAGGCTTAGTCCCAATTGTCTGCTATGCAATTTGTGATGAGGTTTTGCTATACAGAATATATATATTAATATATATTTAAACTTAAACTAGCGCATTTTGTCAATAACTAAACTATTGCAACTACACTAGCCTAGCCCACGTAAGCAATAATAAATTATACAACTAAATCGTAGCTATAATATAATTATCAAAACTAGCGTCGTACACAGAAAAAAACCCATATGAGCCGAACAAAAAAGTGTATTGAAAATATGTTAAAATATCTCAAATTGTGTGTTTTATTTTTTGCTAATTTTTATTCCAATTTCTGAGGGAGTCGGGCGAGTCGGAAGTTGTGGCCATTCCATCTGGCCATTGAACGCTGGCAAAACAGACTTTTTACCCCGAATCGCAGAATTCCTAGATAAACATTAATAACTATTCAGGCCGTGTCCATTTCGAGCTCTGAATGGACGACTGAGTCAGCGCTCGATTGACAAGTTGTCATCGGAAGATGGCTTTCTCGGTAACACGGTATCATATCAGGTGGCTGCAGTTCTGATGGATTTATGGAAAACGGAGGAATATCAATGGAGCTATCGGTTGGGGTACTGATTCCTGGGAAATAAAGCTATGAGTCGCTTGGGCTATAGGAGCTTTGAGTCTATGAGTTAGAAGACTCTGGATCTTAAGAAGAAAGTAATGTAAAGCTGCTTCAAGCAAGTAAGTAATCAAATTTTTATCATATGTTTTAAAATTAAATTTAATTAAATAAATCATACGGGAAAACTAGAAATCGTCTGAATTTATATTTTGTGCTAAATTTTCTAATATAATTGCAATATAAAAATTTTGATTAATAGTTCTAAAACATTTTTCAAACAAGAATATGTTTCCTACTCTTTTAATATTAATATTATTGAATTATTTAAATCAGTTTCTTAACTGAAGATCCAGTATTTTAAATTTACAAATATTTAATTAACGTGTAAACCCCTTTATTCCTTAATATTGTACATATTGTACATATTTAATTTTATATTTCATGTTATCAATTAAGATCAACTTAGTAACCTCAAAATCTCAAAACAAATTGTTAAATTCCTTAGTTTCTTTTATAAGATCAGACATAAATACCAATAAATTCTATTTGTTGGCTATTTATAAAAGAAAATGTTAGCTTTCACTCAAATAACAATGCCTTGCAAATTATAAATCTTTAGTTAAGAAAACTGAGACATTTCCTTAGCTCCTAATTGCCCAACAATTGCTGCAAATTGGTAGAAAGTAAAACACCCCACTCTGGGGTCAGTTCAACCTGCGCAACATTAATAATGAGTGCGAGAAAAAAAGATATATATTTATAGGAAGCTTATTAGTCCGCAAACCAGTTACCCAATCGATCCGAAAAAAGACCAGAGACCGATAGATGGATCGCGACTGATTGATGGCCGAAATTGCTGCTGATTTGCTTGATGGGCGATGATTATTTTTGGCGCTGCGAAGCTTGTCACGGTCTCGTCTTGAGTCTCGGGCTTTAACAGAGGCTGTCATGTCCAGTAGAGAAAAAAAAGACGCCATTGTCACTTGAGCTTCGCTTGGCGCCACCGCGGCATTGAGATCGCACTCAGAAAAATCGGAAAAAATCTCCAACTCTCGATTTGTGGGCTAAAGTCTGCTCAGGTGTTTCGGGCCTCGGAGGAGGGGCAGGCCGGTGTGGCTTTCAATGGCGGACACGGCTTGAAAGCCAGTCAATTGGTATACATTTCTGGCCGTGGCTATAACAAAGAAATACCTGGCTGGGTGGCATGTGAATGGGGCTCGAGTGCCGGCGAAAAGTGTGCCAAAGACTATAGGCCTGAAAGCGAGCTCCAAAAGTGGGCCTACACTGGCCAACAGCACAGTTTTGTTTGGTTATTAATAAAAAAATTAGGGCTGAGTTATTGGTTTTACCTATTTTCAGTCTTTTTTTTTTTAACAAGTATAAATTATAACAAAATGAGTTTGGGAAGTCTCATTAAATTAAATAACGTTTAACTGAAATTTCACATTTTTTTCCTCGAAATTCACAGACATAAAATAATATTAAAGAATATTTTATAACCACCATTGAAAATTTCACAATATTAAGGAATAAGGAGGAATTAAAATTACTTACTTTCTAAGAGGTTTTAATATGGATTTTGTCTTGTAAATTAAGTCAAAGATACTTGTTTATTTTAATACTATTAGATTCTTTTATTTAAAATCTCATAATTTAGAATTACATGATATATCCTCTTCTAGTGTGAATATTTATATTGGAAATTATAAAGAACTCAACGTTTTTGCAGCAAAGAACACGTAAAACTTCATAAAATTCAAACATATTTCCCTAGAATTAGGAATTTATTTATTATAATTTTATTATAAGTCATAAAAAGAGTAATTCCCCAAAGCTTATATTTTTCCAGTCTCAAATTTCGGGTTGATTAAATCAGATTCAGAATTTAGGAGCTGAGTGTGTCCAGTGTCCCCTGTCCCAGAGTGTTTGCTATGCAAATTCAGCACATTCGGCACCCAAAAATTTTCGGCTGCTGCGTTGACAACAAAAATGCCAAGCCATCCCGACTCCATTCGGTGTCAAAAGCAACAAAATTAAATGCGAAAACAACAAGAGAGCTGGGTCTGTGTGCTGTGTGTTTGCTTCGCTGCGAGTGCAGCCGTCGCGCCGCCGATTGCGCGGGTGGTCCAGATCCGGAATTTACAATCCGGAATCGCAGAGTCCAGCGTCCAGAGTCCAGCGTCCAGAATCCTCGCTTTCACAAGCGGAGGACAAGAAAAACAAATGCGATGGCGACAAAATGTTGCACTGTTTGCTTAGCGATAAGGACGCGCCCACACACACAGATACTCACTGATACATACAAAAACGTGCGCATCCAGGACAACAATGCCAAATGTCCAATAATCAAATCGAGTGAAAGGATGGCGAGGAGGAGAAAGGGAAGAGGGGTTGCAGAGAGAAGAATTTCAGGGAAATAAAGAGTTAAGATTAAGACCTTTTAATTGTATGTCTAAACCTTGAAAGGTTTTTTTTATTCTATAAAACTAGAATTTATTTATAAGCTAAGACGTTACTAATCTAATATTGTTTTATTATTAAGCAATTAAGGAATTGTTCCCTTAAAGAAAGACAAGGAGGCTTTGATTAGAGAAAGAATTGTTTGGGCAATTTGTTTTTTATTCAGTGTCTGATGTCCGTCGACATTACTGAGGATTAATTGAGTTCTAAAAAGCATTACCTAAGAATTGTTGAGAAATTATTGAATTAGATTTTTGGAATTCAAAACTAAAAATGTATTATATTATTTATAAATAATTAATTACCTGAAAATTATAGGACTTTTCTGTTAGATTCTAAAAACTATAATAAGGTTTTGCTTTTCTCTCTTTATTTTTTTTGCTTATAAATAAAATTAGCTAAGCTTATAATTGCTATACCTAAAAGGGTAGATATAAGTTCTGTGATATCTACCTCAAAATTAAGAGTTTTAAAGACTATATGACAATTTTCTCTTTGGTACACATTTTAGGGAAACACTAAGATTTCTCAATTTGTAAGCATTTTCCTTGTAAATAAAATCCGTTTTGCATTGCAAGAAAAACCTATTTAATATCACATATTTTCTCCAAAACTTGCCACACTTTTCTCTCACTGCACCGCTCACAAATATTGACAGCTGTCTCTGTGGCTCATCGCGCAACCAGCCCGATTTACATAAATATTATTGCAAGCCTAATTAAATGCAAGTATTAGCTGGGCCAGCTGCCAAACGCTGGCACAAGGATTCTCCGTCCGCGGGACACACATTGTGTCTATATCCTGTAGTATCTGTGACTGCGCCTTGGCCCGCGGGAGATCCTTTGTAATTAACGCTGCTTATTTTTCGCGCTTTTCACGGGGGTCTGGCGCTGGCCCCCCCATTTCCGACCGCAGCCCACCGCCCACTGCCACCTGATATTTATTTACCTGGCCAGTTGTGTTGATGACCTGTTATCATTGCCCCGTTATAACAATAAATTCAGAGCGGCCAGCGCTCAACGTTCAGCGGCGGTGACAACAACACTGGGAGCTCGCTCGCGTTGTTGTTCTTGCACGGTTTGCCGTTGTTTTGGCAGCTGTCGTTGCAATTAACCAGGCCATAATAGACAATGGCTCTAAAGTAAATTCATAGCCAACATACATGCACTGTATGTAGTTTGCATCGGGATCGGGATGACATTTGTGAATTGGTGTGGGAAAAAAATGGCTGGTAAATTAATGTTCTCCAAACTTTGTTCGCTTATTAAAAAAAAATTTTTGTGAGGAAAAAGCTGAAATCACAATGGGAAAAATATGAGTACGACAAATAAGAAGTTGAGGAAAGGGGAGAGAAAATGTCAACAAAATTGGCATAGACAAAGAAAACCCATGGAAAGCCTAAAATGAACAGGGAATATTTTAATATTAATTTTTGGGAAAGAAGTAGAGGCCAGAGATCTCTAAAGACCTTTTTTTAACATAATAAACTATATTAAAAATAAACTAAAGTGTTTAAAAAATAATGCAAATCTTTATTCTGGAAAATCATAAAAATGTAATGGAGCATTTTAAACAATTTGTAAAGGCTTAAAAATCGAAAATCCATTCCAGGGAAATGGTAAAATCTTGATGACTTTTCTAGTTTCTTTCTGGGAAATCCAATGCCATATTTGACGATCAACTTCAGATTGATTGTTTTTCCTCCAGCCCTACGCCGTATCGGAATCAATTTGACTTTGTAGAGGCTCCTTTTACTCCTCAGTAGAGTAAACTTCCGCTTCCCAGGAGTTCCATAAAGGCCATAAAGCTATGGCCAGCATTTTTAGTGCTCGACCGATGTCTGCTAATACACAATAACAGCGACAAGAACAACAAGAAAGGCGAACTGCATTTTTATGGCATTAAACAAACTTTGAGAGCGTATGTTTTCGAACACTTTTGAAGTTTTATTGAGTTATAAATACGCAGAAATGACTTTGGAGTTGGCCTTTAGGCCGCCGCCTTCGGCCAGCAATTTTCAAATTAAATTTATGATCGATTTATGCAAAGGCAAAAGGCAAAAGGCCCAATAGGCCAAAACAAAAATCGAAAAAAAGCCAGCGCCAGGCGTCGACATTTGAGTAAATTATCCATGCCAAAAAGGGGGATGAAAAATCGAGGAAATCTGGGAGTTGCGAGGTGGAGAGTGCTGGATTTATTGGCTCTGTATGGAGAGAAAACTGGGGAAAACTAAGGGGAAACTTTGATTGACTGCTGCGCTTGAAGCGCTTTGATGTGTGATCTCCGATTTGCGATTTGCGAACTACGATGGGTGGAATCAATGGATCAGTCATCCTGCATGGCGACGTCAACAGATGGCGCTCGGCTAGCGATTAAAGTGTGACCGTTTTTTAAGGAAGGAAGAAGAGGTAAATAAATATTTAAATTTTAAAATATTAATATTGTAATAAATATATACATATGTAGAGAATTTTTGTAATTCAACAACAATGACTTCCTCTAATAAAAGTAATGTAAAGATGGCTACCGAATTCTATCAGATTTTTATTGAAACCTATCTGATATCTATCGAAACCAATCAGATATCTATCAAAACCTATCAGATTTGTCAGGAATAGGATCAACAATTATATTCTCTAATATTTTATTGTCATTTAAAAAGTTTTAAATATATTAACAGAAATATATAAGCATCTCAATCGCAATAACAATTTCCTCAAATAAAAGATTTTTATCAAAACTATCAGTTTTCTTCAAAACCTATCGGAGTTCCATCAAAACTTATCAGATTTCTCTAGAAAAGATACAAAATTATATTTTCCCATATTTTAATGTAATTTTAATGCAGTAAATGATTTAATATATAAATAACGAATTGTATAATATATAAAGTGTTAAATAATTTTCATATTTATACTCACAAATTCTTATTAAAGTTTAAAAATATATGAGCTGTATATCGGCTAAAAAACAAGTCCAAATCCCATCTCTAGCGAGGATCCTTTTTCTCCCCCAAGCAAATGGAGTTATCGCCTGGCAGCGATGATTATCTATGCTGATGCTTGGTTTATTTGGCTTATCAGGCTTTTGGGGCTTTGATGTCACTTCGGCTACATCATCATCATCATCATGGTGATCGGCAGTCAGTCATATTCCTATATTCCGATTCCGAATCCGATTGGGGGCAATGTTTATGCGTCAGTGTCTCTGGCTTTGAATGTTCCTTTTTTTTATGATTTGTGCCCCGTTTTTTGGGCCATTTGATGCTGCCGCCGAAGTTGCCAACCAGTTGACGCGACATAAGCAAATAAATAAATCGGGAATCGGGGAATTACGGATAACGAATGGCAAATGGCGAATGGCAAATAGCTTTCCCCGATTCAGCACTATCAAAGTGCCCGGGGCCCGACATCGTCTTAGGCTGAAAGTCAAATAATCAAAATCGAGAATCGTGAAACCAAAATCCGCATCCAATCCTCTGGAAATCCGCATCACGCGTCCCAGCCAGAAATACTAAAATCCATTGTTTATTTTCTAATTTCGTTGGCGTGTAAATCACGGAAACGACTTCTTCCCAACAACTCGTTGGCATTCCTCGGGAGCAGGCAAAAATCTAAAAAAAAGAGCAGAGGAAAACGTGGAAAATATATATGGGAAAACAAGGCAGCAGCAATCCCTTGATTCCTCGATCTGGCCAGACATTTTGTCGACAATTTCCAGGGAAGTGGCCATAAATCAAATGCAAAAGCTTTTTCCAATGGCTTTTCCGGAATTTCTCTTGTAATTATGCCGGAGCGAAAACATCGGGGCGAGTGAGTGACTGCAATGAGGTTATATAATTGGGGGATGGGCACTGAGATCTCGGACTGGCACTGGGATGAGGCATATGATTATATTTTATACATCGAACATCTATGGACTGCGAGTATTTTCCATGAATCGAATGAAGGCCCAGGCGTTCGGAATCATTCACACTCCGCCGAAAGCCCACACCTACGCCCTTCTCCCAGACGGCATGAATGAACCGAGGAGGCCATTCAACGAATCCGGATTCCGATTCCTATTCCGAATCCAATTCCATTTCCATTTCGTAACCGAGACAGCCCCCTTCCCCGAAGCAATCGTTAAACAATCGAAGACTGGAAGAGGTGTATTGTTTAAACAATTAACAATAACATAAATGCATGCATAATTACCGCCCGATATCGTGTGTAATTTCAAGAGCTTTCGACGGAAGCCCGCTCCCCACGACAGCCGCCAGAGCGTCGTCGCTAAAGCCAAATCCCATCGATCGCTGGACAGGATTGGAGATGCCCAAAATAGGTAAATAATATATAGAAATCCAAATTCAATCATTGAAAATAGATGGAAATATTTTAAACTAGTTTTAAGCAATTAAGAAATAAAATTAAAGAATTTTTTATTAAAGTGTTAAAACTGGAAAGCCACAAATGAACTTTAAGTAGTTAAAATATATATTAAGATAGTATTTGTTTATCTCTACATAAACAGATAATTCCCTATTGTTTTCTAAAGAATAATTCATTTAAATATAAAAATGTTATAATTAAAATAGGAATATATTAGATACTTACCCTATAAACTCTAAAAATATTAGTGGAAAGTATAAATGTTAAAAAAAAATATTTCTGTTTAAAATTTTCAAAATAGGTTTAAATTGAAGAAGGTATTTCTATAAATATTTTTATACATTTTTATATCGATATCTTTAATTACCTATATTTTTTCCCTGAAAAAGCTCCCAATTAATCCCTTTAAAAAGCTAAACTGATCACCTCTGATCTGGATGAACTGATAAACCCTGCAATGGCATTCGAAATTGGGCAACAGGTGTGTATATAGTACAGGTATATCCCATACCGATCAGCTGGGCCACTTGACCAGCTGAAAGGCTTAATGGGGGCGTAGTCTCAAGTGCTCCGTGTGCCCTGAAACATTGTCAAATGGCTTCCAACCAGGACTTGGGTCTCAACTGGGCCATACCCAATCCTCGTGCTATTTTCCTCTGGCGCCAAGGTGTTTATCGTCGCCAGCAAGCTAAACAAACCACAGCAAATGGAATCGCCCGAGGAGAAGGAGCAGGAGGTGGAGCAGGAGGAATGGCAGTGCGAGTGGGAGTGGGAGGATAGGGAGTGGAGTTTTCGAGTTCATTGCGCCACGGGCGCACTGCAGATTTATCGCCCACGGAGGTGGTAAATGCTCGGAACAAAGGAGATCTTGGGCTATAAAACAGACACCCGAACTGGACTGCCTAGCGCCAGCTCGTGCTGCGACCGCAGACGGGCAAGGGTACGGGTCGGACGCCCGGGTACGGAGCACGTCTAATCCGTAATCCCTCACACATGGCAGGCATGGAATCTAGTATTTCTTTTTCTTCAGAGCAGAAAGGGGCGTGTCAGGGACTGACCAACAAAAATTCAAAAATTTACAACAGAATATGGGATTGTTATATTCCCTAAACATCTCCAATATTTTTTCTTAAACGTACATTTTAATTCCAGTTTTAAAAATAATTTTCAAAGACTCTTCAATGCCAAAATATCCCCAATTAATGTTTTTTCATCTAATATTTCCCCAATAAATGCACACTGGAGCTAGGAATCTCCCAGATAAAGTACCCAATCGATCATCAATCAAGGGCATGTCGATCCATTGTTTACGGAAGCCATCGAAATCCATTGTAAATATAACGTAATATTAATTCCAAGTGGAAGAGAACTCATTTAGAAGCATTTAGAATTCGCAGATAAATCTCTCCGGGGCTGCAGAATGCAGTTTACATGGGAACCATATGGTGGAGTCCCAAGGAGGTGCTAATTTATGGTTACGACAGCTTTTTGGCGTTCCAATGTCTGGCCGTTCCAATGCAATGGTAAACAAACAAGCCCAGAGTGGGAGTGCCAGGCAGTGGAGCGGATGAAGAGAGGCCCTCGCTAAAATGCCAAAACCACCTAGAAGAGATCGGTAAATGATCCAGCAGCCGCTCATGGCCAATTCTGCATCGCTCATTCGCCGAATACTATATTTATTGCTCTGTTTGTGTAACCCAAATTATAAAAACAGAAGCCTTAGGTGTGCACGGGGAGAATTGAAGTCTTTAAAATTTTAAAGAATATTTGTATCTTAGCAATAAAAGAATTTATTTTCCTTTGCTAAAATATAAGAGAAATTTATGTAACACCGCAAAGTTTTAAGATCAATTAAAGAATGCATATAAAATAAAGGTTAAATATTCAAATTCAATTACTTTTCTTTTTATAAAGTGGAAATAAATTTGCAAAATTAACCAAAGATATCGTCTAAATTTTCTGTAAGTGTTCCTGATCATTGATCATTTGCCCGAGGGGGCGACCTGGCAACTCTAGGCATTCGGGCAGTTTCAGATCGATTGTTATTAATTTGTTTGCAAACATATTTCATGCGCTTTGCCCAATTTCATTCAGCGGGGCATCGCCGCCGCAGCCTCCCAGCATTCCCCCCTCGCCTCGCATCCCAAAGATATGTGCCAGCCAAGCAGATGTATCTGTATCTGCGTCTGTTGCACTCATGCTGCGCGTCGAAAAGTCTACGATTTCCGTTCCGCGTATAAATCAACTGGAGAAAACCAAAAGAAAAAAGTCGAAACCAAAGCAACAACAGATTTTTCTTCATTTTTATCTATTTGGGGGAAAATTGCTGCCGCTTCTAGTATTTATTTGTGCATAATAAGTTTTTTGAATGCTGCCAGAGGAGGTGCGAAAAAGGGCCGTCAAGGGATTGAGTTCTATAGAACGGTTTAAATAATTAGCTGTATTTTGAAGTCCAAACAAGATCCCCCTCTGCCAACGCCACTGCTAGTTTGGCGATTGGGCTTGTTGAAGTCTGTGGATATCAAAATACCATACAAATCGTCACCTCGTCATTTTTTAGACAGTTTTCTCTTCGATTTATTATGGGGTTTGCTGGTGTGTGAGGAAGTAAGAGTCAAACAGTGACTCTGGAAATTAAGAGACCATTATTAGGTAGTGGGGGTTTTTTAGGGGAAAATTTAAAAACAATTGATAAAAAAGATTGCTGGATCCTTAAAGAAAAAAAGTTCCTACAGAGAAGAATACTTCTCTCATCTACAAAAAGTTTTCGCACCAACTCTAAATATCTGTTTCAAATGCCTTTATAATGTAATTATTCTAATATAAATATATATATAAATATTGTTACATTTCTGAAGTAAAATACCCAAATATCTGATATTTTTGTACAAAATAAATTCCACCTTAAACCCAAAGATTCTCGTACATAGTATAAATATATTTTAAATGGAAAAAAGCTTTCCTGCTTAATAATATTTTTGTCATAACAAAACCAGTCTAAGAACCCCATATTTTGTGGTATACAAATTTTTACAAACTACTATTTCCTTATCCCAAGACTTACAGAAAGCACTGTATATCCAGAGACTTGGAGGCGCGCATTTGGGATTGGGTAGTGGGGTATCGGGGATTGGGGGATTGCTTATTTATGTACATGGCTGTTGGGCTGGTTGTGCGTGGTGTACGTGTACGTGTGTTTGAGAAGCCATTCATTAATGAATTCTAAAATGTTGCTAATCGATCGTTTGCGCCACAATTAATGTCAGCCCGTGGCAATTGGAATGTGTTATGTGAAATTCCAGCCGCGGATACTTGATTCATTTTGTGCGCTTTCCCTGGAAAAGATACAATAAAATAGAATAGAAGAATTGGATAGATAGAAACTGGACAGGGATAAAGTTCTGCTCTCCAGATCCTCAAGAACACAATGCGAATTGGCCTAAAGTAGAGCACACACCCAGATAATATTTTCCATTGTTCCCTGCATTCGTTTCTATTCTATCCTCGCATTTCGGGGTTTATTCTTTTCTTTCTTTTTTTTTTTTGCTCATGGGATGTGAAACACTTGGTGCCGCGCTGTCTGCACGAGCTGTTCTGGCAATTAAAACAACAAAAATTACAACAAAAATAATAAAAACAACAATTGGCTTTGGCCACCATAATTATAGGAACAACAAATCACAGGGCCCCAGCCAGTGCATTTTTGCTGCCTATTTCGAGCCCAATGGCCAGCTGGCAATGGCAAAAATGAATCCAAATAAAAATATAAATCTAAATAAAGACAAAAATTAAATCAAGTCCAAAGAAAATCAAAAACCACTAAAAACCAGATAAAATAAGACAAGAACTAAGCCTGTTTGCTGTTTTTCCACGCCCGTCGGCAGAAAGTGTTGAGAAAATTAATAAAACAAATGCCCAAAGTCAGCGCGCTCGCAGACACACGAGACGTGAATTGTTGTAATTTTTAACCAGTTTGCCGAGCAAATATTTTATCAACATATTTTCAGAGACAACACACCGATGTTTGTCTTGAAAATATTTAAATATTTACATTGGGAAAACAACTGCAGCGAGGCGAGCGACGAGAACGTGGAGTCTACCACGTCGAAGACGTTGACAAATTACGCATATGGAGAGCAGGGCGGACAAAGGGGGTTGGTTGGTTGTTTTCCACCCAAAAAGGGGGTGGGATTTCCCACCGGCAAGGGCGTGGCTTCTTGGCAACAAGAGGAATTTGAAAAGGGTTAAAGGGATTTAAGGTGGCTTTAGAGAGAAAATGAGGAAGTTAACTAGAGGATCTAAAGAAGTAAGTTTAATTGGTAGAAGCTAACAAAAATAATTGTAATAGTTTTAGCATTATAAATATATTATTTTAAAATTATATCTGCTGTGATTTGAGTTAAATAACTAAATTATTAATTAATATGTGCAACAGGAGGATTATTTCCTCCAATTAATCAATATCATTCATCAAATTAACCCCTAAAAAGTTATAATTTCAGCACACACTCAAAACTATCTGCCACTTAAGAGCGAGACACTTCCACAAGTAGCCGTCAGCGAGATTATTAAAAACCTATCTGTCAGATACTCGTGTTGGCCATTAATTATGCAGCTGATAAGCAACGAAAACACATTCGAAAAATAACAAAATTAGACGTATCTGCGGCTGGTATCTGTATCTCTGCATCTGTAACTGAATTGGAAAATGTATCTGCAGCAGCAGCAGCAGCAGATTAACGAAACCCCGGCAGCTGGGCAAGAGGCAAAGAAACGTGTCGTCAATGGCGCGCGGCTAAGCAAACAAGGCCCAAAAAAGAAGCTATATAGCTATATGGCATGGTAAAAAAATCGGAGCCCAAAGAAGCAGTCAAGGCTGATCGGAGGAAGGCGAAGGAGACATATCAGATATATGGGAGATACAGAGAAGAGTCCCCCCAAGGCGAGCACATGTCAACAGTGCCGGCGAAAATGAAGATTTCGCAGTCAATTTGACGAGTAACGCCCATGAAAATGATGATTACTGTGCGGGTGCGGAGGGCAAGAGCTGCCAAGTCTACGCCGTCTACCCTGTTTTCCAGCCGAGGCATATTAATTGGTAAACCATTTTGCCGACCCAGGCCTCGTTCCTAACAAGGTACGCAGACGTATAGCCCTCAGAGCGCCCTGCAATGAGCAATTTCCTGCCGCTGCCTACACTCACCGTCACCGTCACCGTCGAGCCAAGACAATTTGTCCTAAATAAACATTTCATCTCTCTTCAGCAGCCAGAGCCACCAAAGCAACCACAGCAACCGCAGCAGCAACAGCGACAGCAGCAACATTTTATGAAAGTGGCAGCGGCCAACCAGACTGATGCACTGTGAGAAAACAAAGTATAAGTAACTCTACACTTTCTTTACTTGTATTTATATATATTGGGAAAATGCGAATTTTTCGTACTTCTTAGTGGACGTTGTTGCCCAAAAGTCAAGTCGATAGGTTCTACGGTACAAGCATCCCCTGCTACAGAGAAAAAGAGTTAAAGATTTATATATATTAATATTAAATGAATTATATTAATATTAATTTATTCATTAATTTTGTGGGCTCTATAGAGTATTTATTTATGAATCTTTTAATAATAATAATCACTAAATGGTCTTCAAAATAAATGTAGTGCCAAAATATATAGAACATAAAAATGACTTGATTTTATTTCAAGATAAATTGTAATAAAAACGCTTATTCTACTTTAGAAACTAAACTTATATTTTATTTTAAAGACATTGCATTTGCATTTAGTTATATGTCATACAGTTTTTATATTTAATATTAATGGCTTATAATAAACTAAGGGGTAATTCCCGAACTATAATTTCCTCATTAATCTCCCTAACAGAGTCACAAATTGGTTTATAGTCTTCACAAAATTTAGTTTTAATACTGTCATTTTATTCCCAATTAATTATTTAATATTTTTTTAAGAAATAACCAAATTATATGTCACATATTTGCTTGTAATCTTATCAAAAATATGTTTTAAAATTGCCAAATTTATCCTAATCACTTATTGAAAATGTTTCATTAGAAATACCTAAATAATAGGTGATATTTTCTCCTAGTGTCCCTGTGCTGATGGCATTGGTGATGGGTCGAGTAAATTGTCTGCCTGAAATGTACCACCGTTTAAAGGCAGACGACGCAAAGCACTCGCACTGCATCCCAGAAGGGCCTGACTCCTGCTCCAGCTCCTTCTCTTCCTCCTGCTCCTGTTCCCTCTCCCACTTCCGCAGCAGCATCTATGGCCCTGGCCACTACTTCCCCGATCCGGATCCGCCGCGGTGCCATCCCATCCCTTTCCATTGGTTTCCAGTCCCAGTCGAGCGTCGCTCATTCGCCCCGTCGCTATATGCTAAATAAACATTTGGGCACGTCATGGCTTATTGAATTGTCACTTATGCCCGAATTCGAAATTCGAGTTTCGGTTCGAGTTTTTGTTGCCATTCCGAGTATTACCCTCGTTTCCATCCGCTTTTTGGCTGCGTTTTGTCGCCTTCTCGATTGGCATTCGTAATGGCGACTATCTGCCATATCCATCTCCTCCTCATCCTCATCCTCTTCCTGCGACTCCTGCGTCCACTGTGGCCACTAAAGTGCTTCCATTTAATTAGTTTTACTCCCTGGAAATTCAATTTCAGCCGTTTGCCGCCTCTTTAAATGCATTCCGAAAAGTGCAGAGAGGATCGCTTCAAATAATCAATAATCGATTTATGGTGTTTACTCTACAGAGCAGAGGCAGCGGGAACTTGAATAAAGGATGATATGAGGATGGCATGTGTGTGGAGTCTGGGACTGGGAAAAATATTGAAAATAAGTCAGGAGACTTTGCACTTAAGGCTTTGATGTGGGAATATTTTTTATGAACTTGTGCCTTGATACATAAAATCTTTATTAAAATATAAACCTTTTAAAATTCTTCAGAAATAAGAAATGTATTTAAAAATTCCAAGGATTATCAAGCTTAGTGATAGATAAATCCTGTGTTAAATATAATCAAAAGATTGAGAAATTATAAAATATAAAAGAATGGAGGATATTTTATTATTGTTTACTTTAATCACCCCTTGCGTTGAACTTTAATTCCCAACTTGGTGGCATCTACGCTGAATATTTATTTTGAGGTCGTTTAAAAACAGAAATAGTTTATAATAATAACTCAAAATAAATTCAGTATTACAGAGACACATATTTAAATTTAATTTTATTACAGAGATATATTTTAAATAAACTACGCTGAAAATTGAGTATGAGGTCGCTTAAAAACAAAAATAGTTTATAATAATAGCTCAAAATAAATTCAGTATTACAGAGACACATGTTTAAATTTAATTTTATTACAGAGATATATTTTAAATAAACTAAAACTAAAATAAAGACAAAAAGATGTATCCTTCTCCTATGCATTAATGGTTTTCCCCCAATAAAGCCATCATTAATTAATGTATAAACAGCAAATTAACTATTTGCAAGCTGCATTAATCCCGGCAAATCGCATAAGCCACAGCCAACTGCATCTTGATTTCCAAATCCCATATTTTGCTATCAAATTAGCAGGCAAACACAAAGCCAGACTAGAAAAAAGAGTGAAATCCATCTATCCAAACATTTTCATTTCATAAAAGTTAATTAACCTGAGAGCCACACACCGTCCATTGACTATTTAATTGAAATATTACACAAATCTATGCATCATAAAATTTTAGAACAAATCATTCAATAACAAACAAATCCGCAAAGCACTGAAAATGAAAATGGAAATGTAAATGGAAATGGAAGTCCAAATGGAAATTGAAATGTTTCAGGCTTCATTAAAAAATATCGCAATGCAGGCGCATGAGCATGTGCTGGTGTTGTGTGCACAATTTATCCGCCGGATACATTTCAAATAAATAACAACAATAGACGGTGCGAAAACAATAATACCAAATTGGTAAATTACAATCGAAATTACAATTCGAATTTCCAATTTCAATTTCATGACTTCCGTTTAATAACAAATAAATCGCATAATCCGTAGCATAATATTTTCACAATTAAAATTTGCAAATAAATTTCTAGCCAAAGCGGACAAAAATCAAAGCAATTACAAAGCACACACAGATATATAGATGTATAGATATACATAGATGGATATTCAGTGCAATAAAATAAATTAGCACAATTGTGCGGGGCGAAAAAATAAATAGAAAAAGGCGCGCTCGCTCGTTTATTGACACAAACACAAAGGCAAATCGATTGCGAAAATAAACAAATGAAAATTAGCAAAATTATGCAAAATAGATAAATTCGAGCGAGGCGAAGACAAGACAACCTGACCAGGTTGTTGTGGCTTGTAAAAAATCAGAAATCGCTAAGCAAATAAATACAAGGCGGGCATCAAATGAAATTGTTGCCCAGTGCCGCCGCCAAAATTTCCCTCGTTTCGGCCATTTTTGAATATCCCACGTTTTATGGCCATTGTCTCGGGTTCGCCTTATTTAAAGGTGGCTTCGGAAACTTTTTCATAATCTGAAAGCGAAAAATACTGCATGTGGTAGCGCCATCCCGCTCGTTCACACCTTGGCGCAAAAACCTTAGCGAAAAGTATCTAAAGTTTATAAATATTTATGTATCTAACTGGGGCGTGCCACAACCACACACCAAATTCAAATCGGGGACGGCGACGGAGGTGGCAAGTATTTTGGCGAAATTCGTGCGAGTTTAGGCCACGCCCTCAGCGCTAACTGCGCAGCAGATACAAAAGTATCTCACAGATACTTTGCGAGAGAGCCGTCGCCGCTGTCGGCTGCGACAGAGCAGCAGCAGCAGCAGCAGAGGCAGAGCGGCAGCGGGACTAGCAAGAGGGGTGAGTCAGGGGGGTCGTACTACAACAATTGGCAATTGAACAATCCACAACTCGTTCGGGCCGCGCAGTCTGCCTCCGCGCTTCACTCCAGATCGTCTCCTGCACACTCATCCCATACGTATCTGTATCTTAACTATACCCCAGCTCCGCATCCCCGAGTCCCCTCATCCCGGGAAACTTGTTTTGACCAGTCGGTCAACGGTGTGGCCATTTGCCTCACCTCCACACACACAGAGAGCCAAGAGCCGACAGTCAAGAGCCATCGATGGCCGCACACATAAATTACTGGCAACAAGCGAGCTTCCACCTTTCCCGCCTTTGCCTCGCTGCTCTCTCTACCGCGGCGACCTGTCCATCTTGGTTGGTTTTACCTGTCGACACACATAGATACGACTGTGTGTCTCTCTGTGTGTGTGTGAGGCCTGAGACTGTGCGTGTGTTGGCGTAGCGAGAGCAGTGCATCTTTGAGGCACATTTTGCCGTCGCTATTCCGAAAATTTTGCGGTGAGTTTCGATCTGATAAAATATTTATATAAACTTTTAAAAATATTTTTATAAATTATTTTTATAAATTAGTGTAGAATATTTTAAAATATTAATAACAATTTAACTAGCTTTAAATTATGGTAAATTAAATTATTAAAAACATTTTAAAGGACGCTTTTATTTTGACAAAGTTCTATTCTCGTATAAGACTTTAATTCCTAAAAAAGAATGCCTATAAATATCAAAATAATAATTTTAATTTTAAAGATCTAGTAAATTAAAATAAAAGTATGCTTTAAATATCTTTTAAATAAATAAACATAACTAATTTTATCGAAAGTAGCATAGAGAAATAATAAGTAGAATTTTCTGGCATTTAATAATTTTCTATACTTCCTTTTACAATATTTATCCATTAAATTTAGGTAAAGAAACTCAAAAACTTACTAATAAGCATACTTAGTTATTTAACTATATACATATATTCAGCAATGTAAACTAATTAACAGCTCATAATTAAATATCAACCTTCAACTAAAACTTATTTGACTCGATTAAATGGATTTGCTATCAATAAAAATAAACTCGAATACTCATTACAGAATCTACATTTCTTGACAATCCAAATAAATGAATTTAGACAGCCCAATATTTCAGCTTTAATTAGTTTACTCAACACATATATTTCCCTTTGGAAAGCAGCCTTATTTAAGAAATTCTAATGAGCAGTCCAAAATAATTAATTAGGCCTAATCAATTTATGGGATTTGCGAATCAAACTCCCAAATACATTCTAAGTTAGGCAGAGAGATATTTTCCCTAATACTGAGCCTGCAATTAGGTAAGCAAAACAACCGAGAAAATCGAATAAAATTGATGGGTAGCCACTTGAGCAGACATAGTTTCCCTCCTCATGATCCGGGATAACTTACCTTACCCCCACTCGCCAAATGTATCTCTCTCCGTCCGTTTCCATA
This sequence comes from Drosophila tani, assembly GCA_008042535.1. Lineage (NCBI taxonomy): Eukaryota > Metazoa > Arthropoda > Insecta > Diptera > Drosophilidae > Drosophila > Drosophila tani. The sequence goes on from VNJO01007260.1 coordinate 18,072, forward strand.
TGCAAATCGAAAGTCCGGCGAACGAACAACTGTGGCCCATTAAACCTCAGACGACTGCGGGCTAAATGGCAGCAGGAGCTGCATTTTCATAGCATTGGAAATTTTAAACCAATTAAAACAGCTGCTGTCAACGCTGCGAATGCGTAATGAAAAGAAAATATTAATAAATCATACGTGACCAATCAATTTCATGCGTTTAAAAAGAAAACCCTCGAATACAAGCGAAAATGTGCAATGTGACATGGTGCAAGGGAAAATTGTATAAAACGAGAGCTGGTCGCACGCACAGAATCAATATTTAATTTATAATTAACTTTACAACATGAAAAACAAGCGGGGGCAAACAACAAGGAGTCGCCGGATCAGTTCGCCATATCTTTTACGCACACACAGAAGGCGAGTGAGGAAATTCCGGAAGGTAAATGGTAAATGCTAGATGGTAAAAAGGGCAGGAACACCCGGGAGAGAGAGAAGCCACCGAGCACGTGGCGAGGGGCGACATGACATTTCGTCGGCGGGGATTTGCGGCGGCTTTAAACGCTCGCCACTATGGGCAATTAACGCGGCCATACGCAAACAGAGGCCTGATCCTTTAGACAAACACTCCCGTTCCCGGCCGTTCTAGTAAAAAAAAACGAGACAGGGGCGATCCACACTGACAAAAAACGACAGCTCAATTTTATGGGTTCAGGGATTTTTAGCATGTTTAAATATTTGTGAAGCAGGGAATTATATAGTTAGATCAATAGATATTTCATTAAAATACTATCTACCATTCAAAAGATTAAGCAAAGATAATACTATTAAGAGTCTCCTTTTTTCTATAATTAAATATTAGAAACTCAATTACAATTCGAGCCTCAAAGTTTGGTCCAGTAAAAAGTTTAAACTCATATTAATATTCAAAAATATATCTTATGTATTTATAGTCTGATATGGTATTTTTTTTAGACTTTTACTAATTGATTTCATTTATATATTTAGCATTAAGCCTATTTAATTATTTTCTCATTAAAATCCTAATAAATAATATTTTTTACAAATAATTTACATCACCAGATCTTCATTTAATTGACAGATATTAATTTTTCTCTGTGCAAAATGAGAGAGATTTGAAGGCAGCTTCCATTGGGGGTAAGTTTTCCTCCGTGGCAGCCGCAAAAAGGGGCGGCTAAAAGGCAGAAAGAGAGAGAGAGAGACAACTTTTCGGGGTGCTAATTGAAAAACCCAATATTTGTCTAGTCTGTGCTCTCAGGGTGGCTCCGTACAACGTACTTCTGCTCCGATGGTGGTTACTCTCGTGGCGGCCATTTTGCCCCGGCGATCGCTGGGAAAACTTGTTCGGGAAAGGTGGCCAAAAAGAGGAAAGAAATCAGTTAAGCAAACAGGAAACGCCCCGAAGTACTGGGAGACTGGAACTGGGAGAAAGGTAAAAGGCAAATGTCAAGGGCACTTTCTACGACAGCCGACGAGAGAGAGGCAAGTAAATTGCATTTCCAGAGTACTGAAGTTTAGTTGAAATGGTTTAACATTATAGTGTATTCAAGAAGCAGAAAAGATATGTATTAAATCAAGTAAGAAAGATACAACCGAATGCCCTTGAGAGATAACCGGAACTCAAATCCGTGTGCATTAAATTAAAAGAAATGCATTTTCCGGTGGGTTTCGGAGATACCATTAATTTTAGCTGAATATATTTTGAATGTAGCAATCGCAAAATACATACTACGATGCTTTTAAAATAATTGGAAATTTATTAGTTTATATGGTATGACATTTCTTAATTTTTTGTCCACAATCCTTTTTCAAATTCGTATCAAATAAATGTTCAAATTTACATTAGTGCATAATATTTTTAAACTGTGCCAATTTTTTAAGACGTATCGCCATAATGTCCTAAGGCTCTTTTATTATTTTTAGTACGTTAATTTTAATTTAGACCGGGTAAATATATGGTATATAAACATTAGGAAAAATATGATAATATATATACATATATTTATCATTAACAAAGCCAAAATCAAGCGGAAAATTTTTCTTAATCACAGCTTTATATGGTTTAAGTATAAAAGCACGGTGAACCGCTTTAAGTTAAGATAAAAAATGTGTGCTTAATAGTTTCATTGTTATTAAAATTTATTTAAATTTTTGAGCAGTTCATAAACAATGTATTTTTCACTAGAAGTACACAGTTTTGTGTCGCAGGATGTGTGAACACTTGGCGAGCCCCGAGAAGAAAAATCTGAACGCCCACAAAATTTATCCAGCGTCTTGGCTTGAGAGGGTACCCTTATAGCGTGGTCCAATAGCCAGAAAGCTCCCTATTTTAACTGGGCTTCTGGTGAACCCAATAATGGTAAGATTAGTCGGCACTCTGTGACTATTAATCCACACGCCGATGATCATTATACGTTTTAAGAGCAAACACAATTGTCTCCAATGACTGACGACACAGACACAACTCCCTCCAGTTGGCACCGTAATGTGTATATGTAAATCTGGGCTATATATCTGAACGATGTGGCCATAAACATCAACAGTTCTGCACCTTTTTTAATGGGCATTGCCATTATGCGCTCGCCGGCTTTTTATGGACCTGCCGCTGCTGCTGCTGCTTGCTGCACCGTAGACGTTGCGTCGACAGTTTTTTCCCAGAAAAAAACACAATTGGAGGCATGTGCCCAACCGGATTCCGGACCAGAGGTCCCATCCCCCACATCCCCATCATCCTCCGGCACTCAGCACTTATTACAGATTTGATATACAGCCCCGGAGGATGGAGGACGGTGGACGGAGGAAGCCCTACGACAACGGGGTTTCGGAATGGCAGGGACCTAAATGTTTGTATTATTGTTGGAAATAAACTCTGACTTTATATTGTCGGGGATTAATGATATTGTTTCCCCTAAATTTGTTAATTACTAGCAAACAAATTTGTGTATACAAACCGTGCTTGAGTTTTAATGCATTTTCTATAGAATTTTTGAGTGATTGCATGAACGAGACTGGGGCATGTGGATGCTGGGACTGGAATAGTTTTCTTCGATGGAGTCGGTGGAATTATATATTTAAATGTCAATGAGGGAGAGGAAAAATATTTATTAAAATGTAAATATATTATATATTGAAATATATTAAATTCTTTAACTAAAAGTAGTTAAAAATGCAAAACGAAAGAAACCAGCATCATTGTAAGTCGGATTTTACCTGGTAAACCCCTTTCCTCCACATAATAAAACTTTATAAATTAAAGCGAAGTTTTATTTGTATAAAATAAAAAGAAAAAAATAATAAGCTTAAGAAATGTGCCTTTTTACCTCTAATTTACATGATTTTTGCCCCCAAAAATCTCCCCAATCACTTGAAACCCACACCTTTTCCCAACTCAGCCCTCTTTTAATTGCTTTCCAATATTCAACCAATTAAGAATTTCCCCAACCGCTTCTGGCATATGGAAAACCGCAGCGGATCGGAGCTCGTACGTACAACTCCGACAATCGCAGAGCGAAGCATCAGCATTAGTTTAAAAACAATACAAAGTAAACAAACATTAGCATGCAAAACATCTGTTTAGTTGGGGATCCGGGGAGCCGAGTGGGAGTGATCTCCGTGGAAGCGCCTGCAGCCAATATATCAATTACATGTCGATCTCGAACATAATGCAACATGGCAAATGAATACCGGAAGATCCCGGGGCCAGCGACTGCCACTGCAACTCGCCTGTCGTCTGTCAGCCCAAGTCAATCAAAATCGAATCCAGCGCTGAAAAGCTACAAATGCCTTATTGTCAAAACAATTAGTTTACCAAATTACATGAAAATATTTCTTAAATGCTCCACAAACATTTAACGCGCTGATTTGACACATGTCCGGGTCGCGAGTCTCTCTGGGACTCTGGGGTCGTCTGCTGTCACAATCTATCAGGGAATGGGTGTGGGTATGGGTATGGATGGAGCTGAGATGGATACGATGGATAGGATGGATCTGGTGGATCCGAATCGAGAGGTGGTAGGGATGGCCCAAGGGGGAGTCCACAGTCCATTTGTGGCATGTCGCTGGCATCTGTGGGTGCTGGGGATCTTGAGATCTTACATGATTTCGCATGGATGTGGTTACAGTGACGGAATAAGGGGATCTTGTGGAAACTCTATATTGCAAAATTTGCAATATTTTCAAGATTTTTTAACAGGGTTGCATGGAAAAGGGGTTCTTGCACTTGAATAAAGATTTGTTTCTACTAGAGTTTGAGTTTTATAAGCCTTAAAAGAGCCTTAAATCCGGTTTTAACATCTCTTTAATCAGTCTTGGTATTCATGGATGTCCATCCCTTTCTCACCACCGTCCCTGGTCACTTTGAACCCCCCCTAGCCCCGCCCCATTTGGACTTGCAGTGTGTTTTATTTCAAATTCACACGAACGCCAAGCCTGCTCCGATCCGATCGCTTTGTATACACAAAACACGGACCAAATAGAACCGATGGAACCATGGGGAGTATATCTCGTAAATTAACGGCGTTCCATTCCGCTGTTAGTTTCCATACTCTGCAGTATTTTCCCGCTCGTTTTCGTTTTGGCCATAAAATAAAGTTTCGAGAAGCGTATAAAATTTATAGCGATCCGGTTTTGGGAAGAAAATCTGACAGCAAACACCTTACGCTCACTCCTCGTCTTCTGTGTTTTCTGCCCCCTAAAAGATCTGTTGTGATTGACAGGACTGCCGGGGAGCCTCTACATATATATTGTCTATAGCTGCTACTGTGTCTCGGGACTAATGCAATTCGCATTTCTGTGCAATTTCACAGGCGATTGCAATTGCAACAAAGAACTAAGCAGCTCAGCCGGCAAACGATCCTCTCTCGCCCCTTACTCACGCACGATTAGGTTCCTGGGAGAATGGCGGAATTATCACAATTGCCCGATATTTGTGCACTGTAAAAAAATAAGATTGAAGTCTTAAAAATATGTATTATTATTAAGAAATATAAGTTACGTCTAAGACTTACACAATTAATTATTAATTAATATTTCTGTCTTGAGTATAATGTTATATTTCTCTTTTATACTTTCATTTTAAATTTTAGCCCAATGAAACTAATATTGTGATTAAAAATAAATGTATTTTTTCGTTCTTTCATAAAAAATAGATGCCCAAGTGTATGTGGTGATTTTTGAAGACAAGTAAGTAAATAAACACTTGATTTTACATTAACTTTACTTTATTTTCCAAGTAATTATTCTCTGAAAAGAAAATATTACTATTATTCAAACAATGTAATTTAATAATTAATTAATAACCGTTGAAAACACTTTGTTTCATTATTTTAGGTGAGGAAACTAATAATTTATTATATAATTTATAAGTAATAATCCTTAAACCTTAAACCTTTTTACCTTATCTTCTCTGTAATTCCCAAGTACTTATTCTCCGAACATAAAATATTCCTCTTATTAAGACAATGTAACTTAATAATTATTTAATAACAGTTAAACACACTTTGTTTTTAACACTTTGTTCCCGACTTTCAAAAAAAGGTTTTTCAGTTTCTAAAACATTTTTCTTTTCTCCTTTCTTATCCATTTGTTTCTCTAGTGTACCTCCCTGAGAAAGGCAGGCAGGTTTTCAGGGGCGCTACAGCCTCGATATTTAAGGTGCTTACATGGGTTGCTCTTTTTTTCCATTATTCGCTGCCGCTGTCTTTGGCAAATTCCGGGGAATACATTTGTGCAACAATTTGGTTTGGTGGTGAGCTCATCCCCTGCGGCCCCTGCAGGCTGGCAAAAATTGTTGTTAGCGGATTCCCACTCGAACCCCGGTGGTCCCGTCCATTTCCACCGGCTCTCAAAGCTGGCAACTGGAACTGGCAACCCCTTTCGCATCTCGCAGAGCGAACTTTAGCATAACAATGGCGTTGCGACTTCTTCGTCTCCGGAAAAGTTGGGGGGTTTATGGAAATTAGCCCGGTACACAATGCCTGCAGCCTGCTGCCTGGAACGGACCAGGGACCAGGGACCAGGGATGCCAGCCTGCTGATACGGAGGACAGAACAGGACAGGACAAAGGCCGGGAGCAGCCAGGATGCGTTGGCAGAAAATTAATTCATTTATATGCAGAAAATTCAATGTTACAATGTTATCAATTCTGGCCCAGCGGCAATTCGGCCGAAGAGCTGACGTTCTGAGAAGTCTGGCCCAAAAGGGTGGGCTTAAAGGTGAGAGCCCAGTTGGACTTGGAGTTGGTGAGGGATAAGGTTGTCAAAGGGGGTGATGAGTTAATTGATTGTGGGAAGGTTTGACTCCCAGCATACTGCCGCAGATTAGAGTCCTTGATGCTTAATATTTTATTTCACTGGAGGATTATAATAAGTAAGCTTTACTTTCCTATAAGATCTCGAACTCTACAAATGTATTAAAGAAAATAAATATTTGTATACAATACAACCATAGATAACCCGTTTCATGTGATGCATCCTCAATTAGTTCCAAATTAGTAACGAACGGAAAAGCGATCTTAAGAGGCAACGCCCACTTCCCCTCTCTGGAGTCGGACCCAAAACAAATATACCCGAATGACCCATTCAAATCCGATATCACCGCCTCCAAGTACGGTCATTTCCGACCGGAATAAGTGTCAAGTCGAACGCGACAAATAATTTCCATGCAATTTCAAGTGCATATTCAAATTACACTCGATATTTTACGAACTCTTGCCTTCGATTGGGCATCGCCCGTGGCCCGTTAATGAAATGTGACACGTATTTCCCCTGGCCCAGCACGGGATCGGGATATACTTCTATATATAAGTACATACGAGTGTAGTATGGACATGGTTATGAATGTGGATGACTCTGCCGGCCGTCCGCTGTGTAATAAATATGAGACTCATTAAGAAAACCATAAATAAATGCAGCGTCAGTGCATGACCAACAATTAAGTGCGAGGAGCAGGCCCAAGATCATCCAATCTGGTCTCTCCAGCTCGACCGATAAAAGAAGCGACCAGGAGGCAGTTCAGGAACAGTGGTTGGAGGTTCGGGGACTGAGAAAATATTAAAAATATAATGGATTATTTGGGAAGTAAAGGAAATTCTGAAGTTCTTACGAGGAAATTAATATAATTTAAAACTATTTTATTATAGAAACTAAATAATTATTATAATAATTTGTTATAAGCAGAGTTGTTAAAAAAAGTAAAATTCGTTGTAATTCCCAACTAGTTTTTGGGTAGAACATATAATACGTAAGATCGAGACACGGAAGATGTTTAAGAAGAGGGGGGCTGCCTTCCTAAAAAATTTTAAATCAAGAAGGACTATGTGCCTTTTTTGAGTTTTAAATTAAATTTAATTTTAAGACATCTAAATAAATTTCTTTATATTTAAGAACTATTTATAAGAATCCCAGTTTCTGAACCACTGTACCCTTGGCCCCCGACTATGTTAGGGCCTGGGCCTCTCGGGCAGATCGGGCTGCCGGAGATGTAACATGAGCAAATAGTTTGACGAGGGCTGCCAGGGCAGGGCATGACGTCCACAAAAGTGTCGCCCGGCAGTCTGGCCCGACGACTGGGGTTGGGTTTTTTTTTTTCTCGTTTCGACTCTAAAACGGACTTGCAACTGGGTCTTGGTCGGGAACCCGGTCTGGTGGCCACTTGAGCCAGCTCAGTGACAAATTTTTGGTGTGTGCGTGTGCATGTTTGCCCAAAAATAGCATGACACTTGAATTCGATTCAAATGGGGTTCCTAAGTTCCTAAGACTGGGACAGGTTTTAAGGTTACACGCATTGTGTTTGCTGTAATTTACGGTATGCAGATGGGGCAAGGGAATGCCCTGGCCGAAATTACCCAGAATTTCCATTGAAATTCCAAGGACTCGGCTGGCTTGTGAACTCCGGCACCTGTGCGCAGTAGATACAGAGAGAGATGCGATGTATGCCGAACGGGAGTCTATTATAAATTGGGGCCTCGGGCTTGTTATGGATAAAAAACAATCAGGATATACGCACACACACGCTGGCGCCCACTCCTGATTTCTTCTTTGATTTAACATATGGCCGGGCTCCACACACAGTGCCAAACCCAATACCAAGCCCCCAAGTTTTTTCTTGGCTCTCCCGCTCCCGATGACGGCCCCCCAATCGATTGCACAATTTTTCGCATTGTCGCCCTTTCTGGCCAAGCAACCGGCGGCTACTTGGCCGCGCCCATTTCGTGTCCGAGCTGCGCCCACGGCTTGCATGCGAAATGATGATGATGTGCGACACACACACACGACCCAGGACCGACCCACACCAATGCCGATCCCTCCCTGAAATCACCAGAGACAAACTCCCGCCGGAACCCGAAAACGCCCCGGCAATATTTACTCTGAAAATATTATTCGCGCATATGGACTTGAGGACGTAATCCATAATTGGTTTGACCGTTCCGAGCGAGCGTTCATTCGCCATTTCACTCAATAAGTGGAAAATATATTCCAAGGATTGGGGCGGCACACAAATTCGATTAATCAGATGGTCATGATTTCTTTTTTTCTGGTTGATGGAGGGAAAAACGATACAGATTTTGGGGTATGTATGAAATTTATGTATATTTGTGAGTATTTATTAATATTCGTTGGGTGACATCATAAAATGGTGAAGGAGTCTTCATTTAAATAGTTCTGTGTGGCCTTTGAGGAACTATAATAATAACTTAGAATATTTAGAGCAAAGTCTTCTACTTGAAACTAATTTAAAATATGGAGAAAATCAAGGACAAACTTGGGAACAATATAAATAGGATCGAAACAAAGAGGACTTCTATTAAATTAATATTAAGACAATTATCTAGGGTAATTATAGTGCTTAACGAGAATTTTCCATTCCTAAAAGTGGAAATATATTTAATAGATCGATTTTTAAAGAAAATATTATAGAAAAACTAATACTAGGTCGTTATATATGTAATAAAAAAAGTTCTCAGAGTTTGCAAGTTTTAAAAAGACTTAAATACCGCTTTATAATTGATGAAATCGAATAAAGATGTTGCTTTCCTTAGAAGGTATGATATGCATTGATATCAAATGGTTAATCTTTAATAGATACATATTTCTTACAATTAATTGAGAGATATTCCATTATTTATTCGAATAAATTAGCTGAATGGTTTCTTCATCACTTATTAATTAATAAATTAATTAGCTCGTTAAAATTACCCCAAATCACGCCCAGCCAAGTGCCATCCATCCATATTATTGATTGAAGTCCAACTAGCCGCAAGTCGAAGCCCTAAATCACTTGGTCTAATGCTCTTCAAATTAGTCTGCCATTTGTCAGATCAGTGGCCCCATCTCCCCCTTGGAATATGAATCATTCCGCCTAATGAATGTGTCTGTCACTGGCTGTCAACACGTTGCTAAGGCAAAGGCAGTGGCAAAGCCAAAGTTCCCCCCAGAACCAGCGATCTTCCGACACCGATCCCACATAGCTATATGGACTCGGGGGCCCTTACTCCCAAATATGAAATGGAGCAGGAGGTATGAGAAGGCGCTGGAGGCTATATTTAATGCAGAGTGACATTAATGTCAGGCACAATTAGTCGGGGTGGCAGGAAAAACGCCAGCGGAAAAGCGAAAAGGCGAAAAGGAAGAAAAACAGAGGAACTTATTTTTTCTCTTTTGGAAAAAGAAACAATCAAAAAACGATAAACGAGGCGAGCAGAATGGGCAACCCAGAAATAATTTGACAGCCATTCGGGGGCTATTCGGGAAGTATTAAGATGTTCCCGGGCCTGATCAGCCGATGATGATCATTGATCACTTTGTTATTGCAGCTTCTCGATCGCCTGGAATGGATTTGATTGATTCTTATTTTTTGGTACGTGTGCGAACCCGCTGAACTCCGTCCATGGCCTTTTGTCTGTCGATTTTTTTGTTGCCAATTCGTAAACAAACAATTACCCAACAAAAGCATCAGCAAAAAATAGATACTCCGTCCAGGATTCGCATTATATCACCTTGCCGAAGAATAGATCGAGAGAAGAATGGAAAACTCGAGCACGGTGGCATCCGTATCCCATCCCAGCCGTGCTATATCCATCCATTGTCCGACCGACTTAGATCCCCGCCTGCGGCTTTTGGATATCTCAATGCGCCACCGTTACAGTTGCGATTCGGATGCGCTCGGCTTGATCCCCCGATCTCTTTGTAGTCGTAATCCCGCCCGGGGAGCGATCCCCTCCTCTGCCTGCTAATTTATAAAAAACAGCCTCCTCGCGAAATTGTTCTTTTTTTGCTATATCTCATTGCTGTGTTGACGCTTTTCTCACACAGTTCGACATGCGGCGGAGGCGGCAAAGGCGCGTGGTATATGTGTATAAAGCGAATCAGATAAAAGATATAGTTGCGGATCGTGTTTATATTGAGAGAAGAGCAGCGCAGCCAAGATGTTACAGTGGGTGTCCTGAAAACATCAATGATTGACTAGGAATTTGCGAATTTTCTAGAGTTTTCAGAGGGTTTTACTTTATAATAAAAACCTATAATTTCTATCAAAGAAATAAAATTTTTTAAGTTTGCATGGAAAATAAGCCAAGATATTATAAATAGGAAAGTTCCGTTTGATAATGATGATAAAAAACAGTTTTTAATTTATTTAGTAATATAACTACCATTTAACGAAAAGTTAAATGAAGCCATAGAAATCTGTCCCTATAATTTTACTAAAAAAGTTACAGCTTCTTTAAGAGGTTAAGGAAAATATTTGAAAATTATTATTGCAAAGATAAACCAGATTATTAATTCAGTTCTACTTAGTCTTTATATCTTAATATCTTATTATATTGCTTAATAAGAACCTATAGCTAAATCAAAGACATATTTCTGCTGATAAAAGTCTATTCGAATTATAATCTTTATGTTTATTCCATAAAATCAAGCACCTATCCTTATAGCACCCATTTACACACATAATAATAAGTATTCCAGATACCAGAAGCTCTTCATAATCTTGTATCGAAATAATAACATAAAGTCAAGTACTTATCTTTCTTGGTATATTGATGTCCCATAAAAATGTATGATATCTAGGGAACTCTACCTATTCTCTCAATTGAGACACCACAGACACACACCCACTGTGCCTGCAGCAGGCTCCACTGTGCTGCCACAGTGGCAACCACATAAACGGGCACCGGCGGCGGCGTCTGCCGTTTGGGCGGCGAAGATCAAAGGCCAGCGATCGGTGCCTGCAAAACGGTTAAATCTTTTGAAATGTGCGCACTTTTTGACACCCAATTTGTTTAGAAGTGTGCGCCGCCAGCTGGACTAAAGGGGGGCTAAAGAGGGCTAAAGGGGGCTTAAGGGGCGGCTGATGGGGGAGGCTATACGAGCAGTTCATAAAATCGCAGCTACACGTGGAAAATCTGTTGTATTTCTTTTTAAGCCTTTAAAATCTTAATTATAAATTGTAATGAATAAGTTCAGTGTCGCGCTAAAGTTATTATCAAAGGATTAATGAATTATCATTATTTCCATTGATATTATAAATTACTTTTACTTTCAAAAATGGTAATAATGTTGGCCAAGTTCTTAAAAATAAAGTAAGGTTTTAAAACATATTTTTTGAGACTTTTATTAAAGCAAGAACTCGTTTTATGAAATTACAAATTTTTTAGATAGGCGTTTCATGAATTATACCTTTAAAAAAAATTAAAATATGTAAACATATGTAGTATATATTAAGTATTATTAAGTGTGACCATGTTGTTATTATTTATATAAGTAGCATTAAGTGTGAACATCTTGTTATAGAATATAATATTGTATGTATTCGATCGTTCTGTACACGATAGTATCGATAACACGATAAATATTAGATGTAGCCGCAGCCAACTTCACTTTTTATAAGAAGAAGCATAAGATACAGACGCTGAATAAAATAAGAAATATATAATCATTTAATTTAAAGACCATCATTTACAAATCAGGTGTGGGGTAA
>VNJO01007261.1:0-40070 GCA_008042535.1 Drosophila tani
TTTTGTTTATGCCCTTTTCGGGGAAGAACAAGACCAGCTCGTGCCCTTTGTTTTGGTTAAACCCATTTTAATGCATCATAAAATCGGAAACCAGTTTTCAAGATACGGAATCTTTTTTTCATAATGCGTGGCAGAATCTTCTTTGTTTAATGCTTTTATATTGAAGAAATAATTACTATAAAATTCAGAATATGAATTATTCTACATTTACTCTTAGGAATCAAATTACATAGATAAAGATTTGTCTTACTAAGCTTAAAAACCAAACACAATGAATTCTCGATTAACTTACTTTATATTATTTTATTATTTAAGAAAAGCGACTAAAGTAAAATTCCTGAAAATTCTTAAGGAAATGATTACACGGTTATTTTCATAGAAACTCTTTTACAAAGATTCCCACATTCCTCTGAGAACCAATTTAGCACTTATGCACTTACTTCTAGATTTGAATTTGTGGCTAACCGGCCACAAACTGCGGGTCTGGGTCTCATCACTCCGCGCATTCCATCGGCATACCGCTGGGAACGCTTTGGGTTAGACGGGAAAACCGCAAATTGAATTAGGCCCTCGCGTTGGACATTAAGAAAATAATTCGCAAAGAAATTACATAAAGGAAAACAAGTGCCAACAACACTGGCGCGCAGACAGATGCAGACACGCAGATTCGCCCACACACAGCAACTATATAGCCGTACGATCCGCGCGGTTTGCCAATTTAGCAGAAATAAAACGCCCACACGGGACGTGGCAACTTGGAAGCTTTGAGGGGGCAAACCGGCAAACCACTAACATTCATTAAAGACCAGAGAGAGAGAGGAAAATGCGGCGGAAAATTCAAATCAATTTAGCGCAGACCGGAGCTCGTAGTTCGCAGTTGCAAGGCATAAATCCAATGAACGGCAGAATTGTGCTGCGCATGCGTAGAAAAAAACCAGAAGGAAACTTGGAAGGGGCGGCGAGCCCTAGCCTCGTATAATTTAGCAATTTAGATTTAGAGGCATTCCCGGCCACAAGAATCTTCATTGTTGCATTCAATTTCGAACTAGATTGTTGTACCTCTCGGGTGCATTGGACCCAGGTCTCTCTCTCTCTCTCTCTAGTTTTGGCCATAATTTATGAGCCAAGAATTACAAAATTGCATCCACGCAATTAATTTGTTTAAGGCCCATGAAATTAAGTATATTTCCACGGTCCACAGAACAAGGTGCGTGTCTAAGCCTGAGACATGATTATAAAAAATGTAAATGTTGTACCCGAGTCTAAGTATCTCTGGGAAAACCCACACTCTTCGATCAGATAAAGGTTTTTTTGCTAGCAGCTGCTTTTCAAGGAAGTCTAGGGAATGGCAGGCGGCAGGATTACCTTTTGGCATACAGGAAGTAATCAATTTTGGCAGAGTACCATTGGTAAATACATGAATTAACAGATAGTTTTTCTTGGCTTTTCAAATACACAAAAGCTAAAATTATTTGTATTAAATTACAATTATTATTAAAACTTAAAACTTAAGCTTAATTATTAAACGATATACTACCCATCCCTTTTCCATAAAAAACTTCTCAGAAGTTCCATCTTTCTCATGTTTCAAATAGTTAGATTCCACAAAACCATGTCTTCAAGTCGATGGCTTTCTTCCCATCGATAACCCCGAAACCTCTGTGATGTCGAAGCCAACAGCCCACACAGAAAATTGTAACCTGGGACTGGGACTGGGACTGGCAGGCCACAAATCATCATGTCCAGCAGGTGACTTGACTTGGACTCTGCGATAACACTTTATCGATTGCATAAGTACGAATGGCAGTCCGTTTTTGGCCTAGCCATGGATGCATCGTTTGGCTAAAACGCCAGACCAAGTGGAAGACTGCATCGATTCCTGTTCGGGGGATTTTCGAGAGTGGGAAACAAATACGACAAACGCCAACGAGAACCACGTCCGGTCGCGGCTGGCAAAGTGGATTACAAGCGCATGGGCTTCGGCTACGACTTCGACTTCTACTCCAAGTTCCATTTCCATAGCCACAGTCATTCATGCCCACTTGACAAAAATAAAGAAACAAAACTGGAAAGGATGGTGGAATGGATTAAATCGACTATGAGATACCCAGTGGATATATGCTTTAAGGGAATAAATAGAAGAAAGACTCTTGCTGTGGTATATACATAAATCAATACCATAATTTGACAGAAATCCTTGCCAGAGAAAGACATGTTAAATTTATTTCCTAAACTAAAAATCCCATTTTCTGCTGCTAGAAGTACTGGGTATCAAAACTTTCAAGCATTTTCCTGCCTTATTTATTGCAAATCAAAAGCCGCAGTTTGATTTTTTCGCCAGTTTTTTTTCTGCGTTTGCCGCGTGGGCCGTCACATCTGCCAGTCTCTGGAGTGGAAAGGAATCAACGAGGAGGCACAGCCCACATGGACTTATCTTTGAACTTCACTGCAGTCCCGATGTCGGCGTTTGCAGAGGATGAGGACGAGGACGTGGACGAGGACGTGGACGAGGAAGACTGACCGCGAGAGTGTGTGACCCCTTGCGAGAAGAGACTCCGCCGCACATGGCACCATTTATGAACAACTGTTGTTCGGCCAACAAGTGTGCCCCGTCTGACATTTGTTTGGCCGCAGACAAAAGGCAATTTGCATACTGCACAAAATGTCAAGTGAGGCTCAGCAATTGCCGATGGCATGTCGTGTGCGCAGGCGCAACAGCAGTAGCAGCAAAATGCAGCAGATGTCACCGAAGCAAAAGCGAGGGAACCCCCGTTTCAGGGGTGGCAGAATGCATGTTTGGGGTTGCAAGCTTGCCAGTTGAATGTTGTCTCTACAACTGCAACTGACGTCCTCAAATTGCACACCTAATTGGGGTTGAACAGAATGCAAAACAGCAACGGATGACACAAAAAATACCACAAATTTTATAGGCAAAAAAAAGGGGGAACTGTTGCTTTTCTAGCATCTGTCAGAGAAAGGGTTACATGTGCTGCGAATAGTCTTTTTGAGGCTTAATTTTATAAAAACGTAAAGTAATGATCTATGGAGTTCAAGGATGGATTTTAATAAAGTTTTATAGATACTCTCTTAACTAAAAATGGTTCCAGGCAAGAAAAATGTTTTAAAAATCTTTCAAATTTAAATTTTGATTTATTTTTTGCTCAATTCAACAATGCCACATTTTGCTTACTTTCTTTCAAAGCTTATTGTCACAAAGATAACCCTGTTGCTCCATAATGTAATTAAAAAGAAGCTTCATTCAAATAAAAAAAAACTTTTTGCTTAAACAACTTCCAAGGAAGACCCAATAAGCTCCCATAATTTCTGATTCTCCCCAATCTCGATCTACTGTCAGCACTTTTGTGCACTTAAAATTGTGTAAACACAAACCACGAATAAAAGCCAATGCCAGCGAAATTGCTGACGATTGGTTGGCAGGCATTTTACATAATATTGACACAGAAAGACAAAGTGCTAATAGAAATAATAAACCAGGCAGCAGGCAGGCAGGCGGAGCAGATTAAATCAATTACGAGTCCAAGTACGAGTGCAGTCAAGAAAAGAATGCCGCTGATTGCCGGCCGTTTGCCATTGGATTAAATGGTCAAAAAACTGGAGGAGGAGAGCAGGTGCAGAGCCCAAAAAAAGCTGATCAAACGAAGGCTCTTTTTTCTGACTGACTGAGATTGGGTCCAAGACAATTGACAGTTGCACAAAACGAGATTTAATTGACAGAGTCAATTTATGCAAACGGTGGCCATAAAACAAGTGCAGCGAGATTTGTGTATTTCGATTTAAATTTGTTACCGCTTTTTGTTACCCGAGCGATCGGGTTAGGAGTGGAAAATGCAGGCCTTAAAGGGGTACGAGACCGAAACTAATGGTATTTGCTATTATCAATATTCAGCTCGTTAAAATTGCTCGGAAATTGTCGAGGGTTAACGCGATTAACTGAGCTTCGAAGTGAATTCAATTAAAAATTGGCGATAGCGTAACAAATGTGTCTGGTTAGTTTCTGGGTTTCAAAGTGTTAAGCTCTTGTATATATTTCTTCAATAAAGCCAACTCTTACATATATGATCCCCGACTAACAATAATACCTGGAATTATAAATAAACGGTTGGTAACACCTGCTTGTGGAACCCCTTCTGAAGGGCTTCTTGTAATTTTCTCATTACCATTTCGAAACGCTTTAAACTGTTCAGTCTTTTTTGTATATATGGTATCCCAACCTGTTTGCAGACCCTTAACTCATATGTCTCCTTCAACCATTCTCCATTCCAGATCTCCAGTCCATCCGCCGTCTCCTGGAGCACGATGCCAGTGGCTCCGTGTGCCCCTCCTGCCGCATCTCCTTCGACAAGGGCAAGAGACGGAAACTGATCGACACCTGCGGCCACGAGCGCTGCTATTCCTGCATGTTCCGCAACGACCAGTGTCCCATGTGCATGAACAGCTCGCTGAAAGGTGAGTACAAGATCCTCGGACATATCGCCATATCGACAAGGAGCCAGATATGTATGTATCTCGGCGCTCTTTTGGCTATCTCTCGGATATGCCATATGAGGCTGGCAAATATTCTGTTACATGTTGAGTGCAAAATGCCACAGAAATTGCACTAAGGCCATAAAAAGGCTGGGTCTTTTGTTTTTTTGTGACTGAGGAATGCAGCAACAAATGGGGTTTTAAGTGGTGTTTCATCAGGGAATAAGGAATATATAGGAGATATTGAAATATTATCATTAAAACTGGGTCTTGAACTCATTATTACTTATTACTTACTACTTATTACCTTAATAAAATCATGTTTGTTTAGTTTTCTATACTAAGAATTTATTAAAAAATTTATTTTCCTTATAAATATTACAAATTCTTTATAATTACATAATATAAAATAGTATATTTGAGTTATCTGAGCACATAATAAATTTTTTGCAAACATTGGCATAAAAATAATACCTCGGCATTTATCTTCTGCCATTCAAATACCGTTTCGAGTTGCAAATGCCGCACAGTCAGTCGGTTACCTGATCTCACCTCTTTATAGTATTTCTGGAGAAAATTAATATTCGAATTGTGTACAAATTGCTTGGCATGCAGAGTTCGTATTGTCGGTTAACTTCATAAAACTTCAGAAGCCCACGAGACAAAGGCCCGAACTGGGGCTTTGAGCCAACTCCTACTGGTTGCTGGTTACTACTTACATGCCCATGAAAACCGAAAGTTATATGTCCGTCTTTGGCCAAGTGCTGACACGATTCCGTAGGCCCAACGCCCTGCCAGCCACTGGATTTATTAGCTGCCGATTGTACACGATCGTGTCACCTGCTTTAAGGCCTCCTCTGCCTCTGGCTGCGTGAGAATTTACGATCTGGCCAGCGACTTCCCACTTCGGTGGGTTGCTTGCTCTGGCTCTTTATTTATGATCAGGGCTCTGCTTTATTTGCATACCTAATTAAGTGATACAGTTCGTGGAATGGAAATTGCCTCATCCAGTTGTGGTTACGGTATTTAGATAGGATAATTATGTGAGAGACTGTTCGAGGTGCACTTGAACAAAATGTGAGGGTATTTAACTGTCGCAAAAGACCCTATAAAGAATAAGGCAAATAAATTAGGGAATAAATAAGAGGTTATATTTATATATTTATCATTGTAAAGAGCCTTTGGAATGTAATAAATTAAAATTTATTTGGCATATAAAAAATATATTATAAGTTCAATATAAAACTTCGTATGCTTTTATTTCATTCCATAAATCTTCGAACCTTTCGTTTGAAAGTTAAGAGAACCCAGGCCGTAACTTTTCCCAGCAACTCAATAAATATTCACGAATTCCCCGTTGACTTGTTGACCCACATCCGTCATCTTTGACCCAGTGGATGCGGCGGGAAAGCTTCTTTCCTAAGGGCCACACATGTGTGCCACTTTTTGCACACTCGCAAACACACACATTTCCACAATTAAACTTTGCATTTGCATTTTCCCCCGAGTGCGTTTGTGCAAACACTTCTTGACTTGATTACTAACATCGTTTTGCATGTGTCTCCCGCTCTTTTTCCGCAGATGTTGATGGCGCCAACGCTCAGGGCTATGACACCGGGATCGGTGGATCCACCTCGACGATTGTGAGTCCGCTGGGATCGCCGCAGCCGCAGCTCAGGTCGCATGCGCAGCGGAACGCGGCTCTGGCGCGCTACATGCAGGTGAGTGTGCGTTCTGAGAGATACGAGTATCTTCACACGCCAGAAGACAGTGATGGGTAGTACCTATTTTATTGTACCTTTGGGTAGATCTATACAAATATTTTACATTTTGTATGAATTCATAGGTGTGTTTATTCATAAACAATTTATTTATTCATAAGTTTTAACTAGTTTCTAAAGTTTTAAGTACCTGGTACCTTAGCTTGTACCATCTTCATATTTATCTTGTACCTCAACCGCGCAATTAAAGTACCTTTCATAAATATCACTTCCACCATGTGACTGTGAAAAATCGAGGGGCATCTCAGCATCGGCGTCGTCTTTAGTGTGTTTACTTTAATGGCCTCTTGATTATGCTGCCACTAGAGATGAGGAGATGAGAAGACCATCAAAGAAATGGAAATGCTGGGGGAAAAAGAAGAAATGAAAAGCCAAAGAAATCGACGGAGAAGAATGGAGAAAAGAGAAAGAAATCTCTTTTGTAACTGTCGGTGAAGCGACTTTTGTTATACATCTCATCGACTCCCATTTCCGCTCATCTCTCTAAGCGCCTCTTTTGTCGCCCATTTGGGGTTATCATCAGCGCCACTTTGACACATTTTCCGAAAAGAGGAGTTTCCCGTTGGGGAATATGTGGGCGAAGCACCTTTCTGGGCTTTGAAATTATGTTAAAGCCCATAGAAGATCGTAAAACGGTTTAATTCGCTTTTAATCAAGCCATCACAGACAGAGTGTGAACCAATTTGTTCAATGCGGTTCTTAGCAGCTATAAAATCCATCATATCCGTTATTTCTGGGTGGTTCCTGAAAGGTTTAATACTAAAAGGGAACAAATCGAAATGGATTTTACTTAAGGGGTTACAACAGTTATGAGACAATAATGGGAAAAAATAAGTGGACAGCTTAAAGGATTTTTAAATAATCAGAAACACCTTTACAGTAAGGGATTTTCTTTTTAAAAGATTTCTACAATTTTCCTTCCCCTGAAATCGTGTGAGTATATGTGAGAAATTAGCCAAATAATTATAGTCTAGCAAACAATCACAGCCTATTATTTTCCTCTTAATTAATTTTCTAATGATCACTTTCCCAACTTGACAACCAGCCATCATTTCATTTTCCTAAAAAATCAGCGGACAATCTACAAAACAATTACAACCATTGATTTCCTCTTAATTAAATTAAATCGGCTTACTTCCAACAACAAAAACGACAAAAGCTCTTCCCACTGAACCGATCGGTTCATCAGCAATCAGCGATCAGCCATGGGTATGGGTTGTATCAGAGATCACAGGCAGTTCCACCTCCACGTCCTCCTTCGAATCTTTTCCGTCGGGATCATCGCCGTCCCGACTGTCAGCAAATGTCACTTTAAATACGCCAAAACGGCGCAAAAGTTTCAATTGTCGGGCGCCGCTGGGATCCGATTCTGTAGGATTCGATGAGCTTGGAGCCGAGGGAGCTGAGGCAGATCGCCGGTGCCAGATAGCTTGTCTGGCAGGATGCAGTCGCATCAGCGCAGGCAGCCGCCGCAGAAGTAGCTGCAGATACTCGAGCCAGCAGCAGTCGTATCTCATATCTGCGCCCGTGTATCTCAAAGCGACTGTCAAATGGTTAAACTGACAGTTTGTTTTTCCAACGCTCGCAGAAGAGCCGAGGAGCAGAAGGGGGTAGCTCCGATGTGAGCAGGAGGAGCAGCTGTTGTGGGGCTGCAACTGGAGAAACAGAGAGATGGAGATGGAGATGGCTACGGCAATGGCAGGAAACTGGGTCATCCAGGCGGCTGGCCGTCGCCTCGGGCTACCGGCCAACGTCCAGTGTCTTCTGCTTTCTAAGTCAGGCCAAGAGACTCAGGTCTACACGGAGAAAATATGAGAATTTCTTCGGAATTCCACAAATTATTAATAATGAAATATACAGAAAATATTTTATTATAATTATTAGGGGTAAAAAATAATTATTTCTATGAATTTATAGACAATTATCAATATTATCAATATTTGCATCGCTTCCTAAAGCCTCTAATTTCCTCAGTGTAGCCTTTTTGTTTACTTCTTGCCTCAATATTTATGAACATTCGCATTTTTCTGAAGTATTTATTTCATAGCGATTCTCAATTGATTTCAGTCTGGGGGCTGAGCTTCAGTATTCAGTTTTCAGTTTTCGGTTGCGGACTTGCGACTCGGATTTGGGGTTGTATTTTCAGTCCGATCTCTGACACGTGACATGGGATTTCACTTAAGACTTTAATACTGGCGCATAAGCAAACATAAACGTGCCAAGTCGCTCGGACACATGACATGGACATGAATGTAAATTTTCGGCCCGCGGACTCTGATCCGACAGCCAAAAAAAGGACGGCCTAGGCGAACAATGCTCCCCCCAGATGAGAGAGAGAGATTGTCGGTGGAGATCTCAAAGCCGACGTGTAAATTGATTTCTAATTATTGTCATATTTCGAGGTCTGAAAGATGTCATTTGGATTACTTGCGAAAGTGGAGAGAAAGGCTTTCGTTTGGCAAACAAGAAAAATTAAAAGATAAATTAAGATTAAGATAAATCTAAATAAAATCAATCAATCCTGAAAACATTTGAACATTTAATAAAAGTAGTATAATAATAGGCTTTTATTTTATTTTTCAATGCTTACCAATTTCCATAACAAACATCAGTTTTCTTCCTTCGATTTGGCACCTTCAAAGTAAAAACCAAAATAAACAAAGCCCACACTTGTTCCTCTCCCCAATTTGCCCGATTTAATCAACAGCAGACAAAAGCCATATAACACCATCGATCGCCATCGATCGTAAAATCATAAAATGTTCGACACCTAAGTGCCATTAAGTCGAACGCCGCCAACAAGTCGAAGCCTTTGAAAATGCCACCAAAGAAATGCCAAAGAAAGAAAGTTTCCTTTTACAATCGCGCCTGATTAATATGACGAGTCGTTGCGATTCGATTTGATACGATTTGATTTGATTTTGAGATGAGTCCAGATGCACCGGAAAAACTTGCTCAATGGCCGGCAATTGAAGTGAATTGACTTTATGGCCCGGCGAATGAGTGGCCTGTCTCTGTTTTGGCCAGCGACAATTGGAGCAGCCACAAAAGTGGCGGAGTTGCCTTGATTTTCCATTTCTCCAAGATCGATATATGGATATGGCCCGTGTGTCGGAAGTGTGTCAGTTATCCATAGCTGGTTGTTGTCTGGTAGCCAGCGAGCACTTTACATAACTATCTATCTCAGCCAGACCAGAAGTCGTTTAGTCCGGAGGGAGTGAGGTGTGTTGTGGGTACGAGAACTGTCATTAGATTAAGTGGCCGCTGGTCCCGTGGTCTGTGTCTAATTATCGTTGGGAAATCGTGTTATGAGCTGCCCGAAAAAAGCTACAATTGTGGTCAGGATTATAGAGATATTAATTTTTAAAGAATTATTAAAAATAAGCGATATTTAAATGCTTTAAGCCTCCAAAATCAAGTAAAATTGAACTTATAAATGCCTTAAAATATTTGTAAAATAATAAGTTAGAAAGATACATTTTTTTATATTGTTTTATTATATAAAAACACTAGTTTTCTATGTTATTTTAGAATATACACCTACAACTTTTACATTTTAAACTTTAAATACTTATTTAAATTCAAATTAAATCCTATAGTATTCACCACATTTATACAACTAAGTCCAGCTACCTCAATGCTTGTGATTGACATGCACAGGCGACAAATCAACATGGAAAATGCCTGTGATTCAAATCCGAAATAGTTTGCATTAAAAGCGCCAAATACAGCCGACCCGCGAACGCGATTCGAGCGCGTTTTTCAAGCCATTAGTTGCAAGAAAAACGCAAAGCAGCGCGAGATTTTATCTCACATGCAATTTATTTTTCCTTTTGGTCTGTGCCTCGTCTAATTGTCCAGTGCTGGCCAACAAATATGGCGTTAATTATCCACAATTTCGATAGCATCACGTATTAATGATTAGCAAAAGCCAAAAAAACGCAAGTTGGGGCAGGCAATCAATCAAATGGAGCGCACCTTGGTTACTGTATCTTTTACTTTGCGGAATGTCAAACATTGTAATTGGTATTCGATTGGATGCCGTGGCTGCCGTGTATCATTAGCTCTGCTTGTTGCTGCTTCGATTTCGCAAGAGATTTATGTATTTACCTGGCCAGAGTGGCTAGAGTGCGACACCTGCCTGAATCAGCTCGCAGCTCGCATCGCGTATCTCGAAATGATTGTGAGACACCTCGGGGTTTCTTTATTGTCGTTTTCCCTGCACGCTGTGCAATTATTCATTACTGATCGCGGTGACATGGCCGTGATTTAGCGGCATTAATGCGAATATTCATAGCTCTGAGTTGGATTGAGAAGGTGTGACCCAGGAACTTGAATGCAAACCTCTTTTTTCTCGATATCAGTAGGGGTGAGATAGGCCAACAATCTCCATTGACTCAGTTTGGATTTAAATGAATAAGAAAAAACATTATTTCATTTTTTTGCATAGGAATATTTAACTAGAAGCACTTGTCTCCTTTCAAATAATTATAATAATAAATAAATGTCTTTCAAAAGCTTTTTGCTTTTATTTTTGGAAAGTTATCTATGATAATTATATATTGAAAAATCTTTTCAGGTCAATTCGTTATCTAGTTTTATTGCTTACTTTTTATTTTGGCGTAAAAATCGTATCTTATTAATTTATAGCTTAATTTAAAGTTAATGAATTACATAAACCTATTTCAAGGGTTGTTAAACTTTATTATATTATTTATTATTGTCTTTCTGTGTCTTGATGTTATTTATTTTAAATCAATTTATTTAACATTGTTTATTAGAACGGATTTAATAAGCTTTGTTAGAATAAAACCATTAATTATCTTCCATTTAGAGTCTCCATTTTACTTTCGCTCACTTAACAATCATTCGCTTAATTACGCGCTCAACAATAACTGCAATCAGGCTTAAATGCACATTGAAAATAGCCACAGCCATAGCCATAGCCAACATATCATTAGCCATCATAATCCGATGTCGAACAAGCGACTGATTATTGCAACAAAAAGCCACAAACGCGCGCGCGCCATTGAACTTTTGGGCGCGACTTTGCGGGCGACAAAAACCGCGCGCACCCAACCACCCGGAGCGCCACCTGTCGGTCGTTTCGACGCATAGAGCCCTCTCATTAATGGCCGACGATTTATCAATTTTCCAATTTTCGTCAATCGGAATTGGACTGTAATTAAGGCTGCTGGCACGAAGGAGAGTGTCTAGAACTGCAGTCGGGAAATCGCCCAGGGGACCGCTGGCAAAGGCCACCCCGACATAAGTCGCTAATTGGCTGCCAGAGTGGAGCTACTGGAAAAAAGCACTTGGATACTATATATGTGCCTGTTGACCACATTTGCATGCAAAATGCAAATGAGTCAAAGGCTTAACAGCTTTTCTCGAGTTAGTTGTGGGCCGCTAATAAACATAAATTGTTGGAATTGTTCAATAAATGCCGCGAAATATGTTCATTAGCCGCCTCTTTGACATTTATGTGGCTTGCACTAAATGGTGGCGTGGAAGGGGTCAATTTGGGGTCGATAAATCTCTGTCAGTCAAGGGAAACTCACTTAAATTGTAAGCTTATAGAACAATTCACTCAGAACTATTATAAGATTAAATATAAGCCCTGAAAATACCCTGAATAAAGAGCTTTGCTTAGTAAAAAGTTAAAATTTGGTTTAAAGAAGGTTTTAAAACATTTCTCACCCAATTTTCAAACCCTAAAATCATAAACATCAAATATAAATCATATTTTTGTAATTTCTACATTTTCTATAGCCTGTAAAAAAAGTTACATAAATTATAAAAATTCCATTAATTTAATATTCGTCGATAATCCAATTCCCACCGATAGTTAGTGGCCATTTCGCAAGTCAGTTATTAAAAACGATATAAAGGTAAATACCTAGTCGCTATATGCCAGCTTAAATTAATGGCAAATAATAATTTATGAACCAATTCTGATAAAAGTCCATAGCCATATCATAAACACACCCACATCAAATTAACTTCAGCCTCAGCCTCGAAATTAAAATCAAAATAAACTAAAAACCCATATAAGCGAACTGCCCACATCCACAGCCAGCGATTGCAGAAATATAAAACAAATTACACGGCTTATCTTTATTGGCCCAAATTTCAATTTGCCAACAAGTAAATTAAGGCCTGCCACGGAGTGCAATTAGCGATTAAAACAAAAGCCACAGCCAAATTTCGGAGCCATGATAAATGGAAAGAAAGTGGCTTTCGATCGAGAAGGGAGAATAAAGAAAGACAAGACCTGGACATCATGGGTTGGCTTGTCAGCAGAAATATGAGCTACATTGTGGCGTACAAGATGTCTGTCTGACTGCCAAAAAAAATATAAAAAGAGCCAAGCCGGGCACAATAAATGCGAAATATAAAACATACATGTATCCAAATTAATCATTAAGTCGGGCGAAGAAAGGCAAAGCGGATAAAACACACCTTTATGGAGGTGTATTCCAACCCATCTCAAAGCGGAACCCAAGGGCAGGGCTTCGGCATCGACTGAAATTAATTTGGCCAAAGGGGACTGTGCGAAAAGTGATAAAACATGCAGACACTTTTTGGCTGAAAGCAGATGAAGCGATGGAGAAATGGGAGATGAGATTTGCATAAAATGCAGACAATATTAAGACCAAACTTTGGCTACGCTCAGAGCTTTAAAAGAAATAAAATAAGAGTTGTGAAGAGATGAGAGGCTACATTACCGGTTTCAGTTTGAAAATATATATATATAACAAATATTTAATATTTTACATAATAATAATAATAACTTTCAGTTCAATTAGCTTTTCCTAAGCAAAATATAACCCTTAGTTTGCAGAAGCTCTTCTAGTAAATAATCCAATACAAAACTCCCTAAAAATACTCAAATTAGCACCATAAAAAAAGTAAACAATAATAACTGAAATACTTGCACTTTGAAACTATAATTGTTTACAAAAGTGCAAGGCACGAACTGCAATCAACGCTCTATGTTTGGCTTGGCCTTTATAATTTGGATTGATCATGAAAGTTTTCACTTTCTAAGCCTCGTCGAAAGGTAAACAAAAAGGCAAAGGGCCATGAGACCGTTTCCGGATTTGTCTGGCAAAAGGTGTAAAAGTGTCGGCGGTTTGTTGATTTAAAATGCTGCTAATTAAATGGGGAAATAGACGCTGGACTGTTGATTTCTTGCGTAATTGTGACTTTATTTTCAAGGGGCTGAGAAATATCATAGAAATAAGTGGAATAATTTAAAAAAAATTAAAGAAAAGTACAAAATTCACAGTTTTACTCTGAACACGTTAAAATAAAATAAAAATAAATAAAAAAATTAACAAAACTCAAGTAAAAGAAAGGCGAAACTCTTAAGTATAATGAGCTGTTCTAGCATCATTACAAACCATAATCCCCAGTGTTGGACCCTCGGTTAAGGCCATTCTGGCCGCAAAGCGAATAACTTTAATGTGGCCATAAATTCATTAGCCCCTAGCACCTTTTCTTATCATTAGGGCCACACTCTCCCATTGCAGTTGGTTTTACTGAGCGTGAGCGTGCCGAATGCCTCTTTCCACCTGACCCACAAGTCAATGGTGGCGGCAGCCAGCACCTCGAGATTATTTACGCTCAACTAAGCCGGCTCAAGTGGAGTACTTAGCCCACTCGAGGAGGATGGATGGATGTGGACATGGATGCATGGCATTTCCCTCTGCATTCTGCCAGTACCATTACTATTTCCCTTACCATTACCATTCGGCATGCCGAGCACGTTTCACAGGGTCACAAACAACCGACCTGACCATGGACGGCTCACAGGTATTGGCCGAGGCATTAGAAAGCTGCCACAAAAAAAAAAAAGTGCGCATGCAGTGCATTTTATGCCCAACTTGTTCTGGTTACGTTAGCCTCTTCGAGTGTCCGCTCCAAAGTGCATTTCACTTTCCGAGAAATCAATAACTCGCCGCGTTACTGAAGACGCCCCATGTCGGCGATGGGCTGGGATGAGTGCGAGGTGCGCGAGCACCTTTATGCTCCAATCAATCCCACCGATGCCACTCTAAGCCGAACTCTAAACTTAATTACGTGCAGTGAGGAAAATACCACGATTGGAAATTGTTGAATTACACACTGAGAAAAAGATAGCAGTCAAACATGACAAAATTTAGGATATTCAAAGGAAAAAACTTTGAAAATAATTATATAATTTTGATAAGAACTTTAGTGGGTAAGCTTTAGCTTGAGCTCTTTGAAAAGTATCTTATATATGTACATTTCTGTCACAGACAAATATTTGTCATTTATTTATTTTTAATTAAAAATTTTATTTATTATGAAATTTTAAATACACGTACTTAAGCTTTAATATCAAAAGTTTAACATAATAAAAGTAGTAAATGAAGCTTATTTTCAAGGATTATCGAGTATCTTATAGGCGAGGAAATCAACCTTTAGAATATAAAATCCAACCCCATTCACTTATATTTTCTCTGTATGCACTCCCGAAATAAAAGCTTATTGATTAACGCACAATCTGAATTTCAGTTTTATGTGAACTTCTCACAGCTTAAGCTCCAGCTCTTCACATAAGTTATAATTTTTATGGGCTGTTGTGTGGAAAGTCAGCTTCCCTAGTAATGAGTTTTCACTGTGGGAAGTGCACCATTATTCTGGCCTCGCTAGCGTGAAAGCTGATGGGAAAATCAATTTGCAACTCGAGGTAGAAGTCAGGAGCTGCGATGTCCGATGGGTCAGATGACAGATAGCGAAAGGATTGTCAACTTTCGAAATGCCATAAATGAATAAGCCAGGCAAATAACAACTTAATTTCGCCTTGGCAAAGCATTTGCATTTTTAGCATACTGTCTTATGAATCGTATATTTTCTCACCCATTTCACCGAGTCAGGTGGCTGTCTCTCTCTATATCTCGCCCGTTTATCTACCTCTAATCGGGGGGTTTTCGGTGGGGTTTTGGTCTGGGTCTTGGTCTTGGTTTTGGCATGCGAGCCGCTTCCTCAAATAAATCGCACGGCATTTGCATGTTGAGAAACAATTTCTCAGGTCTTTTGTTCGTTCGGTCTTGTTGATCTCGCCATATCTGGATTATCTTGGCCCAGAGTTGGCGGAGGCCTTTGATATATGCCACACGGCGATGGTCATAATATTTTTGCGCAATTCGGTTGTCGTCGAGCGGGTATGTTTTTTATTTTCTCGACTCGATTTATCGATCGTTAAGTAAATGCATTAATTTTTCTCACCGCTCGCGGCCGTGTTCGGAGAATCAAGGAGGCTGCTGCTCAGCATGCATTTCCCAGTGATTTATTTGGCCAGTGGATATTCGAATTCCCAGCTTGTCAATTAATTATGGTCATGTAGAGCCGCGCTCTTTAATTTCTCACTCAATTTCAATTCGGCTGCAATTGTCGAAATGTCCGCGATCGCTGACAACAACTTTATCTCTTTATTTGCCATATATTTTTTACCCGTTTGATTTGTTTATTCAACTGATTAATGTACGGCTCTTGTTTATTGTTCGTTCGGCAAGCTTTTCCACTTACCAGTAGCCAGGCGAAAGCTTTCACTTGACTGCAATTGCATAGCAGGTCCGTTTCAACAACTTAGTACAGTAATCCCCATAAAATTTGGTATTCAAATTGGTCTGACATCAGCACAGGCCGGCCTAATGCAAAAACTTAATTAAACAAAAAGTCTTAAGAGTGCCGAAATCACTTTGCATTGAGCTGTTTGTCTTGGCTCGTATCTCAGTGCACTTTAGGCCACACTGGAAAATCTTTTGGCGCTTAAATATTGATCTTAACATAACAAGAAAAACCCATTTGAGGCAACACCTCGCTCTTGGCCAACATTCTGCCGAGATTACAATACAAGAAATATGTTTTAATAATGCCAGACCGAAGATTTGGCAATCGTAATCGTTGGCCGATTTATGGGCAATTTTTTTGGTATATCCAGCAAGCACGACGATTTGCATTAAAGTGGGCGATTTTTTACCAGCAATTCGGTTCTCCAAATGCCAGCGCGTTTAAAATCGCACAATGGCTTTTTGCATGCGATTTGCTAATGATTCTCAACTAAATGATACTCGAACATACTCCAACATACTCATTCATATGCGATTCGTGATCACAGACATTTGTCATGGATGAATAGTGCCGAGCTTGTGGAGTTTTGCAATATTTTCAAGGTTTAGAGGGCGTTTCAAGTGCCGTGATGAAGGGAAATTAATAGCTTAGAACTTGTAGGCACTTTCTATTTCAAAATTATTATTTACTGTTGCCAGTTTCCTATTAAACATTATTATTATTTAATTACCAACTCTTTAGATAGTTTCTAATTTAAGCCACGCCTTAGTGCAATCTTAATAATCCCCGCCGTGCCATTAATCTGTAATGGAATCAAAGTCTTTAAGATAATCCATTAACTCGCTTCACTTTGGCGCGTTTCCAATGCGATTTTCTGTGTCCTCCCTCCCCACCACTGTGTGTGTGCCGGCTGACCCTCCGCTGGGTTGGTGTTGTTTATTTTATGACATTTAAACAATTATTTTTCAACACAAGCAAGGCTTGTTGAAATATCATTTGATTTAACCAGCCAGTTGGTTGGCTGGCTGGCTGGCTGGGCCCACACCCTCATGGAAATGGCCAAAAACGAGTCTTGGACGGAGGTTTGGAGCTGCAATTGCTGCTGCGGCTGCTGTTGCTGCTGCAGTTGCATGTTGCTGGTGTCACAATGTCTGGGACCGCCGAGTTCTGTGACGCAGTTGTTGTTCTTGCTAACGCCCCGCGGCTAGCCATGAGATGTATATTTTATTTTTCATAATTTAAAGGAGAAAAAAAGGCCTTTTGATATGAACCTGCTGCCGTTGTTGTTGTGGCCGAAATCGAATTCTTGAATGAACCATTAATCTTGTTGCCGGCTCGGTGGACTCGGTCATTAAATGCCTTCGCAGTAATTGCAGGGGATACGCTGAAAGAAATTGTGGTATTATGTAAACTTTTATAGAAGTGTATATTTAGGAAAGATAAGGAAATATCCCAGACAAACTTTTAAACTTTGTTAAAGTATTTAAGAAAAGTAAGAAAATAAAGTAAGAAATATTACCCAAGCCACCTAAGCATCTTTTCCAGTTCTGAAATGAACAAGATATTTTTCCTGTGTGAGTCTCGCAGTCTTCTTTCGCTGATTTTCTCAGTTTCATTTTCGGTTTCGTTTCAGTTTTTTTTGCAAGCAAATTAATGCGGGTTTGTCATATTACAATTACTGGCTTTTGCGCTTTTTCTGGCCCCAGCTCCATGGCAGCTGGCATTATTACACCTGCGCCTCAATGCGACGAGAGCCTCCCCCTTGGGCTCCCAGCCATTCCATTCCTATCCGATCCGATCCAGTCCGGTTTTCCGCTCGATATACTATAGTTTCTGCTGGCTAGCAGTAAGTTAGTTGGTCAATTGGCTCGTTCTGCTCATTTGTTTACTGTCTGCAGGAGCGGCCAGAGTTCAGCCGAACCTAGAGTTGACAGTTCATGAATTTCCAACATGATTTGTTTCTTCCAGAAATTGTTGGAGTGTTCTCACGATTATAATTTGTAAGTTTTTGGTAAAATATCGTGAATGGATGGCAGATTATAAATTATAGGCTGGGTTAGCTCAATTCTGGGGAATTATCAAGGCTTTGAAATTATTTTTAGCGAGTTTTCCCACACAATAATTATAGATAAATATTTCTTTATTTGCCTATTTAGTAATTAACAAAGGATAAAATCACAGAAGTTCCACTCGTGACTCCGCTAATTTATAAAACTATCATGATCACATTACATGTAATGGACAATGACCTGTGTTCCTTAACAAATTACACTATTTAATGGCATCCTGTTTGCAGCTCAGCAATGTCTTCGACCATCGCCATCCAGCAGTGCAAATTTTATGCTGATGTTTTTTCTGCTTCACGGTAGCCAAGGCAACTCCTCTTTCTCTCGGTCGCTCTGTCGGACAAATTGCCGAGCGGGAAAAGTGAAAATCACCTTTGGAGATGTGATTTTTTTTCAATTTTCAAATTTTCCACGGGCCCCCATGTATGGCAGGCATAATTTGTTAATTATTTTCCGAAGCACAGCTCGTGTGCCGGCTACAACTTAATCAAAGTGATGGGGCCAATTAAAACGCCGCCGCGGGAAGCGATAAGAGATCCGAGATGCGAGATCCGAGACCCCACGACGAACTAGATTAAAGAAAGCCTTTCTATCGAGACACTGATGAGAGTAAGGGGTTGGTTGGGGAGCGGGAGCGTCACTCTTGGCTTGGATTGCGTTGGGTTGGGCTTGGGTGAAGCGCATCGAAACGGACCAAAGCGAACCGCAGCTTAATTACGACCAGATAGAGGCGGAACTCGGCCCACGGATCCATTGATCCGCAAATCGATGGATAGGAGATCAACCTCATGGAATTCCCCAGCTGATCCCGGTAGCAGTTGGATCCAAGATTGAAGCCTGTCGTTAAGATAAACTCGGAGACGAAGGCAGCACAAGTGCACTAGGGGAAAAGTATTATTTTAATAAAAATAACAGACAGTTAATTAAAGCCCATAGATTATTATCCTTAAATACCTCGAATTTCCACTAGAATTTCACAGAAATTAATACCAAATTTATTTATTTATATTATAAACTGGAGGACCAAATTATTCTTGTATTTATTCTTAGCCTCACAACTACATTTCCTCTGTCTCCGCATTTAAATAGAAAGAGTCTGGTGGATGTAGTTAGTCAGTTGACAGTCGTCTGTGGGCAGACTGGCTCAGCCCCAACATCCTCCAGCGGAAGTGGGCGAATCGTGGTCGTGACTACAAGTTCCCGAGCCCAGACATCCGCTGGAGGAGGAGGCACAGAACGAGAGCACTCAGACATCCGCAGGCGGGCCAACTTGTCAGAGAGGTTCTCGGGCCAAATCACAATCATCAAAGTGGCCCAAATTGAATAGCTTTAAGTCCTAACCATAATTTCAACAACTCTTTTAAGAACCCTAATCGATGATCTACAAAAAAGTTCGATCCTTCAAAAACCGCTGATTCCCTGGGTTTCAATTAATTTCATAAGAGTGATCCTGCATAACTTTGGGCCGGCTCCAAAGTCCAAAGCTCCTCCCTGGGTCCCAACCACCTGCCTGCCTCCACACACACTCACACACACCTCCTGCCTCCTGTCAATTAATGGCCTCCGTCTGCGTCGTCTGGCGGAGCCAACCAATTTCGCCTTATTATCCCACACAGAACAGAACGGAACGGGAGAGAAACTGGTTCTCAGGTTCTGTTTCTGATTCCGGCCTGGAAATCATGTTTTGGAGCTCTTTTCTGTGCCACGTCCAGTCTCTCCCAGAATACCCAAAAAAAAGCATAAAAATCGAAGAAAAACAAGAGAAGGCGCAAGCCAACGCAGACAGAAAATGATTTGCAGTTCATTAAGACGAATCCCCCGTTCCCAAGGAGGCGAGGACTAGGCTGGATGACTAAGACCTGGTGGCGGGGCTGCTGGCGCATGTGAATGAGATTGGTTTCGGGTTGAGTCCAGCCAGATCGGAGGACAACAGTCTAGAAACTGGACAAGCCCTGAGACACTAAGGCGTAGGCTGTACTGAGAAAAAATTCTAGACTGGAGTGTATTTGAATTGGTCTAAAAATATTTAAAGCTCAAGAATTATATATTTTTATTTAATTTTCTTAAAAGGATTATGTTACTGTGACACAACCTTATTGGTCTTTTTCTTTAACAAAATTTATTGGAGTGGAAAAAGAGCGAATACCTTTTCATATATTTATATGCTAATAAAATCTCAACGCTTCAATGACACGTTTAATGAATAAAAGCCACAATATAGTGTCATAACCTCATAAGAAAATTTGCAAAGACCCAATGAGAAAGTATAATTATTTGTTATGTTTATTTTAAATAAAAGCAGCTGAGCAGTTCCATTTTCCCATTTTTGTTGAGCACACTTTATAGTCCCAGACTTTGTAAGAACCTATTTCTTTTAGTGTCAAAGCTGCAACCCACCAAGACACCCTGAACTTGACATGATAATTATGTCAAAACCGGAGGGTCTTTTGATAGGACTAACACAGTTCCTACAAGATAGCCTTAATGCCTTGGTGCACCACCTCGTTGCCTTTTGGATCTGTTCCAATTTGAACGCTTTCCTAATAGGATTACCCACACATATGTGACCAATGAATCTGCAACGCCTTTTCTCTGTGGCTCCAACGAAGTCTGCCTAATACTTACACAGAGAAAAATATCCAAGAAAACCCACTTTTAATATACGAAACAACACCTGGCAGATGGAGTCTGTTTTTTTCCACATGCACTGACTTTCATCATTGATAAGTGTCTTACCTCTATTCACAAATTTTTTGCAGCAGCACCGCCAGGAGTCGGAGTCGCCGGATTACCACCACCGCTATGCGAGCAACGGAAAACTGCCCCGGGCCGCGGCCTCTGCGAATGGCAACACACAGACCGTGGTCACCGTCGATGTGCACCACCAGCACCACAATGGAGGTGGCTCCGTGGCCTCAGTCGCCGCCGCCAAGCAGTTCATGGCCAACAGCGGCATCGGACATGGACACAGTCGCAGCAGCAGCCTGAGCCACAACATCCATGCGGCGGCCTACAGCGAGCTGAGTGCGGCACCACCGGCCTTTGCCACACCGCCGACGCGCAGGCGTTTCTTCAACCACAAGAATCTGCGCAGCGCCCTCATCGGAGGAGGAGGCAGCGGTGGCTCAGCCGGCGGAGGAGTAGGCGGCGGTCATCGACGCACTGCCTCCAATGGGGGCTGTCCCATTGACACGGCCTCGATCCTATCGGGCGGTAAGTTCAGCATGGGGTTTAGTGGTGGGTTCAGGGTTAGAGGTTACCTCCTTACCTTGGTCATTCCATTAGTGCATCAAAGCCTTCTCTATTAATTTTATTTCTCCGATGAGACTGAGTTCTAAAAGACAGGAGATGATTATTTATTTATTAAATATTTATTAAATAAATTAAAAATATGAAAGTAGAGGGGGGAGAATAGATCAATCACTCGCAACAAGAAAACTCACCCATCACCCATCATCAGATCATCCCCATCAGCACAACCACGACCATGAGCACCAGGCAACCGGCAAGGAGTCCAATGCCCTGAATACATCGACCTGCTCGGACTCGGCGGTCACCCGGAGGCGGCGCAAGAACGTGAGCAACCACAACCTGAAGACCTCCGCCCGAGATGGAACGGGCAGCGAGAATCGCCTGAACAGGCTCAGCCTGGCGGGCACCTCCGTCTATGCGGGACATCTGTCCTCCTTGGTCTTTGGCAAGATCAAGTCCCTGTGGAGTGTCAACTCGTCCAACTCCAGCGAGGCGGGACTGAATCAGCTAGCAGGCACGGAACCGCATTTCTTACGTGCATCCTACAGTTACAGACTTTGCATGTTGCACTCCCATTGTCGTCCATTAACCCATTTGTTTCTGATCCTTCAGGAATCAGAGAATCTTAGCATGTTTTTAATATTTTCTTAGTTTAAATTTTTGTTCTTAGCATGTTTACCCTTTCAGGAGCTACTTCTAATCCCAACTCCTCTGTTCTTGCTCCTTTAGGTAGTGACGCCCTCGACCATCACTCCTCGCTCCTGAACGAGAAGCTGCAGAAGGACCAGCTCCATGCCCGTCTTGGCCTGCTGCTGAACGATCCCGGCAGCAATGGAAACAGCAGCAGCAGTGGCAGCGGATGCGATCCCATCTCCGCCCACTCCACCACCAGCACCACCAGCAGCAGTGGCGTGGGTGCAGCCAGCACCACCACGAGCGGCTCCTCGCAGAACGTCAGTCCGGAGCAGACGCTGGCCAGTGGCGGAGGACTGCTCAGCGGCAGCCAGCTGTCGGTGGCCACCAGTCACGGCATCAAGGAGGATGCCCTGAGTCTGTGCGGCAAGTTCAAGACCGGCGGATCCATGCTCCACGTCTATGAGGCGCTGCCGGGCAAGAGTCGCAAGGGAAACGCCAGAAGGTCAACGCGCGGTCAGCAAGGATCCAGCTCCAACTCATCGGCGGCGGCATCAGGAGCATCGAGAGTCGCGGCCTCCACTCTGGCGGCCGTACAGCTGGCCCTCAAGCCCCTCTTCTTCGAGGTGCCACTGCAGGAGCCCGATCCGCCGTATGTGGGTCGCCAGTGGCTGGTGAAGCAGCTGTCAAACATTCTCCTCGGCACCGAGACCCGGGTCGTGCTGATCAACGGACAGCCGGGCACCGGAAAGACCGCGTTCTGCCTGCAGCTGGTTGAGTACTCCTGCTTCGGCCGGCGCCAGATGCAGGAGGATCCGGACGGCATCTACAGCCAGCTTCAGTTGGGGGCCCACTGCGAGCGGATGCGTGGACTGGCCTCCCACATGGTGGGCTATCATTTCTGCCAAGCGGACGCCAATCTCACCTGCCAGGTGCCGGACTTTGTCCACTCGCTGGCCGCCCAGCTCTGCCAGGCTCCGCAACTGACCGCCTACAGGGACTACCTGCTCTCCGAGCCGCACCTGCAGGACATCCTCAGTGTGCGCGAGTGCATCGCGGATGCGGAGAGGGTGATGAAGCTGGCCATTCTGGAGCCTCTGGCCCAACTGCATCGGGCGGGCAAAATACCCGCCAAGGTGGCCGTCATCCTGGTGGATGCCTTGTGCGAGGCGGAGTACCACCGTCCCGATCACGGGCACACCATCGCCAGCTTCCTGGCTCAGCTGACGCCGCACTTCCCCGCCTGGCTCAAGCTGGTGGCCACCGTGCGGACCCAGATGCTGGAGCTGGTCAAGGCGCCCAGCTACACCCAGGTCACGCTGGACAGCTGGGCCAGCAGCCAGGCCCTGCAGCAGGACATGCTGGACTACATAGGAGCCCGACTGGCGGACAGTCCCGAGATCAGGATGAACATCGGCGGCGGAGGTCAGAGCTCGCAGGCGGGAGCGCAGCCGCAGACCAAGTTTGTATCCCACCTGCAGTCGCTGAGCAGAGGCTCCATGCTGTACACGAAGCTCATCTTGGATCTCATTGGCCGCGGCCAGCTGGTGATCAAATCCTCCAGCTACAAGGTCCTGCCCGTGTCCCTGGCCCAGATCTTCCTGCTGCACTTCAACCTGCGCTTTCCCACGGCGCGCAGCTTCGAGCAGGCTGCTCCCATCCTGAATGTCTGCCTGGCAGCCCTGTATCCGCTGACCCTGGACGAGATCTACTACAGCATGGAGGCCCTGGGCCACGGCAGGGAGGCGCTGAGCTGGCCGGACTTCATGCAGCGCTTCAAGCTGCTGGACGGCTTCCTGATCAAGCGGCTGGACAACACGTACATGTTCTTCCACAGCTCGCTGCGGGAGTGGCTGATGCGGCGGGACGAGGGCGAGTCGAGCAAGTTCCTCTGCGACGCCCGACTGGGCCATGCGGCCATCGCCTTCCGGCTGTCCCGCCTGCAGGCTCCGCTGTCGCCGCAGCTCACCTTGGAGCTGGGTCACCACATGCTCAAGGCACACCTGTATGGAGGCACCTCTCCGGCTCTGCTCTCTCCCCGGGATCTGCAGTCCTATTGGCTGGCTGGGGCGGCCGACAACATCTCCTCCTCGCTGGGCGCCCTGCGAAACGTTTACAGTCCGAATCTGAAGGTGTCCCGCTTGGTCCTCCTCGCGGGAGCCTCTCCGAATCACCGCACGGACTACATGGGAGGAGCGCCCATCCTGTGCATCGCTGCTCACGAGGGCATCCTGCCCATGGTGAGCCTTCTGCTGGAGTTTGGCGCCGATGTGGGCCTGACGAATAGCCAGGGATGCACTCCCCTGATCCTGGCCGCCATGCGTGGCCACTGTGATGTGGTGCGTCCTCTGGTGGCCGCCGGCAGCAGTCTCGGCCAGCTGGACATCACCCAGCGCTGCGCCCTGGTCCATGCCGCCCGCATGGGCCACCTGAGTGTGGTCAAGTACCTGCTGGCCTGCGACTGGACACCGCGTCCGCACACTCAGGACGTGACTCGATCGATGGCCCTGCAGCAGGCGCTGATCGGAGCCGCCGCGCAGGCGCACTGCAAGATCCTCGAGGATCTGCTGGACCTCAACGAGACCGAGTTCGACCTGGACGTGAATGGCATGGAGCCGAGCAGCGGGGAGCTGGCCCTGACCGCCGCCGCCCGTCACGGATGCGTCGATGTGGTGGGCATCCTGCTCTCCCGCGGCGCTCAGATCGATGCCAGGAACCGGCAGGGATACTCAGCCCTCTGGCTGGCCGTCAAGGAGGGTCACTGGAGCGTGGTGGAGCAACTGCTGCAGCGCGGAGCCCTCCTAGACGAGCCCCTGGGACAGATGCGCAAGACGCCGTTGATGATAGCCGCCGAGGAGGGACACTTGGAGCTGATGGAGCTGCTCCTGGCCCGGGGGTCGGCTTTGGAAGCGCAGGATCACGAAGGCTTCACGGCACTCAGCTGGGCCTGCCTGCGCGGGCACTTGGCGGTGGCCAAGACCCTCATCGAACACGGCTGCAATCGTCATCACGAGGATCACAACGGACGCACAGCCCTCGACCTGGCCGCGTACCAGGGAGCCGCCAGTCTGGTCCTATATCTGCTGGATCAGGGCGGCAACCTGGAGCACATCGATGTGCATGGCATGCGGCCGCTGGATCGAGCCATTGCCTGCCGGAACATCCAGGCCGTGCAGGTGTTTCTGCGCAAGGGCGCCAAGCTGGGGCCCACCACCTGGAGCATGGCCATGGGCAAGCCGGAGATACTGGTGGTGCTGCTTAACAAACTCCTGGAGGACGGCAATGTGCTGTAC
Organism: Drosophila tani; assembly: GCA_008042535.1. Lineage (NCBI taxonomy): Eukaryota > Metazoa > Arthropoda > Insecta > Diptera > Drosophilidae > Drosophila > Drosophila tani. The sequence goes on from VNJO01007261.1 coordinate 25,114, forward strand.
CGGAAGAACCGCTTCCAGGAGGCCGCCCATCGGTACCAGTACGCCCTGCGCAAGATCTCGGGGCTGGAGCAGCTGCTCGAGAGGAATGCGATCTTTGCCCAGCTGCGGACCAATCTGCTGCTGAATCTGTCGCGTTGCAAGCGAAAACTGAATGTAAGATCATAGTTTTCAAGATGTTTGGCTTATTATTTACCATTATTTTTATCTTTCAGGAACTTGACGCCTCCATAGATTTGGCCACGCAGGCGATTGCCCAGAAGCCGCACAGCTACGAGGGCTACTACGCCCGGGCTAAGGCGCGCATGGAGCTGGGAGCTCTCAATGAGGCGCTGGTGGACGCCAACGAGGCCATGCAGCAGGCGGCCCAGAGCGGCGTCCTCTGCGAGGTGGTCGAGGTGCTGAAGCGCATCCAGACCGAGCTGCTCACCCGGATAACCATCAGCAGCGAGGACCAGGCCAGCAGAATGGGCTGCTCATCCTCCGCCGCCTACGAATCTCACCACGAGATCACCGATTTGTAAATGTCAGTTGTTGTTGTGAAATGTTGTACTCATCGTATCCCATTCGAATTCTATTCTACCTTATCCTTAGAGCCACCCTAGACCTTACTTACTTACCCATTTGCTATTTATTGCCTTTACATGTTCTTTTTTAAGTTAAACAAGCTGAACATTACTTTGTAATATTTTTAAACGTTCTTTTTAATTGTGTGTCGACGCATGTAAAAATTAGCTGTATACAAATCCTTTTTATTTAAGCTTCAGTTCTTATTAATAATAAATATTAAATAAATGCGAATTTTATAAGATTAAACCGAAGACTTCACTTGCCATCTCTAACGATTCGAGGCAGCCTTTTGGGGATATGCTTGGTCGCTTTGTGCTCATCTTACAAAAGTTCATAGCATAGTTTTGAGCGAAAAAGAATAAAAAATAACACTTGTGATGCCTTATCGGGTTTGTAAAAAAGTCCATAAAAGTAACTCGCATTAAATACAAAACTCAAACATTTATAACATTATAAAACCTAACTACATATGTTTATATACAAGTAAAGTATAAGCTATTCGAGCACGAATCGGCGAGGGAACATTAAATATAGGAATGGAGGAGTTGGAAATGAAATGTGGCTCAAGTTAAATACTAGAGAAAGCGTAGAGAGCTCGTTCTGAATGTATACATAGCATTCGAAGTAGTTTCGGGACAATATACCGTGCCAGGAGTAAGTACATTAAAACTTAAGGACATTCTGATGTCCTGCATTGTGAGTTTCAGTTGTTTCTCTTTTAAGAAGTACTTTTTCCATTAAGTTTACTCAGTTCAGTGGCTTCTCCGGCTCCACAGTGCACCAAACGCGACTCGACGAGCGGTGCTGCGACCTGCAAGTGCAGCACATAGTCCGGAGCTGAAAAAATATAAATTCAATTACAGAGAAACCGCTTTGAAGGGAATAGGGATGAGATAAAGATGGAGTGTGCTTAGTGTGGCATTGATGCTATAAAAGAGTGATCAAGCAGTGGAGCAATACAGGAATGATCAGACAGTGGAGCAAGCTGTAAACAAAAGCAGAGATTTAAAGCGTGAAAATTTAGTTTGGCCAGAAAGCGGGATGGCTATGAACGGATAGTGTACCAAAGCAGGGCTCACTTTGCTCCAAAATTGGTTCCAAGTCGTCGGGACAGTCTATCGTGGGGAAATCAATGTTGGTTGACTCCTTTAGTATCACACCGATGTCCTTGTGGGCGCTCATCAAGAACAAGGGCACATTCGCCTTGGCTAGCTCCTTTTTTAGGGAGCCCATTCCACGAGCTGCCGTAAAATCGAAATCTACAAGATGAATATATGTTAGTAAATTAATTAGGTAAGATAATTAATAATAAACAACGTACCGTGAACATGAGCGCAATCCAGGACCACAGGCGCCGTGCCATGTGTGGCTAGCGCCTTCGAGATTCCCGAGCGAACCCATTCGATGGCCGGAAAGTACAGCGAACTATGCTTCGGACGTATCAAAATGTAGTTAATCCCATTGCTGGTTTGCAGCTTGGAGACGCTCAACACGGGTCGGGCTGCCCGGTAAACTAGAAAGGCCACATCGGCGCCCACGCCCAGGAGCAGGCCAATCTCAACGCCCACCGCCAGGCTCAACACAAAGGTGATGGCTCCCGGGAGCAGCTCACGCCGGCTACAGCGCCATAGCGGACGGATAACTTCAAACTCGATCATAAAAATTACAGCCGAGATGATGACAGCACTGAGGGCAGCCTTTGGGATATACTGGAAGTAGGGCGCCAGCAGGCCCAAGGCCAGGAGAACCAATACGCTCGTATAGCAACCTCCGAGGGGTGTCCTCACTCCGCTCGCATGGTTGACAGCACTCCGGGAAAACGATCCTGTCACTGGCATGGAGCTGCAGAAGGCGCCGCAGATATTGCTCATTGATAGAGCCACCAGCTCCCGCGTGGGACTCAGCCCGGCACCACCAAATGCTTTCGAAATGGCTACGTTTCCCAGCACGGCGATAATGGGTAGTATCAGCATGGAGGGTCCCAGTTCTGAGAGCTAAGAAAAATGTAATTCATGATAATTTTCTCCGTAGAATTAATGAAATTAATAGGGAACCATGCGGCGGATTAGTAGATATAGAGTAACTTTAGTTGGTTTTTCAGCGCAAACTTTTAAAAATGTAATTAACATTAAAATGATCCACGAAATGAATTAACGAACAAAAAAATCCGTCTTATTTGCATGCAAACAATTTAAAACTTGAAAGACTGGCTTAAGGCCACCGGGAAGATTCTACTTAAAGTATTGCAGACCAACAAATATTCTAACTGATAAAAAAGATATGTACTATATCTAAAATAAATCATTATAGCTATCTTCATAGTTCCTTACCATTTGCTCAAAGTTCTGCGTGATTTCGGTGCCATTCCTGTCCAGAATCTTGGTCTCAAACTTGGGCAGCGCAACGCTGGGCAGGCCGCTCTTCACCTTTCCAGTGAGGATGTAAGGACAGCTGTCCATCTGGTCACAGGTACTGTAAGCCAGCACACTGGTCACCAGCACCACCAGAGCATTCCTTCCGGTGGCTATGACCCATATGCTCCCGCTAACCAGCTGCTGGGCTCGCAAGCTACGAAGGCGACCATTCAGCTTTACGTCTTTTAGTTTCTAAGGGAATTAATCGCCGCTCAAATTATTATAAATTAAATGTAAAGATAAACCCACTCACCCTTAGCACCAGAAGAACTATGATGGATACCAATCCCAGGGTGAAGTCTCCCCGTCGCACCTGATGAAGATTACCAAACACCGAGCGCATGGTGTTTATAAAGTCCGAGCCGGAGCCACCACGCAACCCCAGCAGTCCCTTAAGTTGCGAGGTCCCAATGATAACAGCTGTGGCGGAGGTGAAACCCACCGTAACCGGCAACGATATGAGATCCACCAGGGCGCCCAGCTTCAGCACCGCCATTCCCAGCTCCACCACGCCGGAGATGAGGCACAGCAGTATAGCATAGGACGGACCTGATCCCAGCCCCAAGCCAGTGTGCCGGCTGGTCATCAGTGCGAGCAGCGCTGTGGGTCCAATGGTCACCTGCCGGCAGCTGCCCAGCATGGCGTATACGATGCCACCCACAAAGGCCGAGTACAGGCCGTACTGCGGCTCCAGTCCAGCCAGAGTCGCATAGGCCAAGCCTTGGGGTAATACGGTGAGTCCGACAGTAACGCCAGCTATCAGATCCGCCACTGCATCCTGTCCGGTGTAGCCGTGCAACCACTTCAGACCGGGCAGCACGCGATATCCCCAGTCCTTGAGGGTCATTTTTGGTGCGCGTGTCTGTGGAAGGAAGTAAAGAAATAGTAAATTGGGATGAGATCTTTGTTATTTTTAGTTTCCGCATAAATAAAGTGCGCAGAATAGAGCCCTTTATACCTATACACATGGTATAACCGGACATATTTCACTATTCTCGTAGGTTCAACGACTTTCCTAACTCACTTTGCATAATTATAGATTTGATGATCAGACGTCTGCGTGACAGACAATCCCATACCAAAATAGACATCAACCAATGTCATGGGCCATAGCGAAAAAAAGGTACAGTGAAAAATTCCAGACAATAGGAGAAGAAATACGAGTTTATGGTAAACAAACTTAATGATTACAAATGTCCCACCGGATAAACTAGATTATGAGTAAAACAAATAAAAATTTAGAAGCAAGCAGTTCAGGTTTTTAAGACTGCCAGACATAAAAACATTTAAAATTGATTTATGCGTCTGATCAAAAGTAAGTACTTCTTACTTTGTATCAAAAATGAGTATCAGATCTGGTCAAGGTGAGTCGACACATATTTTCACTTCAAGGTACAATCAACAGGTAACATTTGAAACATTCTAATTTTAAGCCTCACTCCTTCTTCATATTTTTTCAGAAACTCACGTAAATATTTGCACAAATGCTTCGTTGCTGTCTGTCTGTCTCGAAGGGCACGGGACACGTTCTTTGAACACAAGGTATGCCAGAGGTATGAATTTCTATTACTTTCGATCGCTCGGGAGCAGCTCAGATCGGTTCGGGAGCTGGCCCCAGACTGAAGAATGAGCCGCTGGATCGTTCTTTCAGATCGCGTGCCCGAAGAATAACAACTGATCAGTGATCACACGACCGAGCGACCGCCTCAATTACAATTAAACGAGCGACGGAGCAGAGTTAAAAGTATTGGTTCGGGTCGCTTAAAACGTGATCAAATTGCTCGGTCGATAAAAGCAAATACAGACACGAGATATGTGCACGTAAATTGAATTTCGCATTGTTTTGCAGCCGATTTATTTACAATTTAGAAGCGTTTTGTTCGTTGTTTGTTTTGTCTGGGCGATATAGAGCGATCCACATTTAGTTTAACAATAAATAGAGTTGGTTTAACAGTGTTTAGCAGACATTTATTCACATTTACGAGCCATTAATGCAGGGTAATTGGTTGTACATTTAATAAAAATTATCTTTTATGAAAAGAAGGGTACATTATTCTAAATCACTTTTAAAGTGAGGATATATTGAATTTCAAAGGCTGCATGAATTGCTTTGTTTACCATTTAGTTTCGCCAAACTATGATGATCTATGGAATCGTTTGCAGATATGTACTTCAAAGTGTTCACAGAAAATATTTCACAATTTATACTTTTGATGGTGAAAAGAATTGAGTAAACATTATAGACCAAGAATTTACTAGAATTTTTATGTTATCGTTATGTTATGAAATACTGAGAAATAGATTTTACCAGAAAGTCACAACTAAAATTGGGAAAAAATGCACAATAATAAAGCTTTATAATAATTCAAGCATGCTAGTTAGAGATAAAATAATTCCTTCAAATTGACCTCGATGTTCGGTTGTTAATGATCGATTTCAAGGACGCGCGATAAGAAACTTGGCCTTATCAGTATGGGAACATTTCTAGACGCCGCCACTCGAACCCAATATTTATCAGCAATTATTTAACCGGAAAATTACAAAGCTGTAAAAAGTGGAAAACGTGCCAACTTTAAAGCGTGAAAAGTTTATTAACCCTTCCCGAGAAACTGGTGAAATCTGTTCTTTGCCGGTCCATGGATCGTATATGTATATCGTATGTAATTCAGCGCCGGGGAGAGATCACACTGAGAGTTGTCTGAACATAATTGCGGATTGTTGACAGACGGCGTGATGGAATCTGTGCTCTTTTTGTTTTCATTTTTACCCCCTTTCCCCGAACCTCCGCGAAAAACTAGTTTTTTTTAACTAAATGGTGAGTGCTGTTGACGTAGTTGATATGTAAACAAACTAAAACAGGGAAACCAATTGTTTAGTTGTGCTTGTTTATTTATAACGCGAGGTAACTTTTTTCTTTAAATTGGCGTTTCGGAAAGCACCAGCAAATGGGCTAAGGGCCAAGAAAGTGGCACCGACACATCAACACTACAAGCACTGGCTGTTTATTTACCAAAAATTTGTCACACTTATTAACTAAAAGCTGTTTATGCTTAAATTAATCAACGTTTACCGGTGAAATTGAACTAAATAAGTTTGTTTGCTTTCCAACAAACAGCTGCAAGTTTAGAGTTGCCACCACACACAAAACACACCTCACAATAGCAGCGCCACCTAGGAGGCTGTTGGGCGAACGAAACCCGACTCCACGTTGTTCAACACTGAACTGGTTGGCGATGACACTCAAAACAAAAAATCGTATACAACAGACAAAACAGCAAACATAAAACGCAGCACATCACAATTATTTATGTCGCGGAACGGATTAGTGGCTATCGATAGTCAGTTAAGTTTGAATTAGGCGCCATCAGAGTTAGTATTATTTGTCTGAGATATTTGAAGTTGTTGTGCAAGGTCACACTAATAAGGCCAAAGTTAAGCCAAGTTTAGCCGCGCAGAATCACTCCGATTTGCGCTATCCCAGAGAGAGGGAAGAGAAACTGCGGTATGTAATAACCCAAGTGTATTTCAGGTTAAGTTTAACTGTTGTACATTTTATAGAATAAAACGACTCTCATTGTTACCGTTTACCAAGCGGCGGTCTTTGACTTGTTGAAGGCATTTCCCCGGGATAGTTGCGTCGGCGTCAATTTACAATTTTATATTTTGGTACACACAAATACAGACACAAATGTGCAAAATTCAAAATTAGCGGCAGCCTATCGATATCCTTGCCTGCGCTGTTGCCCAACACTGGAACCGAGAGCGAGCGTTTGTGCACACTGGCCTGCACATCCAATTTTTTTTACAATATTATGGCACTTGCGCGCTTGCAATTAATTAATTAACTAGATAACTTAACTAAAATCTGTTGGAAGTCATTGCCAAAAGTCGAGTATCGCTGCAGTCGAGTATCCGTGCTGAAAAATCGCCGCCCAGGAAGCCGAGGTGCTCAGAATCAGACATTTCCCCCTCCCTCATCCACAAAACGAGTGGACGCCGACAGTAATTGCAAAGTAGCGAAATCAACTTAGTCGCCGACCATCACATATTATGAAATGGGTAAGCTTTGCGAAAAGCGTTCAGGTATACGGATTTTCCGCCCACAGGCCGACGTCCAAGGCCATTCCCTTGCAAAAGCTGCAAATGCATCTCCAGGGCCTCAGTGTGTGTGTATGTGTTGAGATGTGAACGGGTGCGTGTGTGTTGGTGCGTTTGCAGTTTTCTTAGGGCGTCCTAACTGTTCCCTTCGGTTTAACTTTCCACCAAAAGTTGACAACTTTCCGGCGTTTACTTGGTTACCTTTTAATTATTCGACTCCTTGGGAAATCCTTCATTGAATACCCAGATTCTGAAACTTGGAAACTGTGACACTTCATTTTCGCTTGCTGTGGTTGCAATGACGTTAAAATGGGATTATTGTTGAAATTAAAAAATTTAGAGGTCTGAAAACTACATGGAACGTCGCCCAGAGCTCTCCGTTATGTTTGATAAAGTTGCTGGGCTCTTGAATTGCAAAAACAAATGCTACATATCGTCATGGGCTTGCAAAAACCAAATTCATTCGCATATTCTGTATGGCTCATGACTTTAAGAATGGTTTATGTTTGCCAAGCTCCGAACTTAGCCTTCGGTGCCCGACCTTGATCTAGTTTGTTTGTGGTGTAGAGAAATGCTGAATAATAACCTTTACAAAAATTTACATTTCCTTTTATGGGAAATGCAGTATTCATGACCCATATTAGTGACCGCCAACGGACTTGTACTTATATCCTTGTAATGGGCTTTGAATTTTCGGATCATAGTTTAAAACACAATGAAGAAGACTTCATAAATCAGTCCGATTCCAAAATAAATCCCTTGTTCTTTCACAAACTAAAACAAGAAGATAAATATTACTTAAGAACTTCCTCTGGTGCTACACAGGTCTACAAAATCCTGTATATTAATGTATGCTGAGCTATGCTTTGCAAAATAAGACCTTAATTAGGGAAACCCTTATTTCTTAAACAATAATAAATATTAATGAGTTCGTACTCGTACGATTTAGGTATAATTGTGTCTCATAAAGGTAGAGTTACACTTATTGACATTCCGATTCCTCTACACTTGATCAAGAACATTGAACATCAGAGTCAAAGCGTTATCTCGTATACCCATACCCAAGAGGAAGAACTTGTTGCTTGAGGCTCGGTTGTAGGTCAGTGCGAAGAGGTGGCTGATCCGGCGGTGCAGAGTGCGCACCAGGCGGCGACGACCGGCGACGATGTAAGTAGCGCCCAGCGTCCCATCGTAACACCCATCACTCCAGTAACCTGAAACCGTAACCACCTCCAAGCAAATTATCAAAATCGTTTCTACTTAATTATGTTCCTTTCGTTATTGTTATTGTTTTGATTTTTTCGATTTATTTTGGTTATTCTTTCGTATCAGCAGCAAATTGTAGCACTTCTAACAGAGAAATTGGCCAAACTTTGATTATAAACTTTTGTTTTGTGTTTAACCCATTGGTCCGGCTATTTTACTATGTTGCTAACCTTATTCCCCTCACAAATACACAAAGACACAAAAACACACACAACACACACAACACTGCACAATATAAGAATAATAAATATAAAAGGATTAAATCTCGTACCTAAAAGGCAAGAATTCGACATACTTTTGACACAAACTTCAAAGTTATTACCAAAAATGTTGACTTTGGATTTTTAGATTTGGAAAATACACCAAACTCTTACTCTTATTAAATTTGCATCAAAATCTTCTTATATACGCATTGACCATGCATCAGTTCTTTGAACTGATCACCTCCAACTCAGTATGGAGGTCCAAATACACAATCGCACACTTCCAGAATACCTCCTTCCTCTCGAAACGATATGCTTTGCTCGGCCCCCTAACGGATAACCATTACATTTCGCAGACAATGCCCTCGGCCATCAGTGGCGCGGCGCATGGCCAGGTTCACATACCGAGCAACGAGGAGTGCGGCATCCGGGACGTGTGGAAGCATAACCTGGAGGAGGAGTTCCGCACCATCCGGAAGATCGTGCAAAAGTATCACTATGTGGCCATGGACACCGAGTTCCCGGGCGTTGTGGCGCGACCCGTTGGCGAGTTTCGATCCACGGCAGACTACCACTACCAGCTGCTGCGCTGCAACGTGGACCTGCTGCGGATCATCCAGCTGGGCCTGACCTTCATGGACGACGATGGGAAAACGCCGCCCGGCTACTCCACCTGGCAGTTCAACTTCAAGTTCAACCTGAGGTTAGCTGTTGTGGCTTGTCTATAACAAAATGGTATGTCTCTTAATGTCAACTTTCATTTGAACCTTTTAGCGAGGATATGTACGCACAGGACTCGATAGATCTGCTCCAGAACTCGGGCATCCAGTTCAAGAAGCACGAGGAGGACGGCATTGACCCCATCGAGTTTGCGGAACTGCTGATGAGCTCGGGCATTGTGTTGGTGGAGAACATCAAGTGGCTGTGCTTCCACTCTGGCTACGATTTCGGATATCTGCTCAAGCTGCTGACCGACCAGAACCTGCCCGCCGACGAGGGCGACTTCTTTGAGCTGCTGCACATCTACTTTCCGAACATCTTTGACATCAAGTATCTGATGAAGTCGTGCAAGAACCTAAAGGGCGGCCTGCAGGAGGTGGCCGACCAGCTGGAGCTGAGGCGCGTGGGCCCCCAGCATCAGGCCGGCTCCGATGCCCTGCTCACGGGCATGGCCTTCTTCAAAATGCGTGAGGTACAGCACACAAATGATTTGCACTTTGACCTAGAAGCGCCCGTTGTATTCTTCCCCTACCTGCTTGAGCACACCATGCACTTGAAGCCGTCCGTCACCCAGATCTCGTTGCTGAGCCGGCCATTTAAGATGGAAACTCTATCGTGCGACCTGCTCACCGCGAGCACCTACGTCGACACGCCCCCCGCCACGCCGGGCTTGCCGCCAGCAGCTGGTGGGGAGCGTGCGTAGACCTAACAGCAACTCGTAGCCAGCACTAACTTAACTTAACCGCCTCATCCGCATCCGCCCGCCATCATCATCCATCGTCCATCCATTCGGGTTTATCGGTTATGATTCATGGTTTATCGGTTTATAACCTCTCATATTTACATCTGCATATGTATATATATTCGCTTTTATACCACCTAGCACTTGCAGTGCCCACTATTTATGAATGAAATCCATAATTTTGAATCTGAAGTGTTTTTAGTTAATTTTTAGAAACCATGTGGAACATGTCTGTTAATTTTGAAAAGGTCTTGAAAGGATTTGAATGGAGAATTAAAGGAATTGAAATTAATGTTCTCTTTAAATATTTTTGATTTCTTTCTTTACGTTTTTTGGTAACTGGGCATTGCATACATAGTCTAACCTCCTGTAATCTGTAATCTGTAATCCTAACAGTGTTTCTGGGTGGATTCACTTTCTAAGTTTTAGCTTAGTTTTAATTTTTTACTTTGTTAATTTCTTAATTTTCTTAATTTTGGTTTATTTTTGGCTAACACTCGCATATACTTAACCACATTTCATGTCTTTTAACTTTCAAGGTCTTTGTTGACGTTAATTTCCACACAATGCACTGTGTGTATATTCGTTACAAGGCCCTACACCTGTAGAGCAACCGCCCGCCCATCTGCAATGTCAAGAAAATAGCAGAGAACCACTAACAACCACCCAAACCCATCCCATCCCAGAAAATAACTATATATATATCGGTATATCGGCCAAGGGTATGTACCACCGATTGGGGATATTTTTATCGCTTCCCGCCGTAGATATTTGTGTGCTTCAACCGCTTGCTAGTCCTAGAACTAACCCCGCTCGCCTAACTCTCCTCCATACACACTCTCCGACACACTCACCCACCCAGCCACTGCCACTGCCCCAAGACCACGACAACGTAATAATATTCCTGGTCAATATATAAATGCTTGTATTCGCAATGTTTCAGATGTTCTTTGAGGACAACATCGATCATGCCAAGTACTCTGGACACCTGTACGGCCTGGGCACCTCGTTCATTGTGAACGGCTCCAACTTCCATGAGAGCAACGGCGAGACGAACAGCGCCTCATGATTCGTGCTGATGGGCAACGTGGTCGTGAACGACAGGAAGATCGAGCAGGAAGCAGGAGCAGCGGTGGATCCGCCGGCACCGGCACCGGCCACACCACCAGCCCTAGTCGTCAAACCACACTCCGCCAGCGCCAGCACCAGCACCACCACCACCACCACCGCATTGCAATAATCAGTTTCGAAGCACTCTTCGATTGGATTCTCTATATCCCATTCACGTATATAATCACCGCCTACACTCTGTGTTTTGGAGCAACTACTGCTAGCAAAAAGAAACAAGAAAGTAAAAGTGACATAAGTGACATAAGCATAAAACATAAAACATAAAACAATTGTAAATCACACAAACATGGGGAGACCGAATACCGCAAATCTTAAATAGATCCAATTTCAATTTCTGCATGTTTTCGTGTTAATAATACAGAACCTAAGCTATCTATCTAAGCAAATATTGTAAGCCAAAGGGCAAATAGAATATTGTGTATTTGTATAAAAAAAAACAAAAGAAACCGCAGAACAATATATTTAAAACTTTTTAATTTAGTGTAAATCATGTGTTATTATTACTACAAATGGGAGTTTAAGGTTGTCAGCAACAAGAAATGTATTACCAATGTATTCTTACTTTGGGAGCACTGTTGCCTAAAACTGTTATATTAAGACAACCCCGTACAGTAGCTTTTTCCTACATATACCCCTCATCGACAGGTTCGAAATGCCAGGCGAACAGAAATAACAGCTGGCAGACGCCGAACTCTTCTCTTAACTTTATTATAACAGATATTTGGGAATCTCTCTTGCCTAAAACTGTTATAATAAGTTCAAGAGCAGAGGAAGTCATCCTCTCTCTAGTATTTCTGTTCGCCTGGTACCTCTCACCACGTACGGTGGCTTTTCCTATAAAACTCCTTCATCGACAGGTACGGAGATACCAGGCGAACAGAAATGGCAGCTGGCAGACGCTCTATTATAACAGATATCTTGGCACCTCTCTTGCCTAAAACTGTTATATTAATTTTAAGCGCATCCTTTTTCTAATATTGCTGTTTGCCTGGTATATGAAGCCCCAGAACATGGGATTTTAGCCTGATCCTCTCCAGAAACTGGCCATTTACAGCCGGCATTACCTGATCCTCTCAAGAAACTGGCCATTAACAGCCGGCATTGCGTGATACTCTCCAGATAATGGCCGCTAAGGCCGGCAGAGCCCGATCTTCTCCAGAAACTGGCCATTTACAGCCGGCATTACCTGATCCTCTCCAGAAACTGGCCATTTACAGCAGGCATTGCGTAATCCTCTCCAGAAACGGGCTATTTACAGGCGGCATTACCTGATCCTCTCCAGCCAGCAGTGCCTTTTTCTTACTAATTTCCTTGATCGATAGGACGAAATACTTCGAACAAACATCCTTATTTATAATGCTCTTAAGATATAATTAATTATATAGATATATAACCAAAATCGTTAAATTTCAAACTTCTAACGGTTCACTTGAGAAAATACCGGAATATTCCTGAATATAGGGTATTTTTCGACGTTTCATCCGCGGTCACACTAAAGACATTTTTTGTTTCGGTTTAATGGAATTATCCTTGGATCCTCGAACTTTAAACAAATCCCGATGACTGGAGTGGCTGAGTGCAGCCACAGCGTGTCCGGCCTGGTCACCCACCTGGCCACGCTGTTGGAGTCGCCGCAGCAGGCGACAATTCTTCCCACAGATGCTGCGTTGGTGGCCAGAAGGCGCTCCAAAATCTATGAGGCGCTGTTACTAAGCAGGACAATGCCCTCCCAGGACAAGCTGGAGCTGCTGTGGGAGGTGGGAGACGAATTGAAGAAGGACCCCAAGGCGCGGGACAGGATCCAGAGCTTCCTGGAATCGCTGGAGGAGAAAAAGGCGGACGAACCGCAGGTTACTAAGGACACTGAGGACGCTGTTACTGAGAACTGCCCCACAGCGGGGTTCAGGATGCTAAGACCAGGCGTGCTTAAACTCCAGGAAGTGGAGCCAGTTGGCTACTACTATCAGCTGCTCCAGAAGCCCCTATGTCCAGGTGTCTTCAGATCTGTCGATCAGATGAAGCGTGCCCAAAAGCCTCTGCGTGTAATGGTGCCCAGCTCGGACTCCATACCGAGTAACTTCAAGAGGCCAGTTCGCCGGCCCAACCTCCCCAGACTCCCCACCTCCACTTTGGCTTCATCAATTGCTCGGATGAGGGAGTCGAGAGGTCCACCAATGCCATCGATCCTCTCACTGATGATCCTCAAGGGAACAAATCCAGGTAAAACCCAGAGGAGGCGGATATTTGTGGCCAAGGCTGGACCGGAGAAGCACTTTCTCTCGGACCACATGCTGACCAACGAGCTGAATCTCAAGGTGAACAAGCAGCTGGTGCTCCACTACATCGAGAAAGCGATGCTCATAGACCACCTGAAGAAGGCAGCTGCTGGTCTCCCGTCGGAGACCTTTACGTGCTCGCCGGAGGATGACAAGGAGCTGCGGATCAGGCCGAGCACCACCCTGCGCAGTGTGCTGCCGGGGATACTGGCAGACTTCGCGGATCCCTTTCTGCGCGCAGGCAGTGCCCACCGGCGCTTGAGTGCTCGCACCAGGTGTAACTCGTACACGAATGCCAGGCTAGAGAGGCCTCTGAACAGGGTGGGTTCGAATTCCAGAGAAGGGTATTCCAGAAAAGGGTATTTATTTCTTCGCTTCCTGATAGGCTCTGCGTGAGATCCTGGTGGATTTCCTGGCCACCATTCGTCAGTTTCTGCTCTCCCAGACGGCTGACAGTCTGCCCCAGCTGCTGCTCAACTCCCGGACGGCCATGCAGCTCCTGCGACAGTTGGAGAGCGTGTTTGAGAGGGAGCCCAGATGTAAGGTTCTATTTTCTGTAATTGATTAATAATATAATATAATAAATAATAAAATACAGTAAATCTGGAGGCTGGCGTGCCTGGCTGCTTCCTGATGAGCTGCATCTGGCAGGTCATCGACACTTGCGGCAACAGCGACTTCCTGCAGCTTCTCATCTACCTGTTGCGCCGAATGTCGCAGACCTACTTTGTGCAGCTCCAGAGGTGGATCTACCAGGGTGAGCTGGACGAGGAGCTTAATGAGATCTTCATCAGCCGAGGCCGCTACACATCGCCTGCGCTGATCGATGAGTGCACCAAGGACTTCTTCAACAGGGGCTACCAGGTGGTCAACGAGGAAGTGCCAGCCTTCTTAGCCGGCTGCGAGCTGGACATCCTGCAGTGTGGCAAGTACAATCGGGTGCTCAAGGCCTACAATCCGCAGGTGAGTTCAAAAATATTCAAAGGATCATCTGGGAGGGATATCTACTATAGCTTCTCCCTCAAGGTTATTACAAATAATATTTACCTGTTCCTAGAATCGTCTAAATTGTAATATTGTTTATGTTAACTGTTTAAAATCCATTTTGATTAGAATTTAAGTACTACGCCAACAGATATTTGTTAAGCTAAATGAATAAATAACCCCCATAGCACCCCGTCTTCGATGTGGAGTTCCCGGACATTGTGGTCTGTCTGACGGAGCAGCAGCTCAAGGACATGCGTCGGAGCCTGGCTGAAAAGTATGCCGTCATCTACCAGCGCTTAGGCTGGTGCAGCATGCAGAGCATCTTCCAGGAGCGCATGGCAGCCAAGCGCAACTTCAAGAACCTCATGGTGGAGCGCACACAGGCCCATCTGGCCGCCTGGGCAGAGCGCCAGTGTGAGCTCCAGCTGGAGGCGAATGCCCAAAAGAAACTGCGCTACGATCAGCTCAATGCAGAGATGGAAATCCACCAACAGAATGTTCTCGAAAGGCGGCGTCAGGAGATCGTCAATGAGTTAGTTTTCCTGCGAGAAAG